>OW240918.1:98345012-98361193 GCA_933207985.1 Pelobates cultripes | reverse complement strand
TTCTGGTGTCTATAGCCTGTCTCTGCAGGCCTTTTAATGTAAACACGGCAGCACTGCAGCACTGGCGTTAGTTAACATGGCAAATCATATGGGTGGGGCATTGTGATGTCACATGGGGGGGGCGGTAAACTTTACTTTTGCCTAGGGCGGCAAAAATCCTTGCACCGGCCCTGGCTGGAGGGGGCTGTGTGAGCTGTAGCCGCACAGTGTCCCATGGTAGTTAGGGTGCCGTGCGGCCAGTTCAGCTCACACAAGCAAACAGCTGATAAACTGGCCGCACGGAGGAAATGTGTATGTGTGACTGTCTGCCTGTGACTGTATGTGACTGTCTGCCTGTAACTGAGTGTGTGACTGTCTGCCTGTAAATGTGTGTGTGGGGCTGCAGGGATTTTGTAGAAGGGGGTTGCGGGGGTTTTGTAGACGAGGCAGTACAGGATTTGTAGAAGTGGCAGGACAGAGGTTTTGTAGGAGGGGCGGGACAGGACAAGGGTTTTGTAGGAGGGGCTGACAGCGGTTTTGCAAATTTTTTACAGGTTTTTTTTTTTTTTGGGGGGGGTGCCAAGCACAGGATCCACCCCGGGTGCCAAATGCTCTAGGTACGCCCCTGCTAATAGCCACTCATATACTGAGCCAAATGTACATTCTATGAGACTAGGAGACTGCTATACCCCTAATAAATGGATTCAGAAGTAATAAAAAAAATAAAAAAGGTAATTCAGCTCTGGTATGTAATAATTATGAATTAAAGGGACACTGTAGGCACCCAGACCCCTTCAGTGGTCAATGGTCTGGGTGCTGTGTCCCTTTTGCATCTAGTGCTGCAATGTTAAGCATAGCAGTTCTAGACAACTGCAATGTTTATAGTGTAGCACTAGGTCTCCCCTCAGTGGCTGTCTACCAGACAGCTACTGGGGGCGCTTCCGCTATTATAACGGACTTTTGGTCCATTATCTGATGCTGGATGTCCTTATGCTCTGTATGAGGACCTCCAGCATCAGATTTTTCCCCATAGGAAAGCATTGATTTAATGTGCATGTGACCCCACTCTTCACGGAAAAGGAGAAGGAGGCGGATCTTCAACCGAGCGCAGAAGGACATTGGTGCAGAAATAAAGTAAGTAAATAAAGGGTTTTTAACCATTTATTTACCGGGGAGGGGGCGCGAGGGAGGGGGAGGCAAAAAGATCGGTAGTGCCAGGAATACAGCTTTGTAGTCCTGGCACTACAGTATCCCTTTAATAAACAATGAGTAAGAAGTGATGAGTAGATATTAGACACACAAAGTCTCTAACAATGGAGATCAAAACAATATATTAAAAAAAAAAAAAGTACAAAATAATAAAATGACCAAAAAAATTTTACAATGTGGTCCATTCTATAAAATTAGAATACACATATGATAAAGTAGGATTTGTGCAATAGATAAGCATGACCAAATAGTAGACCTTGTGATTTTAAAAAGAAAAGAATATAATCTAACTTCAGATAAAGCATCATGCAGATGTCTGTAAACCAGCCCGATTTGGAGTTTGAAGTGGTAGATGTACTCCAGTTTGTGTACCTTGTGTAGGTTGGCAATAACTTGAAAGTATTGAGAGATAAGTACAAGCATCATCATTAGTAAAAAGATATTAGTTAGTATGGTTTGTGATATCAGTAACTGAGAGTATAAACCAGGGATATTGTGGTTTGAAGGGTAAAGTTACTCTGGCACCATAAAAACTTCAGATCTTTTCGTTTGCCCATTTTTCCTGCTTCCAACACATGAAATTTAAGAACGGACTTTTCACGTTCTGCCTAATATATCCCATCCCTTGACAGATGCCATTATAATGATATAATCAAGGTTATCCACTTCCCACGCAAAAGCTCTTCGGCAGGGCTCTGTGCATGGTCTGCACTGGAAGAGCATCAAATCAACATGCTCACTTTGTGGGGAGCGTGTTTGTCACTGATGATGACAAAACACTATCCTCACCCGCTTCTCACTGGGCCAATCATGATTGTAAAATGCTCAGGCCAATTTTTTTACGCTCTCCATCCTAGCCTGTGTGCTTGGAAGCCTGCATGTTTGAATCTATGTATGAATTTAATATATTTTGCATGAACTAAAAGAATTAAAGAAGCTAGGAAACATATGGATAGCAATTACCTTTATCTTTCACTACTATAAATTGGTTGGTTTTGCATATATATTTAATGTGTTAATTACCTGCAATGCATTTAAAAAAGAAAAAAAAGTGGGTCTTGGATTGCCAATCAACATAGTGACACATCTGTTTCTTTGATTTTGGACAAAAAAATTGAAATGGGGCACTATTCAAGAAAATAACATATACCCTGCTATTTCAAATACATTTGAAGTAAGAAATCTTCACATACCAGTATTTCCTTCAATGTCTTGCTTCGTGTAATGCACTCCCTGGCTTGAAGACCTCTGTAAAGGGGCTGGCTTGCGAACATTTGTCCAGTCTAGATGGCTAATATCAGATCTTGATCTGTTGTGACCTCGCTTAAATTTAGGTGCTTCTTCAACCCAAGCAAGTGTATCATTAATGGAACGAGGTCTATCACGTCTACGACATGCACTAAAGAAGTTAAAAGCAGATGTGTCTTTATCCCCTTCACCATTCAGGGGGCTATCAGGAAATACTCTTCTATTTGACGAATAAAGTTCTTTGGCATGGATCCCATTCTTTGCTTTGGCATCAAAGAGACTACTTTTACACCTCTCCCAAATAATGCTACTCTGCGAAGTATTGGCATTTTGACCATCAGCTTGTATAATTTTATTGGATATCTCATTTCCCAAGAGCTCTGGGACTTCATGAATTCCAAAGACTTCACCCTGATGGCCAACATGTTCTAGCTTTTCAAAAGAGCTAAAAAAGTCTTCTGTGACTTCCAAAGCCGGACTGATGTCATCCACTTCAAATGCTTCCATGTTATCGTCCAGTTTTACACTACTAGAAGCTCATAGTCGATTCAAATGTTCATCCATATAACCCATAGAACCTTCTCCAGGTGAGTACTTGGATTCTGCCAAATAAATCAGCCTTGTTTATAGAGGACTTCTGAAACACACAGAAAGACACGAATGAGATTATTGCTTTTATTTAGTAATATAATGTTTAACATTTTTAGATTTTTTTCCCCAGGCATAACAGAAGATTATAGTTCCAAAAACAATATCAACATTGTGCTTAAAGCTGTGCAGTGTTCTATGAATGTTTTGAAAGTAAATATTAATAAAAGGTGGTTAGGGCAACAGAGATATTAAAACATAATATAATGTAATATCTGCTTAGATAAGCTTTATCGGAACTGGCTAATAATCTTTCTGAGACTTTCACAGTACATTAGCCAAAGGAATGCTGCAATAAAATGGCATTAGAGTAACAAGATGTGTTTGACAATAGAGAAACTCTGCTATCTGCTGCATTTATAGAAGTGTAAAGGATAATACCAAGCTTAGATAAATAGCTATTGGGAATCAATCACCATAAAACTTTTTTTTTAAAATATATATATATATATATATATATATATATATATATATATATATATATATAAAAAAAGGGGTTGGCTGCACTCACCCGAACACATGCATAAATGGGGGTGCTGCTAGCCAAATAATATGTTCACAAGATCCAGCGATCACCTATCCACTAAACGCAACTTCAATGTTGAAAGATTCGCTTTTAAAACACCTAATCTAAAAATAAATTTAGGGTTTAGTTACATTATATGATCATACATTAGAGCAAGCTCGCTACAACGTCAATGTACCCCATCTTTGGCAGGTCCTACACTAACAGCCTAATGTCTGCTCTTATGAAATTAACCACTTACTTGAGGAAAAAAATTCCATCTGGGGCTCTCTGCAGTACAAGGCTAAATAGGGCCCTGGGATGAGGCACCTGTGACAGGGAGGGGTGCAAAACCAAGGAGTTGGCTAGACTCCCAAATATATAAATATGAAACAAGGGGGGGGTTGGCTGCACTCACCTGAACATGCATAAATGGGGGTGCTGCTGGGGGCCAAATAATACAAAACACAAGATCCAGCGCACTCACCTATCCACTAAACAGCAACTTCAATGTTGAAGGATTTTATTCGTTTTTTTTAAAAATACCTAATCTAGGCAAAAATACTGTACTGCAGAGAGCCCCAGATGGAATTTTTTTCCTCAAGTAAGTGGTTAATCTCATAAGAGCAGACATTAGGCTGTTAGTGTATGACCTGCCAAAGATGGGGTACATTGACGTTGTGGCAGGCTTATGCAATGTATGATCATATAATGTAACTAAACCCCCATTATTTTTGCCTAGATTAGGTGTTTTTAAAAAACGAATAAAATCTTTCAACATTGAAGTTGCTGTTTAGTGGATAGGTGAGTGTGCTGGATCTTGTGTTTTGTATTATTTGGCCCCCAGCAGCACCTCCATTTATGCATGTTCAGGTGAGTGCAGCCAACCCCCCCTTGTTTCATATTTATATATTTGGGAGTCTAGCCAACTCCTTGGTTTTGCACCCCTCCCTGTCACAGGTGCCTCATCCCAGGGCCCTATTTAGCCTTGTACTGCAGAGAGCCCCAGATGGAATTTTTTCCTCAAGTAAGTGGTTAATCTCATAGGAGCAGACATTAGGCTGTTAGTGTAGGACCTGCCAAAGATGGGGTACATTGACGTTGTGGCAGGCTTATGCAATGTATGATCATATAATGTAACTAAACCCCCATTATTTTTGCCTAGATTAGGTGTTTTTAAAAAACGAATAAAATCTTTCAACATTGAAGTTGCCGTTTAGTGGATAGGTGAGTGCGCTGGATCTTGTGTTTTGTGTTTTATATATATATATATATATACACACACACATATACACACACACATATATATATATACACATATAAATACATAAATATTATACTATACAAAAAGATAACTGATTCTCATACCCATATCCTATTTCAAGCCATGCTCAGTCTTTCATTGCATAAAAAATAAGACTCAGTCTTTCCATGAAACAAAATTCTGAATCCACCAACGGATAAAACACCATCCCCAGATGTTGTTCTTCAATCTGTAAGTCAGGTTCCCTCTCGCAGGTTATGTGAGAAAGGTAGAAAAAAAAACCTCAATTTTTACTTACCGTAAATTCTTGTTTTCTTAATATGGTGGCAGTACCTGTGGGTTGTGCCTCCTTAATTCAAAAGATAGAAGTTAATTCAAAGTCCCTCCCCTCTATCCCATAAAGGGCTTCCCCCGGCAAACCCACCTCAGTCGTAGCAAGAAACAACACACCACACATGTCAAATACAAGTAATTTTTTTAATTCAGAGGGAGGGAGTATTGTACTGCCACCATATTAAGAAAAAAAGAATTTACGGTAAGTAAAAATTTCATTTTTTTTCTGGCATATGGTGCAGTACCTGTGGGAAATAGCAAGATTCCCATTGGGTGGGAATTACACCACAACTGCTTGAAGCACCTTACGCCCAAATGCAGCTTCAGAGGATGAGAATACATCTAGCCTGTAATGCCTGATGAAGGTGTTGCATGATGACTAAGAAGCCGCCTTTAAACTTCCCTTGGAAATTGACAAACAGGTGATTAGATTTTCTATATTGGGCAGATCTGTACAGCTCTATTTTAGTTCCTGCGACGAGGTGGCATTACTGCAGAAGGAAGGTAAAACGATGGACTGATTAACAGCTCTAGAAGCGATAACCTTCGAAAGGAATGAAGGATTAGGATGGAATACCTTATCTTGGTGGAATATAATGAATTTGTCCAATGAAGAAAGAGCCTGAAGTTCACCTACTCTTTTTGCAGAGGTGATGGCCACCAAGAAGGCCGTCATGAGTGTTAAGAGTCTTCAATGGGACCTTCTCCAAAGGTTCAAAAGGAGGTTCACAGAGTGCTTGCAGGACTGAAGAAAGATCCCAGGAGGGAATATATAACTTCCTAGGTGGTCTAAGAAGCCTTACTGCTTTGAAGAATCTCCTAATTAGAACATGCAACTCTAAATCCTTCACTAGAAAAAAACTCAAGGCACCTAGTTGGACTTTCAAAGTGTGATAGACCATCTATCCATTGAGGATGATCTGTCCTGAACAGGGAAAATTTTTTGAATTTTGGTGTTCTCTCTTTTTGCCATAAGGTCTACAACGGGCATTCCAAATCTCTTTATTAGAACGTCGAATATCCTTGGGTTTAGAGACCACTCTTTCTGATCCCATTTCTGTCTGCTGGGGGACCACAGAGATGTCTTCTTAGTGAACCTGAGCCCAGCAGATAATGTCGGCACATAGCCAAAACAGACTTTCCACTCTGGTGCCACGTTGTCTGTTGATGTAAGAGACCACTGTGTTGTTGTCTGACTGTATTCTTACGGGCCTCTTTTCTATCCAAGATCTGAATTGGTGAAGGACGTAAAGAACTGAAATTCAATTCTCTGTAATTTGTTGACCTGTTTTTGTCTTCTGTGGACCAAGTACCTTGGCACATTAACGAATTTAGATGAGCGCCCCAGCCTGAGTTTGACACATATGTAGTGACGACCACGCATTCTTTCGGTCTGAAGGAAACTTGAAGTTTTCCACCAGTTTAACTGAGCTTTTACCTGAGGAGATATCTGGAGATACAAATCTAAGTCTCCCTCTCTTTTTGACCAAGAAGAGAGGATTTCCTACTGAAGAGGCTTTATTTCTCACACTCATTGCCTGTCTTATAGAGTAATAATCTCTTTTCTGTAAATCTGACACTTTTTTCCGGATTGTCTTTCTTTTGTCTGTAGTCAGATGTAGAGATAACGTTCTTGAGCATATTTTGAATGCCATGAATTCTATTTTATTTATTTTTTTTAAAGGAAGTAGAATTGACTTCTTTAAGTTCAGCATCCAACCGTGTTCCTGAAGCACTTGGATTGTGAACCGAACCTTTTCCAACAGCAAACTTTTGGAATTTGCAATAAGCAGCCAATCATCCAAGTAGGGAATGAGACACCCAACTCCCTTAGATAAGCGGTTATAGGCTTTGAACTGGAAATGTAAAATCTCTTTTCCCCTTTTTATGGTGAATCTCAGGAATCTTCTTGAGGTAACTGCCATAGGGATATGAAGGTAAGCATCCCTGAGATCCAGCTTCCCCATAAAATCCCCTTTCGGAAGAATCTGAGTTACGGAAGTAATCGTTTCCATTCTAAACCTTTGGTAAGGAAGAAACTCGTTCACATTTTTTAATCTAGGATCAGCCAAAAGGAATGGTCTGGTTTCGAGATTAGGAAGAGTCTTGAGTGGATTCCTTGGAATTCCTGGGTCACCAAATCCTTTTCTATGACCCCTTTTTTTTAATAGCAGAACCGTTTCTGCAAACAGAGCTTCTGATTTTCGGGAGGATGGATAAAAGTTTTGGTTTGGGCAGGTTTGGAAAGTGCAATCGGTACCCTCTTTTCACCAGATTTAGAATCTATGAATTGCTTGTAGTTTTTTCCCATCTTTTGAAGAAACACTGGATTCTGCCTCCTATCTCTTGGCATCAGAAACGCCTACCCTTGTCAGATCTATCCCCTTTTTTCTCCTCAAACCTCAGATTTTTTTTCTCTTTTTTCAAAATAAGGAGGCCTATCCTGGTAGGTTCTTCTATACCTATACTGGACATTTTTATAACCAGGCTTCCAAGAAAATGTCTTGTCTTGAGGAAGGGATTTTTCACCTCAGACATCTGTTTAATGAGCTCCTCTAAAGGAGACCCGAACAGCTTTTGTTTTTCCAATGGGAGTTCCCAGAGGACCAATTTTGTCACAAGTCACAAGGCTCTACGGGCAACTGAAGATAAGCCCATGGATTCTGGAAGCCAACTTGAGCACTTCATTCGTCTTATCCATAAATGTATTAGACAATTTCAAATTTTGTAGCAACCTAACCAGTTACTTGTCTGGAGAGTCCAACATCATCTCCTCCAAAGATTGCGACCACAAGTTACTAGCTCCGAATACTGCTGCCCCAGACAGCAAAGCTTTACACTGGAAACCTGCCGACTAGAAAGCACGCCTGCAAATGGTCTTGCCCCTCTTGTCCATAGTATTCTTTAAAGCTGCTACTTCTCCTTCAGAATAGTGGTCTTTTTAGAAAGCTGAGCCACCTCGATATCCACTTTAGGCAATTCGTTCCATTTAGCATCATCCGTAATCTTGAACAATTCTTTAAAATACCGGGAGATAAAGGCTTGCTTTTCCAGGTTTTCCCTGGAAAATAAATAAGGTCAACAAGGGCTTGAGGCACAGGGAAACCTCTTACCCTTAGCAGTATCTTCCAGCAACAAACTCTGATTCACTTCCTTAGTGAATTTCCTTAGTTCATCAGGTGGGAACCCAGACTCCACACAAGATGATGAACTAGAAACCTCTGAGTCAGCAGTAGACGAACATTAGCCTGAAGATTATGTCAGAATTAGAAGAAGACTTCCTTCTTTTCCTGCCTCTAAGGACCTCCTCAGGCACCGCAGCAGAAACCTTATGTGACTCTTTAAAAGAATCCAAAGTCTGAGACAGGAACTATTGCATTTGTTTTTTGTTTGATTTTTCCAAAGACATTTCTGCCCATTGATTACACACTTTATTCCTAGTGCCATCAGGTAGGGGGGTGGAAAATCATTGCAAATTAAATGTTTGGCTATGGATGAGGCCTTCCTAGTTGCAGAAGTAGGCATGACTTTATCTATTTGCTGAGGGCTAGACATATCTGAAACATAACAGAAATATACCTTTAACACTCTAAACCGTTTAACAGAAAGCAAAGATTTTTTAATCTTACCTCAAAAACCTCTGAGCCCTGTGGGGGGCTGGTGACATGGAGAATCCTTTCTGACCAGCATCCAGCTGCCAGAGGTAAACCGCACAGTATTTATATGCCCGGAAGTTACGGTACACGCGTGCAGTGGCATACCCGGAACTTCAGTGGAACACAACACCACCGGGCGTGTGTTCCACCGCCTGTAACTTCATGAAGGCGTCCCCTGGCCTACCCCTATTCACAAAGCAGGAACATACTTGGTGCAACATAAATACTTGAAAGGGCTCCGGGACCTCCATGGACAGAGTCATGCCGCTCAGCCTACCACCCAGGTGGCTATCGGGCTTCCTCCCCCAGACATCAACCAGTGTGCCTCACCTCAAGTTGAAGCTTGATCAACTTGGGCCAAGGAAGAACTTGGGTGGGTTTGCCGGGGGAAGCCCTTTATGGGATAAAGAGGAGGGACTTTTAATTAACTCCTATATTGTAGATGCTTGTCCCAATTAAGGAGGCACAACCCCCAGGTACTGCCACCATTTGCCACAAAAAAAACAAAAAATTTGAAATTAAAAGGGGAATAAGAAAAACACAATGGAGGAGAACAGACATCAAAATCAAAATAAAAGTACAATATAGGAATGGAGAGAGAGGTACCAACTAACCTAGATACACCTCTGTATCTTACTCAATACCACTGTATCTTTCTCACTTGCTACTACCGATTTTAAGTACTCTACTTTTAGGTAGGGATCAACCAATATTGATTTTTTAGAGCCGATACCGATAATCTGTGAATTTTCTGGCAGATAGCCGATAACGTAACGATATTCTGTACATTTACCATTTTGAAAAAAAAAAAAATATTTCTAAAGGTAGATACACAAAATATACATTCCACATGAAGTGGATGCAGTGTGTTTAGACAGGGGGCTGTGTGTGTTTGTGTAGTGTGTATATAATGAATTCAGAGTGTGTGTGTAGTGTGTATAGTGAATGCAGTGAGAGTTTGTGTAGTGTGTATATCTAGTAAATGCAGTGTGTGTGTGTTAGTGTAGTGTGTGTATAGTGAATGTAGTGTGTGGTGTGTGTGCGTATAGTGAATGCAGTGTGTGTGTGTAGTGTGCGTAAAGTGAATGCAGTGTGTGTATTGTGCGTAAAGTGAATGCAGTGTGTGTAGTGTGTGCGTAAATTGAATGCAGTGTGTGTAGCGTGCGTAAATAGAATGCAGTGTGTGTAGCGTGTGTATAGTGAATGCAGTGTGTGTGTATATAATGCATGCAGAGTGTGTGTTTGTGTAGTGTGTGTAGAGTGAATGCAGTATGTGTATATAATAAATGCAGGGTGTGTGTGGGTAGTGTGTTTATAGTGAATGCAGTGTGTGTATATATAATGAATGCAGGGTGTGTGTGTTTGTGTAGTGTGTGTATAGTGAATGCAGTGAGAGTTTGTGTAGTGTGTATATCTAGTAAATGCAGTGTGTGTGTGTTAGTGTAGTGTGTGTATAGTGAATGCAGTGTGTGTATTGTGCGTAAAGTGAATGCAGTGTGTGTAGTGTGTGCGTAAATTGAATGCAGTGTGTGTAGCGTGCGTAAATAGAATGCAGTGTGTGTAGCGTGTGTATAGTGAATGCAGTGTGTGTGTATATAATGCATGCAGAGTGTGTGTTTGTGTAGTGTGTGTAGAGTGAATGCAGTATGTGTATATAATAAATGCAGGGTGTGTGTGGGTAGTGTGTTTATAGTGAATGCAGTGTGTGTATATATAATGAATGCAGGGTGTGTGTGTTTGTGTAGTGTGTGTATAGTGAATGCAGTGTATTTGTGTAGTGTGTGTTTGTGTAGTGTGTGTATATAACAAATGCAGAGTGTGTGTGTGTGTTTGTGTAGTATGTGTATAGTGAATGCAGTGTGTTTGTGTAGTGTGTGTATATAATGAATGCAGTGTGTGTGTGTTTGTGTAGTGTGTGTATAGTGAATGCAGTGTATTTGTGTAGTGTGTGTGTGTTTCTGTAGGTATGTAATTTGTGTAAAATGGGAGGGAGAGGGGAGGAATTTTTAATGTATTTTTTTTTTTTTTTTAGTCCCCCCTCCTTGCTTCTTACTTGCCAGGGAGGGGAGATATGGCATTCCCTGAGGGGGCCCAGCAAGCGCTTACTTACCTTCCCAGCAGCTCCCTTCAGCTCCCCTGTCTAACGCTTGTGGCCAGCGTGCCCCGCGGAGCGTTGCCATGGTAACCCGTGGCAGCGCTCTGCCAGCCGTGGGACTCACGAGATTTAGACAGGGGAGCTGAAGGAAGCTGGTGGGAAGGCAAGTAAGCACTTGTTGGGCACCCCAGGACTGCCGGGCTTGTCATGGGCCCGGCGGTCCTGGTATGTATTATCGGCAATATCGGATTTTCTATAGGCAGATACCAATATTGCCGAAAATACAGAATATCGGCCAGAAGGATAATCGGTCGATTCCTACTTTTAGGTACGCCTTTGTAAAGTGTTCATGGGCCATCTATAATACTCAGTACGCCGCGGACTCATCATTGAGTAAACTTTGACCCTGTACCTCACAGTCAGCAGACACATTCCAGCCAATCAGCAGCAGACCCTCCCACTTCCTGGACAGCTCACTAAGAATGCAGCTTCACAATGAATGTAAAATGGATGCTGTCCAGAGGTGGGAGGATCTGGGAGGGAGGGTCTGCTGCTGATTGGCTGGAATGTGTCTGCTGACTGTGAGGTACAAGGTCAAAGTTTACTCAATGATGAGTCTGCGGCGAACCGTTCGGGACATCACTACTCAGGAATGATCAAAAACTTCACTATGAATATCAATAAATAATAAAAAATAAAAAAGTCACAATCATTTAAACCCTTAAGGACTAAGGCAATTGAACAAGTTCTGAAGCAAAACAAAACCTACAAATTTTGCTATATATCTGTTCAACCATGATTTACAGAGTTCATATTAAGTGCACCCACACAAATCATATATTATTATTTTGTTCAGGAGAAATAGGGCTTTTATTTCACAATAAATATTTATATATGAAACATAATTTATTTTAGATAAAATCTAAAAAAGTATGGGATATTAAGATATTTTGTTATTTTCCAAGGTCTGCATGGCATAAAGGAACACTAGAGAGTCAGGAACACAAACATGTATTCCTGACCCTATGGTGTTAAAACCACCATCTATTCCCTCCTTGCCCCTCTAAATATAGCAAAATCTTACATTTATTCCAGTCTTCTGCTGCTGGCTTTGGCCCTGAGCTGCCTGCTATCATTAGAAGTGTTGATCAAAAGCCAATCACAATGCTTCCCCATAGGATTGGCTAAGCCTGTTAAGGAGGCAGATCATGGGCAGAGGCAGCACAAGCCAAACACAGCTCTGGCCAATCAGCATCTCCTCATAGAGATAAACGGAATCAATAAATCTCTGAGGAAAGTTTAGTGTTTCCATGCAGAGGGTGGAGACACTGAATGTCAGTGCGCCAGGAAGCAGCTCTAGTAGCCATCTGAGGAGTGGCCAGTGGAAGTTTCCCTAGGCTTTAATGTAAACACTGTATATTCTCTGAAAAGACAGTGTTTACTGCAAAAAGCCTAAAGGGAATGATTTTACTCACCAGAACAAACACAGTAAGCTGTAGATGTTCTGGTGACTATAGTGTCCATTTAACTGTGAATGTTGTAATACTGTTAGCTTTTACTGTAATAAAATACACATATTTGCATGCCGTGATGTCCCACTGATACAATGATGCCCCACATGTACAGGTTTCATTGACTTTTGGAAAGTTACAGCGTCAAATATAGGGCTTGCCCATTTCAGTTTTTCAACATCGAAAAGGCTAAAATGTCAGTGTTTTCTTCTACTGTAGTATTTTAAAATCAAATCTAGAGCTGGTGGCTAAATTGCACTCACAGGAATATATTTGAAAAGTTGAAAGATTGTTGTCCCCGATCCTCTTCGTCCTAGCTCTGGAGCCCCTGCTGGTGGCCATTAGGAACAACCCGGACATCACGGGGTTGCAGACGGGGACGACACACCACAAAACAGCAGCATATGCTGATGACTTGTTGTTCTACGTAACCAACCCAGAAATCTCTCTCCCCAATATACTGAAGGCATTCCAGGACTTCGGTAGACTCTCCAAATCATTTATACTTAACATTAACATCCCAGAACGCAGGGCGGAACCCCTACGCCAACACTACTCCTTCCAATGGGCAACACATAAAATTAAATATCTAGGCATCTGGCTAACAAAACGAGAAGGGGATCTTTATAAAGAAAACTTCACAGTAATGCATGAGAAGATGCGCTTGGAGATGCAGGAGTGGGCATACCCACATATTTCCTGGTTAGGCAGGATACAAGTAGTGAAGATGAACTTCCTACCGCGCCTTCTCTACTTATTCCAAACCATACCCATAACTGTCCCCAGAGCGTACTTCACCACATTACGCTCAGCCCTCATCAAATATGTCTGGAACGGGAAACAGCCCAGGCTGCGCCACACACTACTCACACAACCAAAAGACAGGGGGGGACTGGCATTGCCAGACTTCAACCTATACTATAGGGCATGCCATCTCATGAGAATCATGGAATGGACCAAAACAGGAACACAAAAACAGTGGAAGCAGGTAGAGGAACACAAGGCGGGCGTCCCGGTTGAAGTCCTACCGTGGCTGCCACCCGGGGCCCAGACGGGGGAAGAGACTCCGTCCCCCTACACGAGAGCAACCTTGAGGGAATGGCACCGCTCCAAAGGGAGACACGGCCTAACATCATACCCGACACCATTAATACCCCTGACACACAACCCTGAGTTCATGCCGGGGATGGACCCGAACACGTTCAAAGACCTAATACAGGACCCACTACCCAGACTCAGACACATACAAACCACTGACAGAATAAAGACGCTCAAGGACCTAAGGGGGAACGAAAAACACACTTTCCTGATGCACCTTAAATACAAACAGATCCGCAGTTACATTACATCCCTCCCGCAGGGACCGGCACTACATAGGGCCACCACTCCTTTCGAGAATCTATGCTTGGAACCCAATCCACTAGCACACGGGGTATCGGCACTATACACCCTACTAATAACACTAACACCAATTGCCCAACCACGGTTCATGGGGAAGTGGGAGTCGGCACTGGGCCAGACCTTTGACAAGGTGGAATGGGAGAAAATCTGCTACCTAACGCATCACTGCTCTAGCTACAGCAGGACACAGGAAACGGCATATAAACTACTGACACACTGGTACCACATTCCTGAGTCACTACATGCCCGAATCCCATCCCACCCCCCACAGTGTTGGAGATGCGGGGAGGACAGAGGCACACTCTTACACATTTGGTGGGAGTGCAAACAGATAGCCCCATTCTGGTCAGAGATTCACAAAATACAGGGAGTGCAGAATTATTAGGCAAATGAGTATTTTGACCACATCATCCTCTTTATGCATGTTGTCTTACTCCAAGCTGTATAGGCTCGAAAGCCTACTACCAATTAAGCATATTAGGTGATGTGCATCTCTGTAATGAGAAGGGTGTGGTCTAATGACATCAACACCCTATATCAGGTGTGCATAATTATTAGGCAACTTCCTTTCCTTTGGCAAAATGGGTCAAAAGAAGGACTTGACAGGCTCAGAAAAGTAAAAAATAGTGAGATATCTTGCAGAGAGATGCAGCACTCTTAAAATTGCAAAGCTTCTGAAGCGTGATCATCGAACAATCAAGTGTTTCATTCAAAATAGTCAACAGGGTCGCAAGAAGCGTGTGGAAAAACCAAGGCGCAAAATAACTGCCCATGAACTGAGAAAAGTCAAGCGTGCAGCTGCCACGATGCCACTTGCCACCAGTTTAGCCATATTTCAGAGCTGAAACATCACTGGAGTGCCCAAAAGCACAAGGTGTGCAATACTCAGAGACATGGCCAAGGTAAGAAAGGCTGAAAGACGACCACCACTGAACAAGACACACAAGCTGAAGCGTCAAGACTGGGCCAAGAAATATCTCAAGACTGATTTTTCTAGGGTTTTATGGACTGATGAAATGAGAGTGAGTCTTGATGGGCCAGATGGATGGGCCCGTGGCTGAATTGGTAAAGGGCAGAGAGCTCCAGTCCGACTCAGACGCCAGCAAGGTGGAGGTGGAGTACTGGTTTGGGCTGGTATAATCAAAGATGAGCTTGTGGGGCCTTTTCGGGTTGAGGATGGAGTCAAGCTCAACTCCCAGTCCTACTGCCAGTTCCTGGAAGACACTTTCTTCAAGCAGTGGTACAGGAAGAAGTCTGCATCCTTAAAGAAAAACATGATTTTCATGCAGGACAATGCTCCATCACACGCGTCCAAGTACTCCACAGCGTGGCTGGCAAGAAAGGGTATAAAAGAAGAAAATCTAATCACATGGCCTCCTTGTTCACCTGATCTGAACCCCATTGAGAACCTGTGGTCCATCATCAAATGTGAGATTTACAAGGAGGGAAAACAGTACACCTCTCTGAACAGTGTCTGGGAGGCTGTAGTTGCTGCTGCACGCAATGTTGATGGTGAACAGATCAAAACACTGACAGAATCCATGGATGGCAGGCTTTTGAGTGTCCTTGCAAAGAAAGGTGGCTATATTGGTCACTGATTTGTTTTTGTTTTGTTTTTGAATGTCAGAAATGTATGTGAATGTTGAGATGTTATATTGGTTTCACTGGTAATAATAAATAGGTATATATATTTGTTTTTTGTTAAGTTGCCTAATAATTATGCACAGTAATAGTCACCTGCACACACAGATATTCCCCTAACATAGCTAAAACTAAAAACAAACTAAAAACTACTTCCAAAAATATTCAGCTTTGATATTAATGAGTTTTTTGGGTTCATTGAGAACATGGTTGTTGTTCAATAATAAAATTAATCCTCAAAAATACAACTTGCCTAATAATTCTGCACTCCCTGTATTGGCAAAGTTTACAGATGACCCAGTCCCATTCAACCCAGCAGTCATGCTCTTACACCACACTAAAACCCCACGAACGGCGTATAAGAGATCACTCACAATTCGCATACTGAACACGGCCAAATTGATCATACCACGGTATTGGAAAAAACAGGTCATCCCCCCTTTGAGAGTTTGGTTTACACAAATGGAAGAATTGAGATCCCTAGAGGAACTTCACCACAAAGCTCACGATACATTCCAAGTGTACCTCAACACTTGGACACATTGGATCCTGAAGACAACAGATCCCGAATTTACCAACATGACATAACTACCACCACACAGTTAGCTACAGGAGGCCACAAACCCAGAGAGGAGCGGGGAAGACAGCCACACAGGTGCGGGTCTACCTCTGGCACCAAGGGCTAACCAAC
>OW240918.1:98333830-98344912 GCA_933207985.1 Pelobates cultripes | reverse complement strand
TTCTACTTCCGTCACTCCTCTCACGCTTCCTTCACACTGGTCAGGGCTAAGCTTTAAAAATGCAAATATGAAGCCTCCTGTCATGTGGTAAAATTGAAGATTATATTAGCTTTAGTGTACTAATAATCTTAATTTTAGTAATGACAGGAGGCGAATATTTCCCACCCGTTGGATCCCGCCCAGGTGAGTTTGTACTATACAGATTGTGGTTCGGTGTTCAGGAAGACATACATGTTACTATTGTACTACCTCTTAGGAGTACACATGTTCGGTACTGTAGTTGTATTTTTGGTCGTACTCTTTGCACTATATGATGTTTTCTCCTTATAGCATGTCGTAGCTTGCAGGTTTATTTATTTGAGTATTGATAGTTTTTTCACAGTATTATATACTCTGGGATGTACCACAGTTTTCGTAATATTCATGTTATGTGGGCATAACATGAATATTACTTTTTTCTTTTTCTTTCAGCGTGAACGTCTTCTCTACGGAACAAGGTTTCACCTTCCATACCGTTTGACCATGGAATTGCCGGAACTGGTTTCTCTGCTACGTTTGTTGAAATGTTAACGGACTATGTTTATGTTGTTGTTGTTTATCATTCGCTTCAAAGAAAGAGGAAGTGATGTCATAGACAGGGCCTTATATGGGCACCATATCTTTTCTCTGATTGGTTGTTACTGTTTCTATGCTGCTGGAGTTTTCAGTAAAGAAAGATATGCAAATATTCGCCTCCTGTCATTACTAAAATTAAGATTATTAGTACACTAAAGCTAATATAATCTTCAATTTCAATTAGGAAAACTGCAGTCTGAGACAGACAATAGGCAACTGTTGAGGAGAATAGCTTTCAACATATACAGGCAGCTACATTATACTCCAAACTATATATTAATATAACTCGTACATAAGGCTTATCACACTCAGCTGCTGTATAAAATCTGCCTTACTTAGTGCTGATTGTGATGGGAGTGGTCATCCATGCGGATAGCACAGAAGAAAGGGATCAGCGCTCTCTATCTATACAAAATACAACAGAAACAATAATAAATAAGTAAAAAGTGGCAGCACACCTAAAAAGTAGGGCTCCCTCACAGGCCTTACAACAGAAATGGTACAGAAAAAAGAAAGGAAGGCAGCGCCACTATAAACCACATAAATTAAAAGAGCACAGAATAGGCAGACTAGAATACAATATATATGATAGATACTAAGCAAAATAGAAGTCCAGAATAAATAGTCTGACTGGTAGATGAATCAAACAACAAGGTATATCCTTGTAGAGGTGAATACAGTCTTTTGTAGTGGGGGATTCTTCAGAGTGGTGTAGATGCGTCTTTGTACATCATATGAAATGAGAAAATAACAACTGATGGTATAGTATGTCCCGAAAGGGGTAGAAGTAACAAAAGAGTATATGGTCCTACTCACGTTTTCAAGAGCTATGGACTTAGCTCTAGTGTTGATAACGTACAGTGGTATAATCCCCACTTATGGGATACGTGAGGTCTTAGTATTCTTTCTTGATTAGGGGACCATATATGGAAATAAAAGCAGGAACAACAATGGTGCTCAAAGCATAAAATGCCAGAGGTGAGAAGATAAAAAAACAAGTGGTTACTCACATTTAGTTGAACAGACTGACTGTTCAATGAATACAGCTTGAGTGGTATAATCCCCACCTAGGATTCTTGGGAGTAATATCCTCACTGGAAAGTAAAAACACTTCTGTGCTGGATAAAAGGATGGTAGTAATAAAAAAGTAAAATAATAATAGTAATAAAAAGTAAGATGGCTAACTCACAGTAAGAAAGTGGCCAAAATACCTTTATTTAAAACAATATAGTTTAAAAAACCACAACGCGTTTCGCCCTTAGGCTTTATCAAGTGGAGATCAGAAAGTACATCCTGTTACATACAGGTTTATATAGGCAGTGAACATATTAGAAAATGGCGCCAAAATGATGTCATAATTTTTTTTTATTTTTTTTCTCAAAAGTGCTAAATTTTATATGTGTAAGTGAGTACATACCTATATGTAAAACATGTGATAGTTTAAAATTAAAAACGAGGTTTTAAACTCACAATACCTTACATATTCTATTTAGATACAACAGTCACATACATGATCGGTGGCCATTTTTTTTTTTTTTTTTAAAGTGCTAAACTTTATATGTATCAGTGAATACAAACCTATATTGGAGACATGTGATAGTCTAAAATTTAAATTAAAAACAAGGTTTTATACTCACAATACCTTGCATATTATTTAAATAGAACAGTCACGTATATAAGTCACATTGTATAAATATGTACTTCATGCACAAAATAATTATAAAAGATAATAAAATATAAGAAATATATTATAAAAAATTAATTATAAAAATTATAAAAAATTATAAAAAATTAAACAGGTCGAACTCTACATTAAGACCTTCGGGGGTAAGGGTTTTTAAAAGGAACACCCAGTGCATTTCTTTTTGTCCCAGTAATTTTTTGAGGTCACCTCCCCTCCAGGGTAATTTACATCTTTGGATCCCAGTACATTTTAAAAATTTAGGGTCTTTGTTGTGTTGGATAAAATGCTTTGAAACAGAGTGATTAGGGTAGCCTTTGATAATATTTCTACAATGTTCTGCTAACCTTATTTTTAAGCATCGTGTGGTCATACCCACATACTGGAGGCCACATGGGCACTCCAATAGGTATACAACATTCTTAGTAGTGCAACATATTAAGTCTTTAATAGGGTATGTAATACCGGTTTTGTTTGAGGTGAATTGTGTTGTCTTTGATGTGCTGTTTTGGTCAGTGGATCTGCAGACAATGCATCTGTTGCATTTGAAAAAACCTTTAGAATTTGATAAAAATGATGGATTGCTTGTATTGGCTTTTTTGTATAATTTTTAGTAAGCATTGTCTTTAGGTTTGGGGCCCCTCTAAAAATGATATGGGGTTTATCTGGGATGAGTGTCTTTAAAATTTCATCTTGTTTTAAAATGTGCCAGTGTTTTTGAATAGTTTTTTTCACAATTTTATTCTTATTGTCAAAGTTAAAGATGATCGGTATGGATGGTGGGTCTTTATTTTTATTCGTATTATATTCTAAAAGCTCGAGTCTTTCTTTTTGTTTCACTGCTTTGAGGGATTCTTCTAGCTTTTCTTTTGGGTAATTTTTGCTGATAAATTGAGCTTCTAGTGTTCTAGCTTGTTCGTCAAAATCTGTATTAAGGGAACAGTTCCTGCGAAGACGTAGGAACTGACCTTTAGGGACCCCATCTAACCATGGTTGGTAGTGGCAGCTTGATCTGTCAATGACTGTGTTGGTGCACACTTTTTAAAAAAAGTTCTAGTGTTAATATTCCCATCCTGGATAAAAATTTGGATGTCTAAAAAATTTATTAAATCTTTGCTGTGTTCTGATGTTAAAATGATGCCACTATTGTTGTTGTTTAGATGATTTAAAAAAAGTTTAAGTGAGGTTTCAGGACCTTTCCAGATAAAAAACAAATCGTCTATGTATCTAAAATAGGATACTAGGTTTGCTTTCCAGGGGTGATCTCCCCAGATTGCTTTAGACTCCCAATTGTCCATAAAAAGATTGGCATAACTTGGTGCAAACCTAGTACCCATAGCTGTGCCTTGTCTTTGAATGTAAAAAGTGTCTAAAAACCAAAAATAGTTATTTGTTAAAATAATTTTTATCCCTTCTAAGATAAAATTAATTTGTTTTTCTGGAATTTTATTATCCGTTTTTAATCTATTTAAAACTGCTTCACACCCTAATTCGTGGGGGATTATGGTGTACAAAGACTGGACATCACAAGTGACTAGAATAAAATCTGGATGCCAGGTAAAATATTCTAAAAAACGTAAGAGAGACATGGAATCTTTTAAGTATGACCTCATAAGTCTGACTGATGGTTGTAATAAAATGTCAATATACTCTGATAAGTTTGATAAAACAGAATTGATCCCGGAGACAATAGGTCTACCTGGTGGATTGGTCTCATTCTTGTGTATCTTTGGTAAAAAGTATATGACTGGAATTTTTGGATGAGGTATATTTAAATAAGCAAATTCTTTTTTGTTGAGGATATTGGAATTTAAGCCTTTGGTTAAAAATGATATAAGGGAGTTTTGGATGGTATGGGTTGGGTCTGATAGTAGCTTGTCATATACTTTGGGGTCATTAAGCTGTCTAAATGCTTCTTTGATGTACATTTCTTGTGAGAGTATAACTAGGCCGCCCCCTTTATCGGCTGGTTTGATGACTATTGTGTCATCTTTTTTAAGATCTGTGAGAGCTTTTCTTTCTTGGAAGGTTAAGTTATATTGGTTATATTTATGATATTTGTGGTTGTTTTTTTTGGAGGTATTAATTTTTTCTAAGTCTTGCTTTACCAAATTCTCAAAAACTTCTATCGGGCCAGATTTGAAACTTGATGGGTAAAAATTAGAGTTATTCTTAAGGGTGGTGTTTTTCACTGGTATCTCGTCATTAATACATGGAGGTGTGGGGAATAGTTGGTCTGTCCCTGGTTAATAGATTGATTCTCAATTCTGCTGCTAAAAAATCTTTTTAGTGTAGCTTTCCTAACAAACTTATTTAAATCTAAAAAGGCTTGGAATGGTTGATAGGGATTGGTAGGTGCAAATTTGAGGCCCTTAGTTAAAACCGATATTTGGGTAGTAGTTAAAATTTTATGGGAAAGGTTAAAAATTCCATGGGGGTTGTCTGTATTAGTTAGTGTCTCTCTAGTCTTTCTCTTTTGAAATCTTCTGCCACTTCTCCTTCCTCTAGGCTTAGATTTCTTTTTTGTTCTGGGTAGGTAAGGTGTGGCAGTAAGTGGATTTGGGCCTAGTTCTAAAAAATGATCCTCAGTGTCTGTGTCCAAATCTGTAGATAACACTTGGTATCTGTTAGGATGGTGTGTGGAGGGTAGGTGAGGGGGTGTGCTGGGATGGGTGTGTTTGAATGTATGTCTGAATCTTTGAGGTCTGGGTGTGAGATCAGGTCTTTGTGGGATAGTCATGAGTGGGACAGGTGGGCATGGGTTTAGGATAGTTGGAATAGGAAGGTGAAATGGTTGGGGGTGAGATGTGGTGGGAAGAGCTGTGATACTTTTGTGGTGGTGGTTGGTGGTAGTTGTGGTGCCTTTGGTGGTAGGGGACGTGAGGTGGTTGTCTGTGATGGATGTAGCGTGGGTGGGGTCTGCTGGGGTAATGTGTAGGCGCATGAGGAGGATAATCTGAATAATAGGAGTGATGGCGAGTGTGGGAGACAATAGGTCTTCTGGGATCTTGTTGGTTAGGGATGGTGGAGGGGTGATTGAAGGTCTGAGATGTGTATTTGGACTTATTGTTGAGGTGGTAAGTCCTTACTTGGTTCTTTGTGTAGTCATGTTTATCTCGGATATATTTTTTTACTTTAATGTGTTTAGTGTCCATCTCTACTTTTTCTATTTTGTTTTGAATGATAATAGAATTTTGTTTGAATACTTGTGTCTCTGTGAATGGTAAAAGTTTGTCCTGAAGTTTTTTTATTTCAGCGTCTAATAATGATAATTTTTTACTCTTTTTTAGAATTAAAGTTTCCATAAGACCGAAAGTGCATGACTCGAGCTTGTTGTTCCACTCTTGCATGAACTCAGTCATCTTGGTCAGAGGTTGGTTTTTAGACACTTTTTACATTCAAAGACAAGGCACAGCTATGGGTACTAGGTTTGCACCAAGTTATGCCAATCTTTTTATGGACAATTGGGAGTCTAAAGCAATCTGGGGAGATCACCCCTGGAAAGCAAACCTAGTATCCTATTTTAGATACATAGACGATTTGTTTTTTATCTGGAAAGGTCCTGAAACCTCACTTAAACTTTTTTTAAATCATCTAAACAACAACAATAGTGGCATCATTTTAACATCAGAACACAGCAAAGATTTAATAAATTTTTTAGACATCCAAATTTTTATCCAGGATGGGAATATTAACACTAGAACTTTTTTTAAAAAAGTGTGCACCAACACAGTCATTGACAGATCAAGCTGCCACTACCAACCATGGTTAGATGGGGTCCCTAAAGGTCAGTTCCTACGTCTTCGCAGGAACTGTTCCCTTAATACAGATTTTGACGAACAAGCTAGAACACTAGAAGCTCAATTTATCAGCAAAAATTACCCAAAAGAAAAGCTAGAAGAATCCCTCAAAGCAGTGAAACAAAAAGAAAGACTCGAGCTTTTAGAATATAATACGAATAAAAATAAAGACCCACCATCCATACCGATCATCTTTAACTTTGACAATAAGAATAAAATTGTGAAAAAAACTATTCAAAAACACTGGCACATTTTAAAACAAGATGAAATTTTAAAGACACTCATCCCAGATAAACCCCATATCATTTTTAGAGGGGCCCCAAACCTAAAGACAATGCTTACTAAAAATTATACAAAAAAAGCCAATACAAGCAATCCATCATTTTTATCAAATTCTAAAGGTTTTTTCAAATGCAACAGATGCATTGTCTGCAGATCCACTGACCAAAACAGCACATCAAAGACAACACAATTCACCTCAAACAAAACCGGTATTACATACCCTATTAAAGACTTAATATGTTGCACTACTAAGAATGTTGTATACCTATTGGAGTGCCCATGTGGCCTCCAGTATGTGGGTATGACCACACGATGCTTAAAAATAAGGTTAGCAGAACATTGTAGAAATATTATCAAAGGCTACCCTAATCACTCTGTTTCAAAGCATTTTATCCAACACAACAAAGACCCTAAATTTTTAAAATGTACTGGGATCCAAAGATGTAAATTACCCTGGAGGGGAGGTGACCTCAAATTACTGGGACAAAAAGAAATGCACTGGGTGTTCCTTTTAAAAACCCTTACCCCCGAAGGTCTTAATGTAGAGTTCGACCTGTTTAATTTTTTATAATTTTTATAATTAATTTTTTATAATATATTTCTTATATTTTATTATCTTTTATAATTATTTTGTGCATGAAGTACATATTTATACAATGTGACTTATATACGTGACTGTTCTATTTAAATAATATGCAAGGTATTGTGAGTATAAAACCTTGTTTTTAATTTAAATTTTAGACTATCACATGTCTCCAATATAGGTTTGTATTCACTGATACATATAAAGTTTAGCACTTTAAAAAAAAAAAAAAAATGGCCACCGATCATGTGACTGTTGTATCTAAATAGAATATGTAAGGTATTGTGAGTTTAAAACCTCGTTTTTAATTTTAAACTATCACATGTTTTACATATAGGTATGTACTCACTTACACATATAAAATTTAGCACTTTAAAAAAAAAAAAAAAATAAAAAAAAAAAATTATGACATCATTTTGGCGCCATTTTCTAATATGTTCACTGCCTATATAAACCTGTATGTAACAGGATGTACTTTCTGATCTCCACTTGATAAAGCCTAAGGGCGAAACGCGTTGTGGTTTTTTAAACTATATTGTTTTAAATAAAGGTATTTTGTCCACTTTCTTACTGTGAGTTAGCCATCTTACTTTTTATTACTATTATTATTTTACTTTTTTATTACTCCCATCCTTTTATCCGGCACAGAAGTGTTTTTACTTTCCAGTGAGGATATTACTCCCAAGAATCCTAGGTGGGGATTATACCACTCAAGCTGTATTCATTGAACAGTCAGTCTGTTCAACTAAATGTGAGTAACCACTTGGTTTTTTATCTTCTCACCTCTGGCATTTTATACTTTGAGCACCATTGTTGTTCCTGCTTTTATTTCCACATATGGTCCCCTAATCAAGAAAGAATACTAAGACCTCACGTATCCCATAAGTGGGGATTATACCACTGTACGTTATCAACACTAGAGCTAAGTCCATAGCTCTTGAAAACGTGAGTAGGACCATATACTCTTTTATTACTTCTACCCCTTTCGGGACATACTATACCATCAGTTGTTATTTTCTCATTTCATATGATGTACAAAGACGCATCTACACCACTCTGAAGAATCCCCCACTACAAAAGACTGTATTCACCTCTACAAGGATATACCTCGTTGTTTGATTCATCTACCAGTCAGACTATTTATTCTGGACTTCTATTTTGCTTAGTATCTATCATATATATTGTATTCTAGTCTGCCTATTCTGTGCTCTTTTAATTTATGTGGTTTATAGTGGCGCTGCCATCCATGCGGATAGCGCAGGACCCGAACAGGTAATGAAGTAGACGCTGTTTTTTTTTTTTGTTTTTTTTAAGGGCAGCGATCTGCAGGCTCGTTATGCAGAGCACACGAGTGTGAGCGCGAAAAAAAAATAGTAATTAAAATATAAATTAGAATATACAATGTTGTGAAATGTATAATTTAAAACTGTATTATTAGTATACAGAAATTTGTGATACCTTTGACATGTAATTTAACCAGTAGCCAAGACACAGATATACAAATTCTCGAAAATGAAGATGCAATATATATAGTGTCAGCGCTTAGTGAATGTGTCCTTATGAGTTAATCTCAGGGATATCAAAAGAGCAATTCTATACAATAGGAAAACTTAATTCATAGTCCTTAAGTCTCATATAAAACAAGCAGTAACAAAAACAAATGATGAAAAAGAGAATAGTCACAAAGGGGAATCTGTATCCATATCAGTGTCGAACCCTGTGGTTTACTGGTTGTATCTTAAAAATTAATGAAACAAAAATGAGTGTATCGCTGTATGTTTGTACATAAACCCCCCAAATCAAAAACTCTTATCAAATCATAGCAAAGTATCAACATTATATGGCAAACTTTAGAACCAGCAGGATATTGACATTACATTTATCTTACTGTGATTTCCATTCGTACACCAGAGTTTACTTAAAGCCTCTTGTATGCTCAGTTGATCTAAGCAGAGCACATTAACTTGCAACAATGAAATAAAACCAGGTGCTTAATACAAAGACAGGATGCTCATTCTGGGAAAATATATAAAAATATACATCACCAAAAAGAGAATACTCTATGTAAATCCATAGACACTCAGTATTAGAAAGATACTCAAATTATTTTTATGACTTATGAGTAACCAGATGGCACTTCTAACGATTCATACAGTAACAATTCTGTGAACACAAAGCCTGCTGATTTTAGACACCCAAAAATCAGAATATTAAAGGGAATTGCTTTATGCATTTTTTTTTTTCTAAACCGTGTGTTTGGATAACTTAGACTGACAATAAGGATTCCATTGATCAACCTATGTTCTACATGTACTTCTGTACACAAGTAATCACACAAGAAAATCTTACTAATTCCTTAGACATTAGTTTTCAACCTGTGTATGGGGTGCTTACATCATGGCAAAAAGTATATGGAGGGAGAATCCATAGGCATTGCTTGGAGGGCTGCAACCTCGGATGTGGGATTGTGATTGCACTGAATACCTGGCTGAGTGTTCTGTGCTAGTTTCTGCTTGTTCTTTCATTGAGATCCTAAAGAGCAGCAGCTGTTCAACTCATTGAGTTTTCCTTTGGGCTCCAACCCCAGTATGCTTAGGACCTAGCAACGGCCCTCGGGCAGATCACAAGATTACCCTCCCTGACCCAGTACCTAATACAAATATCACTAATTTGAAACCAGTCTAATATGATGAAATGCATGGGCTCGTGTCTGAACAGGGAGACTCCTTATTAGATAATTAATCACTAATTAGAAAAAAGTCCAATATGATGAAATATTGGGACTTGTGTCTGACCAGACTTAGTCAGCAATTCATTTTAATCTGATTTTAATGTATATATGCCAAATAGATTGTTATCATTTACTATATGTTGGAAGAAAGTCTGGTTCAGCTTGAAGAACAAGAAGAAAGTAATTATTCAACATTTACAAAGAAGGAGGTGAGGAGGTACAAGGCATAGTTTTGTAGAGGTACACCATTCCCAAAGGGAATATAAAAACTAGCATAAATTAACTCTATTAAATATAAAGATAAACACTATAAGGAGATCTAAAGTTTAATTTTATAAGATAAATTTACTTTATCACACGAGATAATGAAACGAATGTGAATGTGCATTTTTCCGTAGTGCTTTGTGTATGATAGTGTTTTCATTAAATATTGGTTTAAAACATGAATTTAAACAATATTGTAGGATGTACAAGATCATATAAATAATGATCACACTCCTCGAATCACTGTGCAATAACACAGGAAATCTCTCTTACATTACGTAACGGTGTTGGTAAAAAACAGGTGATTACTTTTTTGTGTATAGTGAAGAAATCATATTTTATGTTAACTAAATGTAACTTTCTATCTAAAGAGAGAAAAATCATTCTGTAATATACATTTTTTGTGTATTTTAGTACTTAGGTATTTCAATTGTACATGCTTTTTTTTTTACCAGAAATTCTTCCTTCCTCTAGCGGACTCTCCATTTAATGCCTATCCAGCTGTTATAGGAGCTGGTGTAACTGGCATGATTGTAGCAACTGTTGCCAGTCTCCTGATATTTCAATACATTGTTTGGAATCGAGAGAACAATCCAAGAAAGTATTGTAAATCACACAGCCTTGCATACAGAATGGACCAAGCTCTGATGTATATCAAGATTAAAGCGGCATTGTCATGCCAAACTTACCTTTCCTCAATCTCTTCCTCTTCTCCCCCTCTCTCAGGATCTGTTCTTCTTTTCTTCCTATCTTCTTTAGTTTTCTTTAAAATCATAAGACAAAATAGGGACTCTTTGCCTTATGGAGGATTCCTCCGCTTGACCAGCTCTGACCAGTGGAGGAGCAAAGTGTGCTTCATTTCCGCTGGTCAGAGCAATTTTCCCATGATCCTTACCTTTCCTCTGTGTTCCCGCAATGCTTCCTGTCATTTTACACTAAACTGCCGAATTGCGTTCTAACTGAATGAGAACAGTATGTTCATTTGTGTTAGAACGCAATTCGGCATTTTATTCGGATCGGAATTTCATTCGAATGAATGAAACTCCGATCCTATTCTTGCTGTGGCTGCACCTTGCAGCCGCTCAGTAGATAACTTCCTAATTCCCACGGTATCAGAGAGTTATCT
>OW240918.1:98314162-98328101 GCA_933207985.1 Pelobates cultripes | reverse complement strand
ATTTGTCCAATTCATCCAAATGCGTTCAGTCAATGAGTGCTTGCATATTGCATGCTGATAGATAGGTGGTGGAGAAAGGTTCTTGAGGGAGCGTGTGTGACGAATGCTAGATGAGGGGCTAAGGCCTAATTGGGCTGGGGGTATTGAAGAGTTTTTCATCATGTCAGAGTCTTTTCTACAGAAACAAACAGGTTTCAAACTTCCCATTGACTTGTACTCATGATGGCATTCAAGGAACAATATCAGAGGGAGTATAACAACTCCAGAAAGCATAGCGCAAAACATACTCTTGGTCTCAGGTTCCTATGATCCTCTCAATCTACGATATGGTGTGAAAGCCATGATGCTTTGCTAAGGGGAAATTCTTCTGTTTCCGAGTGAGGAGTGGTGTTGTCTTCCTTGGTTCCCCTCTTTGGATACAGCTTCACTCGGGATGCGTGAATCCAGATGTCGTGGGAATCTGTGAGGACAGCGGTTCTGGTTACAGCAATCACAGTAGTAGGTGGTCCAAAAGGGTATCCTCCTTTTTTGGTCCTGTTCAGCTGACGGATATACACCTTGTCACCGGGCTGGTATGGATGAGTAGGTTCCTGTGAAGGTAAGGGAAACTGCGAAGAAACATTGCCATATTTACCATTCAGTTTTATCAACAATACTTGTACATATTGTTCTTGTATTAGCTGTAAATCCCCAGACATTCTAACAAGCGGTCTCCTGGCCCAGGGTGTGGGAAAAGGTCATCCCATCAGAATCTTAAATGGAGATAATTTAGTCACCTTGTGGGGAGTCATTCTTATCTCAGCTAAAATAGCTGGAAGATATTTTGTCCAATTTACCCATGTTCCTGCAGTAGCTTTCATAAGCTTCTCCTTAATGGTCCTATTCATCCTTTCAACTACCCCTGAACTCTGTGGATGATAGGGTATATGAAACTTCCAGGTAACTTGCAAGAATTTAGCAAGTTCCTGGGTAACCTTACTGGCAAAAGCCGGACCATTATCAGAGTTAATCTGCAGAGGGCAGCCATACCTGGGAATAATTTCAGTAGCAAGAATCTTCACTACAGTCCTAGCATCTTCCCTAGATGTCACAAAGGCCTTGGGCCATCTATTAAACTGATGAAGTATGACCAGTAAGTATTGCTGTTTCTTACCAATTTTGGGTACATGAGTAAAATCAATCTGTAAGTGTGTAAAAGGAGCAGCTGGAGGGGGCAAATGTTTGTGCTGTGATTTGTGTGGAATATTAGGATGTGTTCTCATACATGGTTCACACGATCTTACAAAAGACTGTACATGCTGCCTGAGATTCCTAATATAAAATGAATTCATGAGGAATTGGATGGTGCTTGCTATGCTTTTGTGACCGGGACCATGTGTCTGACTTATGAAAATAAAGCAGCTGGCTTCTGGTATGCCTATTCTCCCCTCTTTAGAGAAAAAGATCATTCTGATCTTTCTCTAAACCTTGTTTAATCCAAAAATCAAAGTCAGTTTGCGTTGCAAAGGCTTGGAGCTGCAAAAGCAAACTGTCAGTAGGGCATGTGGGAGGTGTGAGCATAGCAGGAAACATTTCATAGTAAAGAGTTTTGGCTGCAACTTCTTTTGCCACTTTGTCAGCCAAGGCATTACCTCTGGAAATGTCATCACTACCCAGAATGTGTGCCTTGCAGTGGATAACAGCTACTTCAGATGGGAGTAGGATAGCATCTAGGAGTGATTGGATGAGATTTGTGTGTGAAAAGCCTCTTTGTTTCCAAATCACACCAAGATCATACACTACCCCATGAGCATATCGTGAGTCTGTGCAAATGTTCACTCGCTCTCCTGAGAAAAGCTGACAGGCACGTGTGAGAGCAATGAGTTCTGCAGCTTGTGCAGATGGCTGGAAAATAGTGTCAGCTTCATTGATTTTATCAGGTAGCTATACCACGGCATAGCCTGTGAGGGACGTACCGTCATTTGGTCTGGAGCAATAGCCATCCACAAAGACAGTGGTCACATCCATGCCACTGAGTGCTGTGGAGGAGAGGTCTGCTCTGGGAGATGTGGCAAAATGTATTTGCTCAATGCAATTATGAGGCTCAGATGGTAAGGACACAGAATCAGATGCAGAAGTGAGAATAGCATGCAAAACAGACATAGGTCCAGAATTAACAGGACTATAGACAATAGACAGATTCTGGGTATTAAGAAGAATAATCTCATAACCACTTAAGTGCTGGGCTGTCATGTGTTGTGTGATGAGATTTTTTATAAGCTGAGTGACCTGGTGACTGGTATGGAGTATTGTAGGATGCCCTAGTGTGATAGTAGTAGCAGTCTCAACAGCCATTGCACATGCTGCCAGTGCTCTGAGACACACCGGCATACCCTGTACCGGAGCTGGAACTACTTTGGAAAAGAATGCTTTGGGACGCATACCGCCTCCGTGCTCTTGTGCACACACCGCGGCCATGGTTTTACAGTTGTCCCGAGCATACAAATGAAATGGTTTACAATACACAGGTAGTCCTAAAGCCAGGGCTTGCACAATAGCAACTTTGAGGGCGATATATGCAGCTAGCATGTCTGGTGACCAGCAGACATTTTCAGGACTGTCAGAACGTACAGCCTCCCTTAGGACTGAGTCATAATGGGAGCATTCAGGGATCCATTGGCGGCAGTAATTAATCATGCTGAGGAAGGTGAGCAACTCCTTCCGAGTAGTGGGTTTAGGAATCCTCTGAATGACCTCAATACGTTTTGTCTTGTGCCTGAAGCCAGAACAAAACCTAAGTAATCAACCTTTGATTTACACAATTGCATTTTGTGTTTTGCAACCTTGTGACCCACAGTTGCTAAGTGTTTGAGTAAACTGACAGTATCCACAGTGCTTGCCTCATAGCTAGGGCTACATAACAACAAATCATCAACATATTGCAAAAGGACGGAACCATGACCGGGGGTTCATGTTTTTTAGAGTATGTTGGAGTACCAGCGAATAAACGGCTGGGGAATCCACATAGCCTTGGGGTAAGCGTGTCCAGGTATACTGACAGCCTTCAAAAGTAAAAGCCATAAGTAGCCGTGTCTCTTGATCAATAGGTATAGAAAAAAATATATTACTTAAATCAATGACAGTGAAGCAAGTGGCATCATGTGGAATGGCTGTAATGAGGGATGTCACATCAGGAACAATGGGTGCAATGGGCAAAATTTAACTATTCAGGGCTCTAAAGTCCTGAACTAAGCGATAACCATTACCTTTAGGAACTGGATTAATAGGTGTGTTATATGGGGAAACTACTGGCTTTAGTTTACCCTGCTCTAGAAAAGATTGGATCATAGGGCGACTTCCCTCAACCTTGGCTTCTGACAGGGGGTACTGTTTAAGGTAGATAGGAGTTACATCTGGTTTTAGTTTGGCTTTGTAAGGGGTGCAGTTGACAAATCCTACATCTAACTTAGATGAAGCCCACACAGAGGAAGGAACATCAGCCAAATCAATAGTTTCAGAACACAACATAGACACATCGATACCACCAGAGGGTCTGTAAGTAATGGTAGTTCCCAGAATACCAAGAAGATCCCTTCCCAGCAAACTAACAGGACATTTAGGTATTAGATGAAAAGGGTGCACAGTAGAAGAACCATTAAGAGGACAGAAAACAGACAGTGGTGGTGTGACAAAAGTGGGTGTTGACACTCCATTAATACCCAATAAAGGTGTAGACTTTTTCCTTGTCCCCTGATAATAGGTGTCACAGAGACTGGAACACGTAGCTCCAGTATCTACCAAAAATGGCAGGGATGACCAGAATGCAAAAAGGCTGATCATCATTAGTAGAGGACAAAAGTGGAAAAGTTGGAGTGTCACCTTCAAGGCAGCCCTATTGGGGCCATGGGATGTGATGGATGGGCGTACCTGGGAGGGGGAAGTGCTGGCCAGTGGTGTTGGGAGTGGCCCTAGTGCAGTTTGGGTTTGCTGGAGCGAGGGGGGAGGGGGAAGTGCTGGCCAGTGGTGTTGGGAGTGGGCCTGGTGTTGTTCTTGCCTACTGGGCGTATTTTGAGAATTGTGGGGTTGTTGGGGCGGCTGGGGTTTCCTGGGGTGTGGACACTCATTCCTCCAGTGGCCATGCTGGCCAGAGTTGAAACAAGTGTTCCTGTTTATTCCTCCTTGGTTACCCCTGCCCCTATAATCCTGATTTCCCTGTCTCCATCTCCTTGCACCTCTTTGACCACCCCTTCCACGGGCTCTATGTGCTCCATCCCATCCTCTCTCTCGGGCCTGTGTAGATGGACAGTGTTGCAATCCCTGAGCATAATAAGCAACCTTACTTCCTGAATCTTTTCTTAAGTCAAAACAAGCTGCATTTTCCTTCTCTATAACCTTGGTAAGAAAATCTGAGCCACCCAAATTGGCCCAGTCTGAAATCAACTGTTTCACAAGTAGTGATGTCGCGAACCCGAAATTTTCGGTTCGCGAACGTCGAACGCGAACTTCCGCAAATGTTCGCGAACCGGCGAAGTGGGCGAACCGCCATAGACTTCAATGGGCAGGCGAATTTTAAAACACACAGGGACTCTTTCTGGCCACAATAGGGATGGAAAAGTTGTTTCAAGGGGACTAACACCTGGACTGTGGCATGCTGGAGGGGGATCCATGGCAAAACTCCCATGGAAAATTACACAGTTGATGCAGAGTCTGGTCTTAATCCATAAAGGGCATAAATCACCTAACATTCCTAAATCACAATGGATATGGATTGACACCTGACATATGACATATTGACACCTTGACATATGGATTGACACCTGTCCTCAGATACCCTGATACACACTGACACAGAGCAGAATAGAGACTGTTCCTCCTACATGGGGTCACTTGGCAGATATGGATTGACACCTGTCCTCAGAGCCCCTGATACACACTGACACAGAGCAGAATAGAGACTGTTCCTCCTACATAGGGTCACTTGGCAGATATGGATTGACACCTGTCCTCAGAGACCATGATACACACTGACACAGAGCAGAATAGAGACTGTTACCCCTACATATGGTCACTTGGCAGATATGGATTGACACCTGTCCTCAGAGACCATGATACACACTGACACAGAGCAGAATAGAGACTGTTCTCCTACATATGGTCACTTGGCAGATATGACTTGACACCTGTCCTCAGAGACCATGACACACACTGACACAGAGCAGAATAGAGACTGTTCTCCTACATAGGGTCACTTGGCAGATATGGATTGACACCTGTCCTCAGAGACCATGATACACACTGACACAGAGCAGAATAGGGACTGTTCCCCCTACATCGGGTCACTTGGCACATAGGGATTGACACCTTGTTACAAACTGCTATTTGTAACGGGCCCTTTAAATGTCAAATTGCGCTGCTTCCCTGGGTTGTGGAGAAGCCTATTTGCCAGCCTCCTCCCGCATGACTATGGCCCCTGGGAGATTGTGAAAATGTATGCACTTTTATTTGGTGTGTATGGCCTTTAAGACTGTCAGTGGGCATATTGGGGCTTATGGACTCTTTATGTGACTGGTGCTGGCCCTTTAAACACCTTTTTTGGGACATCAGGATGATTGGGACACTGCCCCTTTAAGGCCATGTCCCCAGACTTGTTGGGGACACTGCCCCTTTAAGACGGTGTCCCCTGTGTCCCCAGACCTGGTGCAAACCCTTTGTGCCTGCCTGGCTAATTCCCACTTGGTTCAGTAAATGGGGCTTACTGAACCAAGTACCACACAAGCAGACCACCCAGAAGTGGAAGTGTGCAGGCAATTTACCTCCCAGAAGCTGCGGTTAACCGCAGCTTAATTGACAATGCTGGGAGGTCTTTGTTCGTTTGCCGAACACGTGGCGGCGGCCATCTTTGATCATTCGACGAGGTCAGCGGTATGTGTAGCCAAATTCATGGAACTAAAATCGGCTACACATTTACGCGAACACCGCTGAGCTCTACCTTCTCCCCTACTGGTTTTACAGCTGCAGAGACTAAGTCCCATTCGGCGATGGGACTTTTTTTCAGCCGTTTTTTTCAGCCTTATTTCAGCTGCAGAGACTAAGTCCCATTCGGCGATGGGACTTAGTCGTTTTTTCAACCTGAAATAGACCGACCTCACAGCCCAAATCTATGGAACTGTTTTGGGCAGGAAAATGTGCTTGCGGTCGGTCATAAAGGGACCTCCAGCTAACTTTTTAACCCCTGGATGTATTTGGCTGATTTTTGGTTATGTTTATGCTTTAAGTGTGCTGATTCCAAATATGTAATTATGAAGATGGGATGTGTAGTTTTAAAGTTACAGTGTATGGCTAAAAACTGTATTTTTACTGCCTGTGTTTAATTATGTTAATCTCTTCCCAAGCGTCATTTCGTTCAAAGTGGAGAGAATGTTAAAAAAATATATTTTTGTTCGGAGTGTGAGAAATGCTTTTCAGCCGCTTCTAATCATAAGCATCATTTGAGGAGCCATACAGGGAGGGAAGAGCCTGAACCCTTGCCACCGGCTGCGTGTCTTACCTGTACATGAAAGCTGCTCTGGTTCCTTGATGAGCCAGCTGCCGTGAGTTAACATGTCCCGTGGAGAAGCACTCTGTCCTGTAAAGCCTCACCAAAAAAAAGGAGTGGTGTGTTTAGTATTGTTCTGATCAGTTTAATACCTTCCGCGTCTCCTATCAGTGGACGTGTATATGGCAGCCATTTTAGGAACCGTACACCTGGGACCCGAGCAAGTTCACCTCGTTCAACAGGCTTGCAGCGTATCCTCAAGGAAGAAGAGCCTGAACCCTTACCGGCTGCACGTGTCTTACCTGTACATGGAAAGCTGCTCTGGTTCCTTGATGAGCCAGCTGCCCGTGAGTTAACATGTCCCGTGGAGAAGCACTCTGTCCTGTAAAGCCTCACCAAAAAAAGGAGTGGTGTGTTTAGTATTGTTCTGATCAGTTTAATACCTTCCGCGTCTCCTATCAATGGACGTGTATATGGGAGCCATTTTGTCAGATTCAAGTTCTTGTGCCCCACAGTTCAAAATAACATTCAAATGACAATTCATGACAGATCACACAAGTGAATAGCCCTGCAAACGTCTTCTCAGAATTTTTTCGTTTTCTATGAAGAAATAGTAATGCAAGAGCAGAATAGTGACTGTTCAGTTTAATACCTTCCGCGTCTCCTATCAGTGGACGTGTACACAGCATTGATTTTTGTAACAGGGAGATGGAAGAAGAGGCTTGGTCGGTCCTCTTACTGCAAATTTGGGGCACTGCGCGGTCAAGCTAATGTGACACCAGATAGGAGTGGTAATGTTTAGTACTATTTTTATCAGTTTAATACCTTCCAGCGTCTCCTATCAGTGGGCGATGTACCACGGCATTGATTTTTGTAACAGGGAGATGAAGAAGAGGGCTTGAGGTGGTCCTCTTACAAATTTGGGGCACTGCAGCGGTCAAGCTAATGTGACACCAGTAGGAGTGGTGTGTTTAGTACTATTTTTATCAGTTTAATACCTTCCGCGTCTCCTATCAGTGGACGTGTACACGGCATTGATTTTTGTAACAGGGAGATGGAAGAAGAGGCTTGTTCGGTCCTCTTACTGCAAATTTGGGGCACTGCGCTGTCAAGCTAATGTGACACCAGATAGGAGTGGAGTGTTTAGTACTATTTTTATCAGTTTAATACCTTCCGCGTCTCCTATCAGTGGACGTGTACACGGCAGTAATTTCTGTAACAGGCAGATGGAAGAGGATGCTTGGTCGGTCCTCCTAACTGGAGACTGTGTTGCTGTACGGGTGGCAGGTGGAGCCATTTATAAAGTACACACTGTTTTATTAAGCCATTTATAAAGTACACACTGGCGGCTTGAACCCTAGTTGGTGGCGGATAAGTCACGCAAGTCAAGCGGCATTCAGAGTTATAATACAGCAGCGTGTGGACCATTTTTAGCCCAAGGCAGCTCATCTCATCAGGCCTTTTTTACATAGGGTCACTTGGCAGATATGGATTGACACCTGTCCTAGAGACCATGATACACACTGACACAGAGCAGAATAGAGACTGTTCCTCCTACATCGGGTCACTTGGCAGATATGGATTGACACCTGTCCTCAGAGACCATGATACACACTGGCACAGAGCAGAATAGAGACTGTTCCCCCTACATAGGGTCACTTGGCAGATATGGATTGACACCTGTCCTAAGGATCCCTGATACACACTGATACACACCTACTTGGATGGTATAGACATTTTTAGCTGCTCCTGGCCCGAACACCTGACCCACATAGGAGCCGTAATAGACCGGATTAGGGAGTCCGGACTGACCCTAAAGCCCAGTAAGTGCCATATAGGAACGTGTAAAAACCTCCCCAAGATAGTATTATGGGCCCCAGAGTGTGAACAGGCCTTCCAACAGCTCAAGACGGCGCTCATTAAATCACCTGTACTTTCTTCTCCTGATCCAACTAAGCACTTTCTCGTCCATACAGACGCTTCTATGCTTGGATTGGGAGCAGTACTGAGCCAAGTCGGAGCAGATGGTGGCTAGCAACCCGGGGCTTATCTAAGCCGTAAACTTTTGCACAGCGAAGTATATTCACTGCCATTGAAAAGGAGTGCATAGCGGTGGTGTGGGCCCTCAAAAAGCTGCAACCTACTTGTATGGACAACCGTTTACCTTAGTCACAGATCACAACAAATTTGGGGCACTGCGCGTGCAATCTAATGTGCCACCAGATAGGAGTGGTGTGTTTAGTACTATTGTTATCAGTTTAATCACTGTTACGTCCCCTATCCGTTGATGTGGAGCAAGGCGCGGCAGCAGAAGAAGGACTCAGCCGAGGGGAGGTTATGGAAGGAGGATGGAGTAGGAGGGTAGAGGTGGCAGTACTGGCAGGTACAGCAGCTGTGGGGGCTGACACACCTGCTTGAAGACTAGCTTCAACTGCTATTCAGTCTATGGTGATGTTTGTTTTGCAGGCGAGAGAGTGCCCTGAACATGGCTGAACCCCTAGTTGGTGGCCGGATAAGTCCATGAAGTCAACCCGTTCCCAGAGCTAAAAATACAGCGAGGCGTGTGGACCATTTTAGCCCAGGCAGCTCATCTCATCCCGAGGCCTTTTTTTTAATCCCAATGGCCTTAAAGCCCAGTGTCAGTCCCTTCAGGATCCATCCCTCATTCATCTTAATAGCCAAGGTGAGGTAATCTAGACTTTTTGACCCTGGCGACTTCTCTTCTCAGTGACAATACCTCCTGCTGCACTGAAGGTCCTTTCTGACAGGACACTTGAAGCGAGGCAGGCCAGAAGTTCTATCGCAAATTGGGATAGCTCAGGCCACAGGTCAAGCCTGCACACCCAGTAGTCAAGGGGTTCATCGCTCCTCAGAGTGTAGATATCTGCAGTTAAGGCGAGGTAGTCTGCTATCTGTCGGTCGAGTCGCTCTCTGAGGGTGGATCCCGAAGGGCTGTGGCGATGCGTAGGACTTAAAAAGGTCCGCATGTCCTCCATCAACAACACGTCTCTAAAGCGTCCTGTCCTTGCCGGCGTGGTCATGGGAGGGGGAGGATGACTTCCACCTCTCCCCCTGTTAGATTCCCGTTGTGCTGTGACATCACCCTTATACGCTGTGTAAAGCATACTTTTCAATTTATTTTGCAAATGCTGCATCCTTTCATACTTGTTGTAATTCGGTAACATTTCCGCCACTTTCTGCTTATACGGGGGTCTAGTAGCGTGGACACCCAGTACAGGTCGTTCTCCTTCAGCCTTTTTATACGAGGGTCCCTCAACAGGCACGACAGCATGAAAGACCCCATTTGCACAAGGTTGGATGCCGAGCTACTCATTTCCCGTTCCTCCTCCTCACTGATGTCAATGAAGGTATTTTCTTCCCCCCAGCCGCGTACAACACCACAGGTACCAGATAGGTGACAACGAGCACCCTGGGATGCCTGTTGTGGTTGGTCTTGCTCCTCCTCTTCCTCCTCTCAGAAATACATTCCTCCTCACGACTCCTCTTCCTCACAATCCTGCTTCAAGCGTTGCCGCCAGGTCCAGCAGCGGGTACTGTCGGGCTGTTTCTGGAGGTGATGGTGACCACAACTCTTCCTCTCTCTTCCTCTTCAGCTTATCAGAGGCTACTGATCAGCACTCTTACTTGAGGAGCCGCTCAGGAAAGCAAATGTGCATGATGTAAGCTGGGTAGGAGTTTTAGCCGGTGCGACTGACTAAATTTGTCACCTCCTCAAAAGGACGCATGAGCCTACAGGCATTGCGCATGAGCGTCCAGTAGCGTGGCAAAAAAATTCCCAGCTCCCCAGAGGCTGTCCTAGCACCCCGGTCATACAAATATTAATTAAGGGCTTTTTCTTGTTGGAGCAGGCGGTCGAACATTAGGAGTGTTGAATTCCAACGTGTCGGGCTGTCGCAAATCAAGCGCCTCACTGGCATGTTGTTTCGCCGCTGGATATCGGCAAAGTGAGCCATGGCCGTGTAGGAACGCCTGAAATGGCCACACACCTTCCTGGCCTGCTTCAGGACGTCCTTTAAGCCTGTGTACTTATGCACAAAGCGTTGTACGATCAGATTACACACATGTGCCATGCACGGCACATGTGACAACTTGCCCAACTTCAATGCCGCTAACAAATTTGTTCCGTTGTCACAAACCACTTTGCCGATATCCCGGAGGTAAACGAGGGTGGCCGCACTTCCACCTGTCGTTCAGGGGACGGGAGTGCTTACGTCGGGTGCGACTCTCTGCTTTACCAGCGAGTCAAACCCAAGGCAGTGACGCTGCGTATCGGGATCGGAATGAGTACACCTGGGGAGCTGGGGGTGCGTTGATGTGGAAGCGTGCAATCTAATGTGCCACCAGCAGATAGAATTGGTATGTTTAGTACTATTGGTATCCAGTTTAATCACTGTTCACGTCCGGTATCCGTTGATGTGGAGCAGAGCGCCAGCAGCAGAAGGACTCAGCCGAGGGTTATGGAAGATGGCGTGAACTGCTCAAAGGCGGGCCAGTGGCCGGATGGTTGAGGGGTAAGGAGGACAGCAGTGGTTGGCGTGGCTGAAGATGCTGGACCAGGAGGAGGCTGGCGGCTTAGGTAGGCCCGGCTGCTTGTACTCATGTGTTGATCCCATAGGCGTTTGTGATGTGAGATCATATGCCTACGCAAAGCAGTTGTACCTAGGTGGGTGTTGGACTTCCCACGACTCAGTTTCTTTTGGCACAGGTTGCAAATGGCATCGCTGTTGTCAGAGGCAGACACACACAAAAAATTCCACACTGCTGAGCTCTGCAATGACAGCATTCTGGTGGTGGACACAGCATGCGTTGATTGGCGTGTTGTCGGGCTGACCCGGGTGCCGATGCATGCTGTCTGACTGTGCCACTAGCTCCTTGCGACGACCTCCCCCTGCTTCCAACTTGTCTCCTCCTCCTCCCTGTCTCCCCATCTGAGCTTTCGCCCTGTTCTTCTTCTTGCCGAGCGGGCAGGCACACACGTGACATCCATGGACGCATCGTCATCATCAACCGTTTCACTTGTATCTGACAACTCAGCAAAGGAAGCAGCAGCGGGTACAACATCATCATCATCATCATCACACCGTACGTCCATGTGTGTAATGCTGCCTGCCTGAGACATATCCCTGTTATCTACATCCTCTGGCAATAATGGTTGCGCATCACTCATTTCTTCAAACGGATGTGTGAATAACTCCTCTGACATACCAACTGAAGCGGCTGTGGTGCTAGTTTTGGTGGTGGCGGCAGGCGGGTGAGTGGTATCTTGAGAGGTGCCTGAAGCTAAGCTGGAGGAGGATGGTGCGTCAAGGTTCTGAGCGGAGGCTGTAGAAGATTGGGTGTCCTGTGTTAGCCAGTCAACTATGTCCTCAGAACTTTTCAAGTTCAGGGTACGTGGCCTCTGAAAACTGGGCATTATTCTAGGGCCAAAGGGAATCACAGCACCACGACCACGATGGCCCCTGCGGGGTGGCCTGCCTCTGCCTGTCATTTTTGTTGGGATTAGTGGTACTATGCGTGCAAGCTACTGTGAGACCAGATATGAGTGGCAATGTGCACTGGCACAGTTGTGCAGAGCACAGGCTGTAGGCCTGACACCCGCTTTAAGATAACTAACTGCTATTCAATCTATAACAGTGAAAAAAGTTTTTTGTTTTTAAATCCAAGCTATTGTGACACCAGATCTAAGTGGTGGCACTGGTCACCGTATCCACTGTTAGTGTAACACACTGCTTGAAGATAACTAACTGCTATTCAATCTATAACAGTGAAAAAAGTTTTTTGTTTTTAAATCCAAGCTAATGTGACACCAGATCTAAGTGGTGGCACTGTAAACTGGCAGAGTACACGCCGTAGGGCTGACACACCCGCTTTAAGGACACTGACTGCTATTCAATCTATAACAGTGAAAAAAGTTTTTTGTTTTTAAATCCAAGCCATTGTGACACCAGATATAAGTGGTGGCACTGGTCACCGTATCCACTGTTAGCGTAACACACCCGCTTTAAGGACACTGACTGCTATTCAATCTATAAAAGTGAAAAAAGTTTTTTGTTTTTAAATCCAAGCTATTGTGACACCAGATCTAAGTGGTGGCACTGGTCACCGTATCCACTGTTAGCTTAACACACCTGCTTGAAGATAACTAACTGCTATTCAATCTATAACAGTGAAAAAAGATTTTTGTTTTTAAATCCAAGCTATTGTGACACCAGATATAAGTGGTGGCACTGGTCACCGTATCCACTGTTAGCGTAACACACCCGCTTTAAGGACACTGACTGCTATTCAATCTATAACAGTGAAAAAAGTTTTTTGCTTTTAAATCCAAGCTATTGTGACACCAGATGTAAGTGGTGGCACTGACTGGGGAAATGGGCACAGTATGCACTGTGAGCCTGACACAGAAGCTGGCAGCAGTGGCAGACAACTAAGTGCAATTACAATACATAGATTTTTTTTTTTTTTTTAAAGCATACCCTAACCCTAACCTAGCTATGCTTTTCCCTATCTAATGAACAGCAGCTACACTTTCCCTCCTCTTACTAAGCATGCAGCTTGAGAATGAATCTAAAATGGATGCCTTCCAGGAGGTGGGAGGGTCTGCTAGGGAGGGTGTGCTGCTAATTGGCTGGAATGTGTTTGCTGACTGTGAGGTACAGGGTCAAAGTTTACTCAATGATGATGAATAGGGGGCGGGTCGAACCGCGCATATGTTCGCCCGCCGTGGCGAACGCGAACATGCTATGTTCGCCAGGAACCGTTCGCCAGCGAACCGTTCGGTACATCACTACACACAAATACTCACAGCATTAACTCGCTTAGAAAACTAAGTAATAACTTTTGTTTTTACCATCTTCCACCCCGTCCAGGCCCTTCTTTTGCAGATGGAGGACTGCCGAGGCAGCCGGCTCGAATGGCAGCATGCAACCACAAACTCTACCCCTCTTTTCTTATCTTTCAGGAGCCCAGGCAAACTTGGAACACTTCCTCACACAACCTACTCCTCTATCTTACTGTGTACATAGTTGATACAAGTTATCCCCATCCCTAAATTCCACAGTACTACCCCGGGGGCCCCTGGACATGCCTTACCAAGGCAGGCTGTGAGGCCTAACTGACAAAGCACACCCGCATGTTAAGCAGACAAGTGGGACACCTCTGGGGCACCTCTCCTTATTACCCCCCCAACCGGGGACCTACCAAAAGATTGACACAGATGGCTGAGGAACATACCTTAGTAGCGTATGAGACCACACTAGCCCAACAACTAGTCCCAAACACGATAAAATTATAGACACACAATAAGACTCTGGATAACTAAACAGGGAATCCCCCAGACCATTCACGCCTCGGGCACCGAAAGTGATGGGACAACACCAGAAGGAAAAACTGGTCTTATTAATA
>OW240918.1:98266786-98314062 GCA_933207985.1 Pelobates cultripes | reverse complement strand
TCAAGGCGGGAGGCGGAGTGGCGGATGGTTGAGAGGGGACAAGGAGGACAGCAGTGGTTGACGTGGCTGAAGATGCTGGACCAGGAGTAGGCGAGCTGCTTGTACTCATGTGTTGATCCCATAGGCGTCTGTGATGTGAGATCATGTGCCTACGCAAAGCAGTTGTACCTAGGTGGGTGTTGGACTTCCTACGACTCAGTTTCTTTTGGCACAGGTTGCAAATGGCATCGCTGTTGTCAGAGGCAGACACACAAAAAAAATTCCACACTGCTGAGCTCTGCAATGACGGCATTCTGGTGGTGGACACAGCATACGTTGATTGGCGTGCTGTCGGGCTGACCCCGGTGCCGCATGCATGCTGTCTGACTGTGCTACTCAGCTCCTGCTTACTCTACCTCCCCGTTTCCATAACTTCTTGTCTCCCTCTCCCTCCCTCCCCTGCTGTCTCCCCCATCTGAGCGCCTGTTCTTCTTCTGCCGCAGCGGCAGGCACACACGCGATATTCATGGACTATCGCCATCAACCCGCTTACACTTGTATCTGACAACTCAAAGCAAAAGGAAGCAGCAGCGGTACAACATCATCATCATCAATAATATCACACTGCACGCCCATGTGTGTAATGCTGCTCGCCTGAGACATATCCCCAGCTATCTACATCCTCTGGCACAAGGCCGGTTGGCGCATCATTTCTTCAAACGGATGTGTGAATAACTCCTCTGACATACCAACTGAAGCGGCTGTGGTGCTAGTTTTGGTGGTGGGGGCAGGCGGGTGAGTGGTATCTTGAGAGGTGCCTGAAGCTAAGCTGGAGGAGGATGGTGCGTCAAGGTTCTGAGTGGAGGCTGTAGAAGATTGGGTGTCCTGTGTTAGCCAGTCAACTATGTCCTCAGAACTTTTCAAGTTCAGGGTACTGTAACGATACCTTACCTGGGTCCGCCGATCCCGCGCGGCACGACAGCTTCCCCGGCTGCTTCCGGGGGGCGGCGCAGCCTCTCGGACGCTGCCCGCTCGCGGCAAAATCCGTTTTATGACGCGGCGCATGCGCGCCGACGTCATAATGATTTTGCCGCGAAAATTCAAACGCGGCAACGCTCCCGAACCTTTTGGGGGCGTGGCTTTAAAGTGACACACACATTAGTATAAAAGGGCATTCCTGTCCACACCTCAGTGCCCTAGTGTGGTTCTTGATTGTTCCCCTAGTGCTCTTTTACTGTTTAGCTGTTTTTGTGGTATTTTGACTCTTGGCTTTCGTTCTGACTATTCTCCTATCTGGCTCCCTGACTTTTGGCTTGGTTTTTTCGTATATCCCGATTTCCGTACTCCCTTGACCCTCGGCTTTTTCTTGACTATTCTTTGACGTTAAGTCCGGCCACCCTAAGGTCTGGTATACGTCCCTTTCAGGGTTACCATCTGTGTGAAGGGGTCACTATCGTGACAGGTACGTGGCCTCTGAAAACTGGGCATTATTCTAGGGCCAAAGGGAATCACAGCACCACGACCACGATGGCCCCTGCGGGGTGGCCTGACTCTGCCTGTCATTTTTGTTGGGATTAGTGGTACTATGCGTGCAAGCTACAGTGAGACCAGATATGAGTGGCAATGTGCACTGGCACAGTTGTGCAGAGCACAGGCTGTAGGCCTGACACCCGCTTGAAGATAACTAACTGCTATTCAATCTATAACAGTGAAAAAAGTTTTTTGTTTTTTTAAATCCAAGCTATTGTGACACCGGATCTAATTAGTGGCACTTGTCAGCGTATCCACTGTTAGCGTAACACACCAGCTTTAAGGACACTGACTGCTATTCAATCTATAACAGTGAAAAAAGTGTTTTTTAAAAAAATCCAAGCTATTGTGACACCAGATAGAAGTGGTGGCACTGGTCACCGTATCCACTGTTAGCGTAACACACCTGCTTGAAGATAACTAACTGCTATTCAATCTATAACAGTGAAAAAAGTTTTTTGTTATTAAATCCAAGCTGTGGTGGCACTGGTCACCGTATCCACTGTTAGCGTAACACACCCGCTTTAACGACACTGACTGCTATTCAATCTATAACAGTGAAAAAAGTTTTTTGTTTTTAAATCCAAGCTTTGTGTCACCAGATCTAAGTGGTGGCACTGGTCACCGTATCCACTGTTAGCGTAACACACCAGCTTTAAGGACACTGACTGCTATTCAATCTATAACAGTGAAAGAAGTTTTTTGTTTTTAAATCCAAGCTTTGTGTCACCAGATCTAAGTGGTGGCACTGGTCACCGTATCCACTGTTAGCGTAACACACCCGCTTTAAGGACACTGACTGCTATTCAATCTATAACAGTGAAAAAAGTTTTTTGTTGTGTCACCAGATCTAAGTGGTGGCACTAGTATCCGTATCCACTGTTAGCGTAACACACCCGCTTTAATGACACTGACTGCTATTCAATCTATAACAGTGAAAAAAGTTTTTTGTTTTTAAATCCAAGCTATTGTGATACCAGATATAAGTGGTGGCACTGGGCAGCGTATCCACTGTTAGCGTAACACACCCGCTTTAAGGACACTGACTGCTATTCAATCTATAACAGTGAAAAAAGTTTTTTGTTTTTAAATCCAAGCTATTATGGCACCAGTGAGTGGTGGCACTGGGCACCGTATCCACTGTTAGCGTAACACACCCTCTTTAAGGATACTAACTGCTATTCAATCTATAACAGTGAAAAAAGTTTTTTGTTTTTAAATCCAAGCTATTGTGACACCAGTGAGTGGTGGCACTGGTCACCGTATCCACTGTTAGCGTAACACACCCGCTTTAAGGACACTGACTGCTATTCAATCTATAACAGAGAAAAAAGTGTTTTGTTTTTCAATCCAAGCTTTGTGTCACCAGATCTAAGTGGTGGCACTGGTCACCGTATCCACTGTTAGCTTAACACACCCGCTTTAAGGACACTGACTGCTATTCAATCTATAACAGTGAAAAAAGTGTTTTTTGTTTTTAAATACAAGCTTTGTGTCACCAGATCTAAGTGGTGGCACTGGACACCGTATCCACTGTTAGCGTAACACACCCGCTTTAAGGACACTGACTGCTATTCAATCTATAACAGTGAAAAAAGTTTTTTGTTTTTAAATGCCAGCTATTGTGACACCAGTGAGTGGTGGCACTGGGCACTGTATCCACTGTTAGCGTAACACACCCGCTTTAAGGACACTGACTGCTATTCAATCTATAACAGTGAAAAAAGTTTTTTGTTTTTAAAACCAAGCTTTGTGTCACCAGATATAAGTGGTGGTACTGGTCACCGTATCCACTGTTAGTGTAACACACCCGCTTTAAGGACACTGACTGCTATTCAATCTATAACAGAGAAAAAAGTGTTTTGTTTTTAAATCCAAGCTTTGTGTCACCAGATCTAAGTGGTGGCACTTGTCACCGTATCCACTGTTAGCGTAACACACCCGCTTTAAGGACACTGACTGCTATTCAATCTATACAGTGAAAAAAGATTATTTTTTTTTTAAATCCAAACTATTGTGACACCAGATCTAATTAGTGGCACTTGTCAGCGTATCCACTGTTAGCGTAACACACCCGCTTTAAGGACACTGACTGCTATTCAATCTATAACAGTAAAAAAAGTTTTTTGTTTTTAAATCCAAGCTATTGTGACACCAGATGTAATTGGTGGCACTGACTGGGGAAATGGGCACAGTATGCACTGTGAGCCTGACACAGAAGCTGGCAGCAGTGGCAGACAACTGACTGCTATTCAATCTATAACAGTGAAAAAAGTTTTTTGTTTTTAAATCCAAGCTATTGTGACACCAGATGTAAGTGGTGGCACTGACTGGGGAAATGGGCACAGTATGCACTGTGAGCCTGACACAGAAGCTGGCAGCAGTGGCAGACAACTAAGTGCAATTACATTACATATAAAAAAAAATAAAAAAAAAGCATACCCTAACCCCAACCTAGCTATGCTTTTCCCTATCTAATGAACAGCAGCTACACTTTCCCTCCTCTTACTAAGCATGCAGCTTGAGAATGAATCTATGGATGCCTTCCAGGAGGTGGGAGGGTCTGCTAGGGAGGGTGTGCTGCTAATTGGCTGGAATGTGTCTGCTGACTGTGAGGTATAGGGTCAAAGTTAACTCAATGATGACGAATAGGGGGCGGGTCGAACCGCGCATATGTTCGCCCGCCGTGGTGAACGCGAACATGCTATGTTCGCCAGGAACCGTTCGCTGGCGAACCGTTCGGTACATCACTAGTGACTACCAGTATCCTCAGCTACCTAGGGATGTGAATGTTATATTTGTATGTGTTATAGAAAGTACTTTTCTGAAAATGTTAAAAATTTTAATGTTTCTGGCCAGTGGATAATTGAGCTTAGTATATTGCTGAAACTCAATTATCTAGCCTGGCCCAGAGGAGGAGTCTGTTACTGTTTAAATTGAATGCCCGTTGCTTTCAGTAAATCAGTCTTGTTCCAGCATTAAGCTTTGGCTCATGTGTGGATTATTCGGCGATACCAGGGATATTTCTTCTTGTGGAGTATTGGGTGATTTTCTTTTATGGGACAAAGGGAATGCTTGACAGTGATACCGTATACTACCGTCACACCTACCAATCAGGAGAATGGCGCAAACCCAGTTTGAATGAAAGCACCTTCTCCCATTGGTTGGCACAGACTTCCAGGCAGCCAGCAGGGACACTGTGGATGTGGAGTCGACTCCCTGGTGGGGCTCACACCTAAGCCCGGCGGCCACCTCCACTGAGGCAGACCCAGGGTGGTGCTCTTTGGGCAGCTAGGAGTCTGGCATTGCAGCCCCTGGCTAGGGGAACAGTGATTATGGATCCTTTAGAAGTAGGTTAGGGTGATCCGGACCACCAGTACCCCAGAAGATATCCCCACCAACATCCTGGTCCTGGTGCGAAGCCCCCGCAAGGGGAGCATCCATCTTCGGGATCCGAATGCGAATGCTCCACCTGGCGGCCACCCAGGGGGCACTCATTAATTACTTGCCTTGCGGTTTCACAGCTATGTGGCAAGTGCGAACATTCTGATTAATTGGTGGGAAAGCTCTAGTGGGGCACCGGGGTGGTCCTCGTTCAGGAAGTGCACATGCTCCATGCGCCCACATGGCCAAAAGGCATATTTCACAGTTAAAATAAAACTACATGGTGAAAAACACATTTTATAATGGGAAATCTATGAATATAGAAGAAGGCAATTCACGGATAGCCAACGGTCCCGCCACACTCTGTTAATGATTTTATGGTACTAAATGTGAAAAAAACAAGGAAAAATTTCCAAATATTAATCTGTACCATTACTTCACAATAAAAAAATGAGTGTTCAATATTACAAACACAACCTACATTAAGTGTGCGAGCAACTTGATTCCGGTGGTGAAAGGGTTAAAATTCATTATTTGTCTACACTAGACCAGAAATAATTATACAATTCCACCCTTAACACCATCCACACTTAATTATAATAATATAAATATTACTATTTTATAATGCTGCAACCACCAAGACAATTTATAAATAGGGTGCCTTGGTCTGCCAAGTAAATTAGAAAAAGAAAAACACCAAATAATTTAGCACAATATCTAAGCAATTTCAAAATCATAATTCATTTATGTAATCAGGTAACATGAGTCTTTACCAGACAAAGGCAGAACTTAATAAAGGAATATTTATTATGAACAAACAACAGTCACAGTGCATATAAAAAACTGATGTCTAAATTATTTACATCAACAACGATTACAAATAAAAATAAGAAATTAACAGAAAAACCTTACTACTCATCTACATGGCAATGTAACAGTATTTTCTGCTCGGGGATGGGGGTCTCCGGCAAGGAAAGTTCTGTGGGTTATTATTAATGTTTCCTTTGATATGACTCTGGCAAGCAATGGTCTCCTGAATGCTAACAGATATTAGCATATCAAAGGAACCTATGAGATGATACAGGTATATGGTAGATTACATTTAAGCCAGACTTAGAGGCAACTCATGTGTAACATTTCACACCCTGTAGAGAAGCTCTGGAGACACAGCTTCAAAAGAGTATTTCATGTTGTAAACCTATCACCAGGCCCGGACTGGCCATCAGGCATACTGGGCAAATGCCCGGCGAGCTGCGATGGCCATGGGCAGAGGCTGGCTGGGGAGATCACAGGTAGGTAGAAAAATAGTAGTCAAGGAATGGCCGAAAGTCAGGATACCAGAGAACAGGAGAACAATACGATAATAGCCTGGTCAGGATACCAGAAATCAGAAAGTTAAAATACAAGCTGAGTTAGGGAACCAGAGAACAGGAAAGTCTAAAGCCAAGCCAAGTCAGAAATAACAATATAATCACAAAGAGAACCAAATAGCACTAACGGGAACACAAGTAACCACAATATGGCAAGGAACAAAGTAAAAGGTGTGTCTTTTGCTTTAAGACCACGCCCCCCAAAGGTTCTGGACCGGTATTGATGACGTGGGGCCACGTCTTTGACGCCATGATGTTGATGCATATGCGGCGCGTCATGAAAATGGGGGTGATTCCAGCACCCGGTGTGGGACATGCCGAACACACTGTGAGAGGAGCCGGCACCATGTGGGCGTGAAAGAGTAAGGTAAGAGATCGTGAAAGTACCTCCATAACTGCCCACCTGGCGGGAATGAACAGGTCGATCAGGGAATCAAGCATGGAAGGAACGGACCAATCGAGGAGCATGTACATCCAGAGCATCCTCCCACGATCTCTCTTCAGGACCGTATTCTCTTCAATCAATAAGATATTGGAGTCTACCACGAGAAACCCTGGAATCTAAAATAGATTTAACTTCATACTCTTCCTGTCCATTCACAAGAATATGCAAAAAACAGAATTGTATATACTATACAGAAATAGGGCGCCACTTATCACCAAATATAAATTACTGGATATAATTACCCTCCAGCGAATACATGGGAATATTCACATAAAAAACATAAAAAGAGAAAACATCATAGTGCAAACATTTAATTCCAAAGTGATAAAAACGTATAAATTAAAACACTCACAAACGATGTGGCACAATTGACAAAATCAAGTGCTGATGCCTAAAATAGGCTAGATCTCCCGGTCTGGCAGTCTGTGGAAGTCTGTATAAAGGCTGCAACAAGTGTAGATCAAACAGTTCACCATCAGCTGCTTCAGATTCCCTGGTCAATATCTGCTCAACGCGTTTCGTCTATTCCTGTTCAGACTTCTTCAGGAGCATATCCGGAGTCTTCTCTACTTGGCATTTAAATATGCCGGGTCGCGTCCTTTCTGTGAAATTGCACATGCGCGACCGGGCGCCGACGTGATGACATACCATCCGCCGGCGTCCGTCGCGCATGTGCGTTCCACCATGGAACGCAAGCAAAAAACTTTATTATTCTAAGCAACAGGGACAGTATTGGGACTTACAAAAAATAACCGATATGTGTCCCAATGCTACTATATGTTGAGTGCACATATAGAGAATGCTCTAATAAAACATATAAAATATACAGTAAACTTAAGAAGAGAGAAAAAGATAGTAATATATGTGCATGTAATTATAATATGTGAATCCAACATATTACCAGCACGAAAAAATTCAATCAAGACCATTTCGCATAAATATGACAAAAATAATAATAATAATTGTCTTTAAAAATTACAAATATAATTTATAAAAGATGTATGCTAATATTTTTAGCCATCTTTAATGCTAACATAATTTCAAAACAGACATAATTAAAACAAGGCATAATTCTACAAAGGCATAATTTCAAAAAATATATATATATAAAAAAGACCGGCATAGTTTTAAAAAACAAGCACAATTTTAAATGATTCTAAATATACACAATTCTCCAAAAAAGTGTAATAAAACAACATAGTTCTTCAAAAAATTCTAGGAAGGACCCAATTTAGAAATAACTCAATCGAGGACAAATAAGAATGAGAGAAGAAAGAAAAAAGAAGATTAGCAACATATAATCAATCGTATAGTCAGTTGCTCGTTAACAAATAAAATATTAATGCAACATTAAAAATCAGAGCAACATTAAAAATCAGTGTATACCATATCATCTTGGTGGGATTAGTCCATAAAAACTAAAATATCCAAATCTGTATTAAGACCGTCTGGAACAGAGGTTCTTAATTTGTAAATCCATTTTGTTTCTTTCATAGCTAGACATTTTTCTATGTCTCCCCCTCTCCAATGGGGGCTGACCCGATCAATACCAATACAACTAAAATTTTCTATTTTGAAATCTTTACAACTATTACAGTGTCTTGGTACGCTATGTTTTATACTTTTCCTTCTAATTCCACCAAAATGTTCCAACAACCTCATGTGCAGTGTTCTTATTGTGCGACCTATGTATTGTATGCCACATTTACACTGTAACAAATAGATTACATATTTACTTTGACAATTTATAAAATGTTTAATAATAAAAGACTCCCCTGTAATGTTACTTTTAAAATCTAATGTTTTATATGGTTGGAATCTACAAGTGCTGCATCTGCCGCACTTGTAGAATCCTTTCGGTTTTTCTCTCAAAAAGAGTTAGAGTTATCTAGTTCTCTATTATTCTTAATTCCTGGTAAAACACTAGGAGCCAAGATGGATTTTAGATTATCAGGTTTTTTATATATTATGCGAGGCCTTTTAGGTAAAACATTTTTTAAGAAGTCATCTTGATTTAAAATAGGCCAATATTTCCTGATTATCTTTTCAATTTGATGTGCTTTATTATTATACTTTGTTATAAATGCTGTATTAAAATCCTTATTTCCTTCTTTTTTCTTTTTTCCTTTTAAAAGATCCTTTCTATTGTGTCTTTCTACTTGTTTTTGTGATTCATAAATTAAATTTGTCGGATAATTCCTGTTCTTAAATTTCTTATTTAAAATCCCTACTTGGTTTTCAAAATCATCTTTTTCAGTGCAATTCCTATATATTCTCATTTGTTGTCCTTTAGGTATATTTTTAAGCCAATTTGGATGGTGGCAACTAGAAAATTCAATGAAACTGTTGCCATCAGAGGGTTTAAAAAAAGCTTTACTTTGTACTCGTCCATCATCACAAGAATACAAGATGGCCTTGAGATTCTTGTAACGGTTACACAACAAAGGTTTGCGTAAAGAAACATGAAAGGCATTAGGTATCCTTAATGAAGAAGGTAAGAGCAACATATATAAAATGGTATTGAGTTTCCTAAGTATCTTAAAAGGACCGATGTAACGAGGAGCTAGCTTCATAGACGGAACCTGTAATATGATATTCTTACTGTTCAACCAAACCCTGTCACCCTCCTTGTACACAGGAGCTGCCGATCAAAGCTTATCAGCGTAAGTTTTGTATACAACAGCTTTCTGCTTTAGGATCTGTTGTACACCAAACCAAGTCTCACACATCTCTCTAACTCTTTCTTCCACAACAGGCACTTCGGTGATAGGAGAGGTCTCAGGTAATATAATGGGATCAGACCCATAGTTAATAAAAAATGGACTATGTTGAGTGGATTCGTGTATATTGTTATTATGGGCAAATTCTGCCCAAGGTAGGAGCTTAACCCAATTATCCTGATGTTCAGAAATGAAGCATCGAAAGAACTGTTGGTTCATCTTTTCTGCAGCACCGTTAGTTTGTGGGTGGTAGGAAGAAGAAAAACATAGATCGATGTTTAATTGTTTACAAAAAGCCGTCCAGAAACTGGATATAAATTGTGACCATCTATCTGAGGCTATCTCCTTGGGTAATCCATGTAACCGGACTATCTCTTTAATGAAAATAGAGGCCAATTTGGAGGAGATAGGTAGTTAAGGTAGAGGTATTAAATGAGACATTTTGGAAAACCTATCTCTAATAGTCAAAATAACTGTCATCTTTTCAAATACGGGTAGGTCTACTACAAAATCCATTGCCAGTCCGGACTATGGTCTGTTGGGTATAGGTAAGGGTTGTAGTAAACCACAAGGTTGTTTGTGCAAGAACTTGTTAGTTGCACAATTAACACAGGCTTTTACATAATCACGAACGTCTTTTTTTATAAGAAGGCCACCAGAATTACTTAGATAGCAGTGCTTCAGTTTTATGGATCCCTGGATGACTCGCTATTTTGGTCTAATGCATGAGAGAGAAAACAGTCTCCCTATGTTCCGTAGGGACATATAACTTATTAGGTGGTATATTCTCCGGAGCTTGATCCTTTAAGTTTTCAAGTAAATCCATCAGTGCTGATCTAATTTCTATCTTAGTAGTGGCCACTAAACATTCTTTAGAAACAATCGGCTGTAATTGTGGTTCGGGCAGTGGTGTATCCTGGATTTGTGCTGCCCTAGGCAGGACAAAACTCAGACGCCCACCGCCCCCCTCCCATCCAAACCTTCCCCCCGCCCCGTCTTCTAAATACATACACACACACACATTCACTGACAGATACGCATACACTAGCTAACAGAAGCACACACTCGCTAACAGACACACACACACTAACAGACAAACACACTCACTAACAGACAAACACACTCACTAACAGACACACACACACTCACTAACAGACACACACACACACACACACTCACTCACTAACAGACACACACACACTCACTAACAGACAAACACACACTCACTAACAGATATACACACACACTAACAGGCAAACACACTCACACTCACTAAGAGACACACACACACTCACTAACAGACACACACACACATTAACAGACAAACACACACTCACACTAACAGACACACACACACACACACACTAACAGACAAACACACACTCACACTAACAGAAACACACACTAACAGACACACACAGACAGACACACACACTAACAGACACACATTAACAGACAAACACTAACAGACATACACACACACTCACTCACATTAAAACACTCACTTTTTTTTAAATTTAACCCCCCCAGCCTCATTACCTTTGGGAATGCTGGGGGGGGGGGGTTCTCCCTCTCCCGGGGGTCTAGTGGGGCTGCAGGTTGGTCGGGCGGGCAGACGCTGGCGAGGGAGCACTGATTAGTGAGCGCTCTGCTCAGCTCCCTCGCGCGCCGCAGAGTTATGTTGGGAGCTGGAATATGACATCATATTCCGGCTCCCGGCATCACTCTGCGGCGCCAGGGAGCTGATCAGAGCGCTCAGGGGAAAGTGCTCCGTCATCAGCGCCCACCCGCCCAACTTGTCAGTTAGCCACTAGGCTAACAAGACATTTGCCCTGGGCATTTGGGAGCGGCTTTTTTTGCTGCCCCCTCGAAAATGCCGCCCACGGCAAATGCCTTGTTTGCCTTGCGGCTAATACGTCACTGGGTTCAGGACTAGCTTGGTTTCAAATTGACGTGATAATGCGTCGGCTTTAGTATTTTTGGAACCTGTAGTTGAAGCAAGATAAGAACAGAGACCAATGTGCCTGCCTGTCAGTCTCTTAGCCTCCCCAAAATAGGACACATTTTTATGATCTGTGAGAATTGTTATAGGAGTGGAAGAACCCTCTAACACGTCTCCATTCCTTTAGAGCCATGATTATGGCCAACAATTTCCTGTCTCCAATGTCATATAGTTTTTCAGTTTCTGTTAATTTTTTAGAAAAATAACCACAAGGGTGAAGGGGTAAATAGGCTACTGATCTCTGAGAAAGTACTGCTCCTACACCGGTCTCGGAAGAAACCACCACCAACAAATAAGGAAGAGAAGGTTCAGGGTGTGCCAAGGTAGGATCCGAAGCAAAAGCTCTTTTTAGAGTTTTAAATTATTTTTGGGCCCCTCTCTTTTTTGTCATGGAAGTAATTGGGGATACTATGGAGGAAAACCCCTTAATGAATCTCCAGTAATAATTTGCAAAATCCAAGAAGCGTTGTATGGCTTTGTATCATATTGGCAAAGGCCAATCTAATATAGGCTCTAGCTTCTTTGGGTCCATTCCAAAGCCTGTATCGGATATTATGTATCCCAAGGATTGTCAAAAATCATTTCTCCAACAATACAATTCATTTTCAAGCAGTTTAGAAAATACGAGTTTTGCATGGTTATGAGGGATTTCAAGTTCTTTAAAATAAATCAGGATATCATCTAGATAAACTATAACAAATTTGTGTTAATAGTCCCTTAAAATGTAATTTATGAAGTCCTGGAAAACAGCTGGAGCATTATATAAACCGAAAGGCATAATGGTATACTCATAATGCCCATATCATGTGTTAAAAGCTGTTTTCCACTCATCCCTCTCGTATTCGAACCAGATTGTAAGCCCCTCGCAAATCAAGCTTGGTAAATATGGATGCTCCTTTAAGCCTATCAAGGCAATCTGATATTAACGGAATAGGGTATGCATTACCTATTGCTATCGTATTAAGTTTACGGAAGCCAATACAGAGCCTAAGATCCCCTTCTTTTTTAGAAACAAAAAAGAACCCTGCAGCAGCAGGAGAGGAAGATTTGGTTATGAACCCTTTCCTTAAATTCTCGTTAATATACCCTTTCCTTAAATTCTCCTTAATATAGTGAGCTTGTCTGTAAGTGAGCCTGTGTGTGTCGTTGAGCTTTTCTGTAGTAACATTTGTGTGTGACAATAAGCTTGTCTGTAGTGAGCATGTGCATGTGTGTCATTCAGTTGTGTGTGTGTTTGTGTCAGTGAGCTTGTCTGTTGTGAGCTTGTGTGTGTGTAACGAGAATATACCCCAACACGCAGGATTCAGCTAAACAGAAGACAACACAGAGAAGAGATGCGTCTACCGGACCTTAGAATGGCCGGACTCGATGTATATGAGAGGAGGCAGAGTCAGGAACGATCCGAAGTCAAGGACACAGAGAGACAGCGTAAACTAGGACTAGCCGGGGTCTGGTACACAGTAAACAGGAAACCGACAACCAGAACAGATAAGGATAAAGAGAAAACGTAGTCAGAAACAAAGCCAAAGTCAATACGGAGAAAACACAACTGAACACAACAAGCGCTAAAGGGAACTGAAACAGAAACCACGATAGGGCAGGGAGTAAAGGGAGAGGTAAGTTTAAATAGCTTCTAAACTAATGTGATTGGCTCCTGTCATATCCACACCCCCAAAAGGTAAGTGTATGGGGAGTGTGGCATGACAGGGGCCAATGGGAGCCTTTTAACAATTTAGGCTCCCACTGTCTCTTTAAGAGCGCGCCCAAGACTCGCGGAGCGCTCTTAGATTCAGGTGGGACACGTGAGCGCTTCTCGCGGTCACTGCCCGCCTTCCTAGTGAAGCCGTCGGATGAGCCGTGCGCGGCTCGTGCAGCAGCAGGACCGCGCGGCTCGAAGAGAGGACCGCGGCCAGCCCCTGGATAAGGTAAGTAACGCTACAGTGTGTATGTCAGTCAGTTTGTCTCTAGTGAGCATGTATGTGTCAGTGAGCTTGTCTCGAGTGAGCATGTATGTGTCAGTGAGCTTGTCTATAGTGAGCATGTGTATATGTGTCAATGAGCTTGTGTGCTTGTGTCAGTGAGATTGTCTGTGTCTGCGTGTGGTTACACTGTAAGAACCAATATTTTGAATTAGAAAAATAAACACACTACATGGCACATTGACTTATGGGGCTGGCATACATTGTTTTCCAGGACTGCTTTTTATCCCCAGGCCAGCCCTGCAAAAAGGGGCCGAGCATGGATGACATCACATTTATTCTCCCCCCCGGAAAAATTCCTGCAGACGCCCATGCCTCCATACATAACCCACTCCAACTCTTGATTTCCAACTCTTGATTTCCTTGATCTCCCAATCTATTAAGGGATTGTGTTTAGTAAGCCAAGGAAATCCTAAAACAATAGGAAAGGATGGAGAGGATATCTGTTGTAGGCTAATCATTTCTTGGTGTAACAATCCTACAAACATCAAAAAGGGTATGGTTTCCTTTGTGATCACAGCATCACTAACTGGTCTACCATCTATGGCCTCTACACCCAAGGGTGTGGATCTTACTCTTAATGGGAGAGAATAGGTCTTGGCGAAAGCATCATCAACAAAGTTTTCTGCAGCCCCAGAATCGATAAGGGCATGCTTGTGGACAGTCTTGTTCCCCCACTTTAAGGTTATAGGGAGTAGAAGCCTATGTTCTTTTCTAGGTTCAAGGGAGGACATGATTAATACACCCAAGGCCTGTCGTCCAGGTGCAGGAGTTTTCCGGCCTATTGGGACATGTCAAGCATAAATGCTCCTTCTTCCCACAATATAAACAAAGACCCTCCTTTCTTCTATATGATTTTTCAGCTTCGGATAACCTAGTGAGTTCTAGCTGCATGGGTTCAGGAATGGCTACAGTGGTTGTTTGCGATGCTGGGAACGTGAAGTCCAAGTGTACAGGGCTTCTTCTTGGTCGATCTCTGGTGTTATGTCTGTGTCTGAGATGCTTGTCTATATGAGACAGATACATTATGAGCTCCTCTAGATATTCTGGCAAGTCCCTTGCTGCTACCTCATCCAACAAAATATCCTAGAGACCATTCATACAAACGTCTACGAATGCCTGGTTGTTCCATCACACTTCTGCAGCATAAGTGCAAAACTCTAGAGCATACTCCACATTAGATAGAGACCTTTGTTTCATCCTAAGAAGAGTCTTAGTTACATTCGGTCATCTTCTAGAGGATTAAAGGTTCATCGGAATGCAGCTAGATACTCCGCATAGTTGTAAACCAAGGGGTTGTTATTTTCCCATAAAGGGTTTGCCCATACCAATGCCCTATAAACAAAAGTAGGTTGATCATAAAACACTTTAGCCCTGTCGGTGGGATAGGCTCTGGTTTGCAATTTGAAATGTATGCTGATCTGATTTAAGAACCCTCTGCATACACTAGGATCACCACCATAAAGTAAAGGGGACATCATATGGGTAGTTGAACTAAAAGTAGCAACTTCAATGTTAGAAGGAGCAACAACCGGTATCAGGTTTTGTGCCTCGGTTTGCAGATGTGCCGTACAGGCTAGTGAAGTCTGCAGAGCAAGAGCAAATTGGTCCATGCGGTGGACCATTTCTTCACTACACTGCAACAATGAATTATGCACTCTTGGCGTGACATTCAAAATTACCAAACCTGGCCTCAAATATATCTCAATAATATCCCCTTATTACTTATACATCTAAGTTTTAAATCAAATAGCTAAATGTGGTTATGTAAAAGGAATTTTAAAGATAATGCCCACTAAAATATGTGTCCTATTCCATACCTCTCTCAAAAATATATACATCAAATAACAAAATAACTGATACTCAAATTCCTGAGCCAATAATAACTAGATAGTGGGGAAAAAACAGAAGGGAGGAGGGGAATTTTCTTCCCTATTATCGTCTTCCCTCTCCACTTTTAAAGATACAGCAAAGATGTCAATCTCTGATTATACCCAGGTACCCCTGATTATATATTGTGATAATTTAGTTTTAGCAAGACTAGAATCATCTAAAGTATATGATTGACTGTCCACTGTAACAACCAATTTTGTAAGAAACGACCACTTGTATGGAATATTTATACTTCTTAGACAGTCACTTCAGCTTTTTTCCTTTTATTCATTGTAGTCAACAAGAGATCTCAAAAAACAATTTAAGATTTTTAATTTTTTTTCTGAAGTGAGTATCCTTTTAAATTATCTTATAAATAAGTCCTTTATGTAGGAACTTTTGAAAATTAATTCTAACTCTAGATTTATCTAGGAGTGTAAGAATTCTTGGTTTAAAAAGACTATGCAGACATTCAAAGCGTATCTTTAACCACATAACATGAGACAAAATTTTTGCACAAGGTTTCCAGTTGAACATTAGAGATATGTTTAGAGTCACTCACGTTCAGATATCCTCTCATTCCTAGATTCCTCATGCTTGATCAATATTTAATATCAGCTAATTTGAGTTCAGTTTTATGCAGAACTTCTTTAAAAATTAGATTTTGATATTCACGAGAAGTGCATTCTTGCCTTTAGAGTTTGATTTTGTCTCCAGATGTAAATTTTCAGAGATTTGAGCAATCTGCTAATTCAGTTTGGATAAATTAATTTTTAAAGTAAAACTTGATCTTTTCCAGCAACCTATTCAATGCCTGTGACAACATTGCTAGATTAACAGGAAATTAAGATTCCTGAAGACATCTCAATATCGATTTTTCCAGAAATGTCATTAGGCCTTGAAGCTATTTTCATCCTGTATTACTGGATTTAGACTCTTTAATCCCTTAGTGACCAGACTGTTTTTCAATTTTCTTGCCGTTAAGGTACAGTTCTGCGGTGTTTCTGTTTAGCTGTAATTTTTCTCTTATTCATTTACTGTCCACAAACAAATTATATACTGTTTTTCTCACCATTAAATTGTCTTTCTATAGATACCATTATTTTCCTCATTTCATATAATTTCATATAATTTTTTTTTATAAAATATGATGAAAAAATAAAAAAACTTTTTCGAACTGTGATCCCCAAAATCTGTTATGCATTGTTACGGACCGTTTTGCACAAAAGGGGAAAAAACCGCTTAGACGATAATCCCCCTTTCCGAGACAGGCACAGCTACTGTAGAATCACCAAAACTCATGAACTGAATACAAGTGAATGCTCCAAACTCCCGAACGGCATACAAGGGAATGCTCCAAACACTCGAACTGCATACAAGGGAATGGTCCAAACACTCGAACTGCATACAAGGGAATGGTCCAAACACTCGAACTGCATACAAGTGAATGCTCCAAACTCCCGAACGGCATACAAGGGAATAAGGTAGCACTTCAAATAAACGAACAGGAACCATACGAATAGCTGCTAGCAGGCGAACAGGAAAAGCTTCCAAGCGGCTTACACTCCTGGCAATCAGTCCTTAGCAGCATACAGTAAATCCCCCCAAAGACGAGACAAGGCTCCGTGTTGAGGGTCAAGCAGTGGTCTGTTTAATGAGGGCTACCTGCCCAGCTTTTATGCAGGTCTCCCACCTGGTGGACACTCCCCTAGGGGACCAAATGGGAGACTGTGACAAGGGACAGACAAGTATACAAAAAGGACACACAGTCACAGTATATTCCCACAATGCATCCTGGCTTCCTCCCCTCTGCCCTGGGAGATAATTGGGAAGTAACTCAATTATCTCCCAAGTCAAAGGCAAAACTCCATTACACACGTGGGAACACAAAACCAGCATTATACTTTAAAATGCACAAAGTAACATTTACTACATAAAACACAGACATGTAACATATCCCCAGATAGCTCAGGTCTGAGTGCACATTATTAGGTGAATGGCACTCAGACCACACGAATACAGTTTTAATAGCCATGGAGCCAAAGTCTTTAATTCCACGAATAGGCTCCATGGCATAGCTATCTGGGTTAAAACATTCCTCCAACATAAAATACAGAATTTACATGCATTCGTTCAATCCGTGCGAATTAGAACCAGGGGTTGGAGGTTCAGCGGTGCCTGCACGTAAAAGTGTCCGGGTTTGGTGCATGAAAGCCGGGCAGACAAGCGCTGGCTGCCTGGGGAGCTCCAGAACACCGCCATCGTGTGGCGGCTAAGTGTAACCGCGACCACCCAGTAACAATCAATTAAGCTGCGGTTAACCGCAGCTACTGGGTGGTCAATTGCCGGCACACGCTCGTTAAGCCGCGGTTAACCGCGGCTTCAGGGAGGTAAATGGAGGGCGCACTCCAGCTTCTGGGTGGCCAATTAAGGTCGCCGGCCGGCTTCCCACGGCTCTGGGGAGGCTGAAAAGAGACTGTTTGTTTGGTAGATGGAATCTACCGAACGGCTGTGCAGAAAGGGAGAAATAAATCCTTCTGCACAGTAAAATTAACCCTTTAGCTGCCGGTCCATAATCCAAAGGCAGCAGGCGGGCAACCAGGCTCCTCCAATGCAATGTGGCGAGATTGGTTTCGTCACATGCATCTACAACCGCCAGAAAACACCCATGCTAAATAGTTTCTAAATTTTGTGCAGAGTTTAGAAATAACCAATGTTAACATGTTCTTAGCTTTTTTTTTTTGGAAAGTTATAGGGGTATCAGTAAAAGCAGCACTTTGCTATTTCCAAACCATTTTAAAAAAAATTAATGCAAGTTACATTGTAACACTGATATCTGTCAGGATTCCCTGAATAACCCTTCACATATATATATTTTTTAAAAGAAGACAACCTAAGGTATTAAACTTGGGGTCTTTTCGTGTTCTTTTTATGCAACCATTTTACCACCAATCTATGCCAGATTTAAAAAACTAAAATAATTGGTGATTTTTTTGACACACATCACAATTTAAGAATACATGTATGAAGAACTTTAAGGGTTACTGCCAAAGAACAAAGAGCAACACCTCATGAGTACAGTGATACCCCTATGTATAGGTGTGTGGGGTTCTCTTGGGGCTAAAAGACCTTATTTGGAGGGTGCGCATTCCAGTTTTCCAACTTGGAATTTTCTCAGCTGGTCTACATGCACCCATATCCTATTTGGAACATTTTTGAAGCTGGCCAATGTAATTTACCCCCATCAAACTATATATTTTTGAAAAGTAGACACCCTAGGGTATTTCAAATGGTGGTAATGTGAAATAACCCCATCATGGCATACCATTTTTAAATGTAGACAACCCAGTGTATTCTAAATGGGGTATTTCCAGTCTTTTGTAGTAGCCACGTAGCCACAAATGCTTGCCAAAGTTGGCATTTTATTTGTTTTTTTGCATTTTTTTACACAAAAACTGCACGTTTACTAGTGATGTCATTGTCGTGATAGGTTTTACTATTGTAAACACTCATATTTGTGTTCAGCGACGTCACCAGAGTATAACAATACTCCCCATGTACAGGGTTTATGGTGTTTTGGAAAGTTGCAGGGTCAATATAGGGCTTGCCTAATTCAATTTGCCAGATTGGTTTGCTGGGTCTGTGTTGCCTTTTGAGACCATATGGTAACCCAGGAATGTGAAATAACCCCATCATGGCATACCATTTTCAAATGTAGACGACCCAGGGTATTCCAAATGGGGTATTTCTAGTCTTTTGTAGTAGCCACACAAAGTTAGCATTTTTATTTGTTTTTTATAAAAAAAAATTCAATTTATATATATATATATATATATATATATATATAAAGGAAAAAATCCCCTGCACTCACACTTTAACTCCTTCACTGCCGAGTGCCTAAGCCTGGGTTCCAAAGATACAAGTCCAATTCAGAATGACTGCTCACCGGTCTATTAAAATATAATTGACCCTGAAGAAAGTCCCAAGCGGGGACTGAAATGTTGGTCGTCATTTTAAACTTGATTAAATAAAGAAATTATATTTTAAAAGACCGGTGAGCAGTCATTCTGAATTGGACATATATATTTGTATGTAATACGTGTGTATGTATGTGTATATATACACACACACACACACACATATATATATTACAAATATAACAATGGTGAGAGCACTCAAAAATAATATAAATTTTACCCAAACTCTGTCATTCAATCTGAAACATCGAAACAGAAAAGAGAGACATAGGGTAATATAGTTAGGATAATATATGGGTGTAACAGTTAATGGTCTCACTCACATATACAGAGCCACTTAAAAGCTGGCTCAAACTTCAGGCTTGAAATACAGTGGAAACCAGGACTTCATATAGGGACTTCCAAGAATTCTACAGTTGATACCCTCTGTTCCATTCAGGATGCCAAAATGGAGATGGTTGTAGATAAAAATTTATTGAAAATAGATAAACAAAATAAAATGTTTCTACAGGTAAGTCCCTTTAAAAATAAGTCCAATCAATCGACGCGTTTCGGCTCTCGCCTTCTTCCGAAGTGTTCCCACTGTTGTAAAACTCTGCTTGATATACCGGAGATATTGGCGCCTTTCGGCTTCAATTGTCGTCCTTTCGCTTCCTGGTGCGTCATGTGCGTCATGTGCGTCATGACGTCAGCCGGCGTCCTTACGTAATGACGGCGTTCTCTTCCGGGTTCTTTTTTCCTCTGGAACGCAGCGTCAATCCATTCAAGCCGACGTCTGGCCGGAATCAACTGTAGAATTCTTGGAAGTCCCTATATGAAGTCCTGGTTTCCACTGTATTTCAAGCCTGAAGTTTGAGCCAGCTTTTAAGTGGCTCTGTATATGTGAGTGAGACCATTAACTGTTACACCCATATATTATCCTAACTATATTACCCTATGTCTCTCTTTTCTGTTTTGATGTTTCAGATTGATTGACAGAGTTTGGGTAAAATTTATATTATTTTTGAGTGCTCTCACCATTGTTATATTTGTATTATATCACTGATTTTGATTTGTGGTGGTGTGGCCCACAAAGGTGACTGTGGCACCAATTTACTTTAGGAATTCTTTACTATATTTTTATTGTATAGAAACATAGAATGTGACGGCAGATAAGAACCATTTGGACCATCTAGTCTGCCCAATTTTCTAAAAACTTTCATTAGTCCCTAGCCTTATCTTATAGTTAGGATAGCCTTATGCCTATCCCATGCATGCTTAAACTCCTTTTGTATATTATTGTTTAGCCACTCGTGGTGAATTATTCCTTAATATGTCAATTGATGAATTAAGATCAGGTTGGCAAAAAGATTTGGAAAAAAGATTTTCTAATGATTATACTGAAAAAACAGGGAATTTTAAAATCAATAATGATCTGGATACTATATGTTCCCAGTTGGAAAAATTGTTAATTAAGGAAATGAAGCTGCAGTGGGAAGTTTTTACTTTGGAAAAGTACGTCTCACTCCAAATTACACCTAGGGGTTTCAGATTTCATAAACTTCCCACTTCAGATCAAGAAAATGAAACATTTATGGGTATTTGGAATAAATCTCTTGAATCATTTTCAAAACATATGATTGGTATTTTGATAGATCAAAAATCTCAGAATTTACATCAATTAGATGAATCTATTGGAAAAATTCAGTTACAATTAGAACCATTTAAAGGAATGGAAGAATTTGAAAATCTTATTGAAATAATGATAAAAAAAGATTAAAAATATAGAAAACTCTGTTATAGAAACAAAAAAGAGAAAATTATTCAGAGATCAAGAAGATTATAAAAATGGGAACATTAGACCAAAAAAAGAGGGATATCAGACAAGGAACAATCAAAAGTTTGAAAGATATCCTACAAAAGGTAAAACAAGAGAAGAGTTTAGATCTACTAATTATTATAATAAGAGAAGAATACCTCAATATCCTACTAAAGAGATTACAACAAGATGGAGATCTCTTAAGGATAGTGATAAGATTAAAAATCAATATAAAGTGAATGATGAATGGACTGAGGTGAGATCTAAAAGATCAGGATCTTTAAAAGAGAGAAGGGAAAAAAATGAAGAAAAAAAGGATAGAAGAATGACCCCTGAGAGAAATAAAATCTTTATCTCTAATAGATTTGAGAAATTGGGAGAACATCAAGGAGATTATTTTTTAGGGAGAGGTCACCTGGACCCCAAAGAAAGGAAGAAAACCTTTACTCCTCTCAAAAGATTCAGAGAACAAGAAGAGGAGGGGGGAATAGATATCAGAGAAAGGGAGAAAAAAAGGAGAAACGAGAACTTTTGGAGAAAATAGATATAAATGACTCAACAGAAAATTTTAGGATTTTTAATTTATCAGAAAAAGTCTTAACAGATTCTCATATTAACATTTTTAGAAAGGGATTTAAATTTGCCCCAAGTTGCAATTTAGATAAATTTGAATCCTTTTTAGATCTTAACCGATTTTTAAGAAAATTATGTTTTAAAATTTTTTTTAATAAATTTCCAGTAAAAGAAAAAGAAGTACAAGATATTGATACTTTTTCTCATACACTTCTAAAAAATAAATCATCATTTTTTCCAGTAAATTGTAAATCTGATGTTATGAGGTCATTTGAAAAATTGTGTTTTAAAGATTTTAAAAGAATAAAACCAATTAATAAATATCAAGAAAATATAACCAAAAAAGAGAAAATGGCACTTAAGGATTTGAAGGATGATAAATCTATAGTAATAAAACCAGCAGATAAGGGGGGTGGTGTTGTGATATGGCAAAAAGAGAAATATCTAAAAGAAATTTATAATCAACTCACTGACGAAAAAACTTATAAAGAATTATCTAATAATCCACTCCCTGAAATTAAAACTAAATATAAAGAGTTTTTAGATGAGGGTTTTAAAACCGGGATTTTAACAAAAAAGGAATATGATTTTTTAAATATAAAATATCCAAGAATACCTGTAATATATATTTTACCAAAAATACATAAAGATATTAAAAATCCCCCGGGGAGACCAATTGTGGCTGGAGTTGGCTCACTTTTATCTCCCTTATCCCAATATATAGATCAGTTTTTACAAAAACTTGTTGTAAAATGCCCAGCGTATCTTAAAGATACTATGAGTTTATTACAGATTTTAGAAGATTTTAAATGGGAAAAAGATTTTATTATGGCAACATGTGATGTTAGCAGCCTATATACAATAATTTGACATGATCAGGGCTGCTAAGCCACCTGTTTTTTTCTTAATAAGTTTGGAGAAATTGAAGAATTGCAATTGGAATTTTTAATTCAAGGAATTTTATTTATCTTAACTAATAATTTTTTTTGGTTTGAGGATAAATTTTACCTGCAAGTCCAAGGTACTGCTATGGGGACCAGATTTGCCCCAAGTTATGCTAATCTTTTTATGTCATTTTGGGAGGATAGATCTATTTTCTCGAGAGAAGATATTGGGGCAAATCTGGTCCTCTATAGACGTTATATCGATGATATTTTTATTATTTGGAGGGGGAGTAGAGAAACTCTTGAAAATTTTATCCTTTCTCTTAATTAAAATTCATATCATATTAAGTTATCTTATGATATTAGTTCCGAAAAAATCAATTTTTTAGACTTGACTATTTTTATAGAAGATAATAAGATCAAAAGTAAAACGTTTTTTTAAAAAAGTTGATGTAAATAGTTTTATAGACTTAAAAAGTTGTCATTTTAAGCCGTGGCTTAGCAATATACCAAAAGGCCAATTTTTAAGAATAAAACGGAATTGCACAGATAAGGAAGAATATTTGAAACAGACTGATATACTAAAAAGTAAATTTATCAAGAAAGGATATGATAGTAATCAATTAGAAGATATTAAAAAAGAGATTGGAGAAAAAAATAGAGAATCTCTTCTTCAATAGAAAATTAAAGAGTCAAAAGAAGGAAATAAAGAAGAAAAAATTCCGTTAATTTTTGCTCTAATAATTATGCACTGAAAAAAATAATTAATAAACACTGGGACTTGTTAAAAGAGGATCATGAAATACTTCCATTCCTAGACCAAAAACCAAGATTTATTTTTAGAGGGGCTAGAAATTTTAAACAGATTTTAACTAGAAGTTTTTTAGATAAAAAGAGAGAATTAATTCTGATAAGAACTTTTTACAGATTAGTAAAGGTTTTTATTACTGTGGTAATTGTAGGGGTTGTAATTTTAGATCCAAAAATAAAAAGAAAATAGAGAAATTCTCTTCCTTTGTGACTAAAAAAGAATACCCTATACGTTCGTTTATCACATGTCAAACGAAAGATGTAATCTATTTATTAACATGTAAATGTGGGTATCAATATATAGGCAAGACTTCACGCCCTTTAAAAACTAGGATACGAGAACATATTTACAATATCCAAAGGAAGTTTATTAACCACAGTGTATCTAAACATTTTTTAGATTTTCATAATGGGGATCCTCAAGGTTTTGATTTTTTAGGCATTGATAAAATTGATATCCACTGGAGAGGTGGTGATAAAGATCGCACCTTAAGCCTAGCTGAAATGAGGTGGATGTTTGAATTGCATACATTAGTATGTTGATTTTGAGATTAATTCATTTATTTAAATATGCCCTTTTCCCTTTTTTTTTCCATTGGTTTTATTATTTTATTTATACTTGATTTATCATTTATCATAACAATTTTAGGGAATTAGATCTCTCTTTTTTATGTATTTATGGTCTTAATTTTTTTGATGAGTCTTTCAAAGTTTTTAGGATTTCATATATATGGATATTATCTATTCTTTTTACCTAACATAGTTGTAACGGAGCTCCCTGTACTCCGACCGAGTACCCTCCGTTGACGGATGCTCCTAGCGCTTCCTGAGGACTCCAAGCGCTGCAGCAGACACCACAACCACCACAGACTCCGCAACCGCCGTATCTTGACTGGAGTCTCGCCGTCTTCCTTCCACCCTGGATCAGCTTCTGTCCTCCAGGACTGTGTGGGAAAGAACTCTTCCTTCCACCCTGTACGAACCTCCAGCATCCAGGACTGTGTGGTGAAGACCCCTCCTCCAAGGAGAGCGTGTCAGGAACAAGCTCTTAAAAGAGCTAAGTGACTCAAGCTCAGGGGAGCATGCAGTGCATAGCAATCCCCAGTGTGATTATAACAGCTGCCTCCAATAACGAGACAAGGCTACGTTTAGAGGGATCAAGAAGAACTGTCAAAACCTTTATTCCCTTGGGACCAGCCAATACAGTCACCATAATAACATTGTTGTGAAACCTCAATAAAATCACAAACAGTCAAACCATATCAAGAAACACACAGTGACTTATCACAACACAATGGCACATTTTTAAAGGGGTGGGGGGAGACAATATTTAACAGTAAATATCTCACCTGCCTGCAGAATTAGCAATATGCAAATCTACCCGAATATGCAAATGAACCAGTCTTGCAATTCAGGTAGTGCATATTGCTGTTGCTACCAACAGAGGGCACTAGACCAGCTCCATAGCCAAACCCACCTAGTTGGTAGCAAACCTCAGCAATACAAGAGAGCAGGCAATACATTACACAGTACACACACACACACTATAAACAATTACATTACACACACCCTGCACCTATAATGGGTACAGGGTGACTAAAACATAAGATAAATAAAGCAGCCTACATAAATAGTCTGTCTGAAGGTAGACTAGGGGCTTTAAAGCCAGATACATGAAAGAGTCATAGTCACAGGGGAGGAGGCTGGCAAGCAGGCCTCTCCAGTGCCAAGTGGCGAAGGGCACTTCGTCACAATAGTGTTATTATTTTTTCCCTGATTCTCTCTTGAATGTTTTTAATATCAGTAATAGTTATTAGATTTGTATATTTTGTATTATGATGTTTTTTAAGAATATTGTGTAAATTCAGCATTTAAAAGTATGTGTGCGCATGTTCCGGCCAGACGTCGGCTTGAATGGATTGACGCTGCGTTCCAGAGGAAAAAAGAACCTGGAAGAGAACGCCGTCATTACGTAAGGACGCCGGCTGACGTCATGACGCACATGACGCACCAGGAAGCGAAAGGACGACAATTGAAGCCGAAAGGCGCCAATATCTCCGGTATATCAAGCGGAGTTTTACAACAGTGGGAACACTTCGGAAGAAGGCGAGAGCCAAAACGCATCGAGTGATTGGACTTATTTTTAAAGGGACTTACCTGTAGAAACATTTTATTTTGTTTATCTATTTTCAATAAATTTTTATCTACAACCATCTCCATTTTGGCATCCTGAATGGAACAGAGGGTATCAACTGTAGAATTCTTGGAAGTCCCTATATGAAGTCCTGGTTTCCACTGTATTTCAAGCCTGAAGTTTGAGCCAGCTTTTAAGTGGCTCTGTATATGTGAGTGAGACCATTAACTGTTACACCCATATATTATCCTAACTATATTACCCTATGTCTCTCTTTTCTGTTTTGATGTTTCAGATTGATTGACAGAGTTTGGGTAAAATTTAAATTATTTTTGAGGGCTCTCACCATTGTTATATTTGTATTATATCACTGATTTTGATTTGTGGTGGTGTGGCCCACAAAGGTGACTGTGGCACCAATTTACTTTAGGAATTCTTTACTATATTTTTATTGTACACACATATATATACATATATTATGTATGTGTATATAATACGTGTGTGTGCATATACATACACACTTTTATTTCCTATGTATGTATAATATATTATAATTAAAGCATTTTATGTATATTATACATATATAATGCATATATATGATTTCATTATAAGTGTATTTTGAGATATATGTGTATATATCTCAAAGTACTCTTATAATGAAATCATATATATATATATATATATATGTATATATATATATATATATATATATATATATATATATAATATATTATACAATGTTTTACTTATTTTATAATATATTATACACATATATTATGTATATATTAAATTTTTTTTTTTTTACTTTTTAGTTGCCTATGGGACTGTCTGATAGCTCAGAGAGTCCCCATGCGGGCAGCTCCTAGACTCCTATTGCAGCTATGTGATCATGGTGATCATGGCGAATCGCCGGTCCAGGTAAGTCCGGGCTTCTATTTGCCGCTGTCGTACTAGGTACTTCCGCGGTCCTTAACGACCATTAATATATAAAATTTAATTCTAAGTGTATATATATATATTAATATCAAAATACAGTTAGAATAAAATTACATATATATATATATATATATATATATAATATTTTAAAATTATTTTTTTATTATTTATTTTTTATAATATAATTACACAATATATAGTTATATATATATATATATATATATATATATATACACACACACGTGTATGTATATTAATAAAACATACACTTAGTATGACATATTATATATATATATATATAAGTTGGAAGCCATTTGGCCTGAATTTGTGGGAGGAATTATGATCCTATATAAACCCTACACCCCTACTTACCTTTGTCGTGCAAGCTGTTTGTTGTCTCCATAGTTTCCTGCACATCCGGGTTCATCGTTCCCGCCAAGTCCTGTCTCAAGCTGTCTCCAGCAAGCAGTCCGTCGCCAGCAGCTCCTGCCTCTTTCTTCTGTGCCCATCCAGCAGCTTCTACCTGACTTCGTCACTTGCTACCCGGCTTCCAGTCACAAGACCGGCACGTCCACGTAAGCATAATTGTGGAAAATGGCTTTGGCTATTTCCCACGTTCGGGCCTAAAAACGCGGGTATAGGCTCCCTTTATTATTTACCCATTCGTACTTTTACACTGTTCGTGTACTTCTGCATTCGTGCGGCTAACAGCCGACCACAGAGTACACACTCCTCTCGTTTATTTTCGTATAAGCTAACTACCGACTGCACTAAACGAACTTACATTCGACTATTTCATCTGTTCGTTCGTTCAGCCAACCACAGGTACAATTGGCTTTTGTTTAAAAATCTGTTTTGTCCATTTAGCCGAACACAGGAGTTCTTTCTCGTTACAGTTCTCCTGTTCATTTGTTTACTGAACACAAGAGGCTACAATGTTTAAATGCACTAATCTACTGTAATAGTACATAGTTATGCTTTCCCGTATCTAAGCACTTGTATTATTTATCCTATATGTATTTATGTGTTTTTATTATATGGCTCTTAAAGTCACCACTGGTTAAATAATATGTGTTTCTAATTTTCCGCCATGGTGACATAATTATGGGACATCTATCTTTTACAGGATAAATCTTCTTAAAGGCACAGTTTGTCCACTTTCTCTTGTAAGTTAAGTTATAAAGTACACCTCCAGGCATTATCATACCCTGCTGAGCCTTTGTCTATTGTACTTTCCCTTATGTATTAGTCTTCTACGCAACTAAGGTGTCCGCTCATAAGTTAAGCCTTAACTTCCTTTTTCACCAGGCTCATTATAGACCATTAGCACGATTTAAAAAAAACCTCTGTTCCTTAAAAGTCCTTATATACTGGTTCCTTACACTTAGTCTGCATATGTTTTTTAGGTTTTTAGTTTATCAGGTAAGAAGGTTTACCAGTTCTCTTTTCCCTCGAGGCCTCATTCAGCCTCCATGGCCTCATTCAACCTTCCCACCTCCCACAGTGGGTTCTAAACTTCTAACGGGCCAGATCTGTGATTCCTCACGGCGATTAAAAACATCAATCACACAAACCTACACCACCTTGCTACTACTTATACTTTTCTTCAAGCAAAGTTCCAAGAAGAGGTTCCTATTATCCCGCATTTCGGTAACAGGTAAGACTGTTTACCATTTTACGTTTTCCCTTGAGGCTTCATTGAGCCTCCACGGCCTCATACAGCCCCCCACCTCCCAAAGTATTTAAAACGTACCTGGTCTAAGATTCCTCACAAATGTCAACAACAATCTCATTATCATAATCCACCGTATTACTACCATATTTAACGGTACATGTTTTTGTCATTAATTTCTACCTATTATTACTTAGACCTGTGTCATTACCGCAGCTCGCCAAGTCCTACGCCATCGACAACATACAACCATACCTGGTTCCCTGCATTACAGTATCAGGTATTGGTAATCTTACTCACTACATTTATGTTTCTTCTTAAAGCCTCACTTCGCCTTCATTTCATTCAAAAAAATTCACATTTGTGGGAACCCAGGGGCTTGTCTCTAATTTACGGACCAAAGTTCAGGTCCTTCAGCTTACCCAAGTTCTTATGTTATAGTATTTCTGATACACACCTACCCATACGTTCAACGTTTTTACACTCATTATACCAATGGCACGCCTCAGGCCCACTAGCATCTTTTTCCCCTAAGGTTTCCCAGACCGGGCCCATTCCCTGCAGAAGCAAGACTATATTGTAATCTTCCTGCGCATTGCCCAAAGAAAGAGGACAAACACTCAAGGTAAAGTATCTACATACGTTATATCACACAATTCTAAGAGACAAGCCCCATCAGGCTAGAGAACTGGCATTGAGGGTTAGGCGCTGGCCTTAGCTATCCTAAGTAATACTACGGTCCCACAAGGTCTACACCCCCAACTCATACATGGAGGTTCAGCCCCATGACCAAATCGTAGTTAGCTAACTCGCCCGCCCTTCTTTAGTGCTACAGTTAGGGCTTCCCAAGTCACGGCCACATGTTTTGAATCTCTTACGGTCACCGAGAGGCCGACACCCGGCCACCACGTTCAAGTGGCCACAAAATTCCCTTGGCCCAAATCATGGGTAGAGCCTCTCTCTGCCACTTGGCACTAGCAGGGCATCAACTATCACTTGGTTCTAGGAAAATATTTCGCTTCGGCGCTAGCTTGCAGGCCAGTTCTCCGAAGGTCTCATCCACACCTCTAAGACACATTACTATTATCCAAATCATTATTTGTTTTTCAGAACGTCACAAGAATCCATCCCAATAATCGGTCTGCTGTTGGACGAAATACCCAGCAGACCAGTCAGGCCTGGGTCTCCAAAGGAATCCCTCACCCCTTCTACCCTCAGTTACCTGGGATTCTGGAACATTCCAAAAATGTGAGCAGAGCTCAGTCACAGGGGTATCCCATCTGCAGCCACTACCAGTAAGGCAGGACTACACAGGCTCACGACGGCTCAGGCCAACGTCCCCAGGCCCGGCTCTAGTTCACAAGGGCCGTCAGCTTACTCCTCAGATTCCAATCAGGAGACCCCGGTCGCTATCCCGGCCAGCATCCGAAGATCAACAGGCTGATAAGTGGAATCGGCTATAGCCACACCAGGTGTCTCGTTAAGCCCGGTAGGCCCTCACCTGGCGGTCTTGGTCATATAGTCTGGCTTACCCCTCAGTTCCCTCCCCATCCCCCACCATCCACTATCACTACTCCAAACGTCTCCCTGGCCCACTCTGTTCCAATCAAAGGTGCCTTATCGCCATTCCCACGGGTAAATTCATATGCCCCAACCTATTATCTACATCCATTGACCCTCTTACGGTGGTACACCTGTCCACAGCAATCATACGCTGGTTTTCCGGTCCTCACACTTCTCAGCTCTTTTCCGGTCCTCACACTTTTCATCTTGGCGTACCATTCCCATCGAGGTAGCCATTCATAATACCCTTTAATATGTCTGATCATAGACGCCTTCCGCACCACACTCTACTTCCATTCCCAGCATCAAAACCCCTCATTCCCACTATGGAGCTCTCACTGCACTACGTAAATCGACCATGCCATACAAGCTATCACTTCAGCAAGTAGTAAGTCTTGGTTGAGCAAGTCAGACTTATCCAATGCCTTTAAACTACTACCTATTCACCCTTGACAATGGCACCTGGCCTACGTTTGGCTCTAGGAGCAGCCCTAAATATTCAACATCTTCGCACAAACCCTCTGCTGGCCACTCCTAAAAATATTCAGGTCATCCACTATCTGGATGAATTTTTTGTTGATATAGCAGGTTCACAAACACCTAACAGTGTTCACACCACCACAGCCTCCTTTTCACAACACTCAGGGGTCCCTCTGTCACCTGGCCCACTATGACGGATGCCTTGCCGGCCTTTAGAGAGACATCTACTTTGTCAGAGATCTACCCCCACATGGCGGCCACCCTCACATGGGGTCACCTTTGGACCGGCAAGGCAGTTAAATGCTGCTCTGACAACTCTGCAGCCTGCGATTTCATTAGCAAGGGCAGTCATACTCGCCGCCACTGTGGCTGATTCCCAGGCTGATTTGGCAGGTAGCAACCCCTCAGTTCTTTCTAGTCTACATTTTCATTCCTGGTGTCCACTACACAACCACTGACACTTTTGCATGCTCTCAATTTAAGGTTTTCTTTTAAGCACTCCCTATGATTCACTACATACCATCCAAGATACCACCATTCTTTTTTTTGAATATTTAATCTTTATTTATTTTTTTCCTTATTTTAAATACATATATCATACAAAATACATATATCATACAAATTTACAATACAAGACAATATAGCAGCAGAATAGGAAAGAGAAAAAAAAATACCAGAAAAGTTTCCTTAGTAGAGTGGTAATATCATTCAAATATATCTCGTAATTTTTACAATGTTCATGGAATTAGTCTGCTTCTAATTGATCAACATTGTTTTCTACATCAATCATCTCAATACATTTTGACCAAACAAATACCTTATTGCTTAGTTTTTGTTTACTTAGCATCAACTCCATTTTAATCTGAAACTCGAGTTGGGTTTTAACTTTCTTCCAGGGGACTTCTGAATCTTTTTTCCACCATCTCGCAATTACTATTTTAGCAGCTAAAAAAAGATGTATAAGAATTACTTTTAGCTCGTACGTCATATGTGGCCAATTCAAGTGCAGCAGAACTACCTCTGGGGAAATTATCAACTCGAGTTTTAGATTATTGGATATGAAATGCTGTATTTTCAGCCAGAGATTTTTAAATTTATAACAGTCCCACCAAATATGTCTAAAATTGCCTCTAGTACTATTACATCTCCAACAGGTAGGATTAATTAAAGGGTATATTTTATTCAATTTAGCTGGTACTAAGTACCACCTATTTAAAACTTTAAAGTGTGTTTCTAGTAAATTTAATGAGTGTATATTCTTCTTAGCATCCATCATTGAAGAACCCCATTGTTTCATACTAATGTCAATATTTAAATCTTGTTTCCATACCTGTATAGCAGTAGGATTTATATCCTTGACCATTGATTTAGTTAATATTAGAGCTTTAGAAAGTGGTTTATTAATTTGTTTTGACGTAAATAATAAATCAATCAAATTGCTCAAATTAGATTTTGGTATTATAAGGTGTGTATTCATATAACTTTTGAGTCTTAAAAAATTAAACACCTCTCTAGATGGAAGATTATATACACCTGTTATTTGAGCAAAAGTTTTGATTGATCCTTCTATCAATAAATGAGCTAAAGTCATTATCCCTAATTTTTTCCAATTATTTAAATTTAAGTCTTCCACTTGATTTTCTACAATATCTAACTCTAAGTAGCTTGGAACTTTTTTTTCTATATTCATTGCTTTTTTAATTTTGGACCAATTTTCTAATAATTGAGTTAAAATAATATTAGAATACTCTTTTTTTTTTAATCGTTTTATTTATATTCCAAATTAAGCAATTTAAGCTAGAGACTTCTCCTGCCTTCATTTCCATTTTATACCATCCTTCATCTTTATTTTCTTTAATTTGCATTCTATAAATATGTAGGATAGTAGCTGCTTTAAAATTATTCATTATAAATGGATAAGCGAGCCCACCTTTATGTAATTTTTGCACTAATACTGATTGTTTTAATCTTGGTTTCTTGCCTTTCCAAATGTATTGAGTAAAGCTTCTTTGTATTAATTGAAGCCAATGGATTGGAATATGGAGAGGTAACATTTGGAACATGTAATTCCACTTTGGTATAACATATGAGTTAATGACATTTATTCGTCCCCAAAAAGTAATCTCTAAATTTCTGCGATCTTTTAACCATTTATTAAGGTCCAATAATAATGTTAGAAAATTTACTTCCATAATCTTATTTGTCTCTCTGGCTATTTTAATTCCTAAATAATCCATGCTTTCCTTAACCCAAATAAAATCATATTTGTTTTTAATCTCTTGTTGCATCTTTTTATTGAGATTAATATCTAATATCAGGGATTTATTTGTATTTAACTTATAGTTTGATATAAAACTGTATCGGTCTATTTCTTGCATTGTATGTTCTAAAGAATTTTTAGGATTTGTGAGAGTAATTAAAATGTCATCAGCATATAAACTAATTTTTTGGTCCTCATCCATTATTTTATATCCATTAATCTCCTTATTATTTCTAATGTTTTCAGCCAATGGTTCGATAGTCAGCAGGTAAAGTAATGGTGAAAGAGGGCAACCCTGCCGAGTACCGTTTCTAAGTTGGAACCATGGAGCAACAATATTAGGTCCAATAGTCCGTGCAACTGGATTTACATATAAGGCCATTATAGCTTTCTTAATCCAACCTTCCAGTCCATAGTGTGATAAGACAGCTTCTAAATATTTCCAGCTGACTCTGTCGAATGCTTTTTCAGCATCAATCGACAGAGTCAGAACTGGAACATCATTTCTATTTGCATTGTCCAAGATGTTAATAATTTTCCTTATGCTTATATAGGAATTTCTACCTGGAACATATCCTATTTGATCTTTGTGGATAATTAATAGAAGAAGTTTTTTTATTCTGGCAGCCAAAACCGAAGCATATAGCTTAGTGTCTACATCTATTAAAGATATTGGACGGTAATTTTTGATGTCGGTGGGATTTTTATCATTTTTTAGAATGGGCAAGATATTAGCTTTAAGCATCTCTGCTGGTAGAAATCCTCTGTTTGCAGCTGTATTGAAAGCAGAGGTCAAATATGGACATAATAGATCTTTAAATGTTTTATAAAATAGGTTGCTAAACCCATCAGGGCCTGGTGTTTTAGATCTTTCTAAGTCATTTATAGCTTTCATAATCTCCTCCATAGTTATAGGTTTATTCAAAAATTCATTTTCAATAGATGTTAATTGAAACTTCTTTATATTATTTAAATAATTTTTAATATCCTCATCTGTATTAATTTGAGATATATTATATAAATTGCCATAATATTCATTAAAACATTTTCCAATCTCTCTAGGGGTTGTTGCTATTTTTCCATTCTGTATTATTTTATCTACCTTATTTTGTCCTTTTTGTTTTCTAAGTTTTTGAGATAGCATCTTTTCAGCTCGATTACCTTTAGAATAATATTTGAGTTTTAGTCTATCCATATTTTTAACTATCGTATCTATTAATTTTTGCTTTATATTTTCTTTAAGTTCTAATATTTTTCCATAAATTTCGGGAGATGGAGATTGTTTATTAATATGAGTCATATTTCTTAATTCTGTATGTAAATATGCCAAACTATTATTTTTATCAAGCTGGCTTTGTAGTTTGATAATGTGACCTCTTATAACAGCCTTAAAGGCACACCACAAAATAGATGGATCAATATTTTCTGAAATATTTTCTTTAAAGTAATTTTTTATATTATTTCCTATGTAAGTTTTTTTTAATTCACAGCAAAGCAAATTATCTCTTAACCGCCAGGTATAGGCTTCTCTTTTAAATGTACAAAAAACTATTTCACAGAAAACTCCATTGTGATCTGTCCAAACTATCTCATCAATCTTTGTTTTTTTGGTCATATCAATAATACTTGGATCTACCCAAATCATGTCCAATCTTGAATAGGAAAAATGCACTTTAGAGAAGTGCGTATAATCTCTCTCATTGGGATTGTAAATTCTCCAAATATCAAATAAATTATATTCATCTTTAAAGCTTTTGCTTGTTTTATCACCATTTGGTTTAGAGTATTTCCTTTCATTAATTTTTTATCGATCTGAGGGTCCAGTACTGCATTAAAATCCCCTGCTAATATTAACTTTCCCACTTTAATTTCATCTACTTTTTCCAAAATTGTTTTTAAATAGGCAACTGGTGAATGATTAGGGAGATATATATTACATAATGTAAAAAGTATGGAGTCAATTTTGCATATTATAATCAAATATCTACCTTTAATATCTTGTATCTGGTGAATAATTTCAACTTTGATCTTTTCTCCAAATACTACAGCTACTCCACATTTTTTTTTTCCTTGTTAGAGGCTTGAATTATAAGTGGAAATCTTTTGCCCCCCCAATTCTGTTTGTCCACTTGCCTCTAATGGGTTACCAAGATATCACCATTCTGTGAGCTAATCTTGGACTAAACACACAATTACACCACGTACAGGTGCGCACACTTCACGCAGTTTCACAACTACTCTATCACTCACGCCAGTGTACATGTCACAATCAGAGTTTGCTTTAATCAAGACTTTTGCAGTTACAATATGTTTTTTTTTGCCTCTTTCTCCAAACCTACAAATCAAGCATCTTACTTAAACCTTCTATGCTGTCACACCGCTTTATGTCTCCAAGGTCAACCACACACAATCAATCCTAATCCACTACTTCACGTCTAAACCTTCTATTAAGGTGGAGCTACATTATGGCTTCCTTTGCTGGTCTTTCTGTCACAAAGCGCTGCATCAGCAGCTTCAAGCTCTTACACCCCAGTCTACATCACAAAGTGATGGGGCCACGGCTAATCCTCAGCGCAGTTACATATATACCCAAATCAGAGTAAAAGCTCCTTACAAGCTTTCAGTACCCACGCTGTATAAACTTGCATAAAGTGTGTTTTCTTCGAATCCTCCTTTTGCCCTCTTTTACAGGCCTACTCGTACGTTGGTTTCGGCACACCTCAACCAACTTTGCTTCTCCTTCCACATTCCATTACATATTAGATAGATTCCGAGCACAAGTTGGAAGGCCATTTGGCCTGAATTTGTGGGAGGAGTTATGATCCTACCCCCCTACTTACCTTTGTCGTGCAAGCTGTTTGTCCCCACCCACCTAATCCCATCTATATTAACAATTCACCTTTGTGGGCCCTCTTTTACAGGCCTACTCGGACGTTGGTTTCGGCACACCTCAACCAACTTTGCTTCTCCTTCTACATTCCATTATGTATTAGATTCTGAGCACAAATATATATATATATATATATATATATATAAAGAAAAAGTGAACTTGGCACTCACCCTTTGTAGAGAAATATCAAAAGATTCTTGCCTGGGTGCCCACCTCTGGCGTTGATAAATACAAAAAATATATATAAGGTGCACTCACAGGTCTTTTAAATAAGTGATAAGTTTATTCCAACGTGCAAATTACTTATGCCACAAAATTTATGATGATCGACGTTTCGACCCACAAGGATCTTATCACTTATTTAAAAGACCTGTGAGTGCACCTTATATATATTTTTTGTATATATATATATATATATATATATATATATATATATATACAGAACAAATGAAAAATCAGCACTCCCAGGATTTTTAAATAAGCAACAAAATACTTTACTCCATATATAGACGTTTCAGCTCCTCTTGGGAGCTTTCATCAGGACAGCATACAAAATACAAATGAAACAAACTTAGCTTAAATAAGAGCATAGGTCCAATTAGAACTTACATTTCAGGTGTGTTGATAGAAAAAACTCCCCTCCTCATGAGCATCCGCTCAAATGAAATCAATGCCCGGCAATTTCCCCACTTCCGCACACATGGTCATGTGATGTGAATAACGTCATTACGCATGTAACGCTGCCATGGGGATCGAGACGCCAACTGCTTCTAACGAACCTCCCCTCAGTTACTTCCTGATTAGCTGCGTTACCTGTGGTCATGGTAACGCCGAGCACATGCGCATTCGTTTTAAAGATTCCCCGATCTCTATATCTATCCTCCACCACGGTGGGAATAAAAGATATAGCCTCTATTTACACTGACATCAAAAAAAGAGAGGAGGGAAAAGTATCAGCATACAAATCTATCACCTACAGTATCACAAGGGACACATAATAATTCCAAAGATTAATAATCCAATCCACCAATACACTAGTGCATAAATAACAACTATATTATCAGGGATCCTAATGTAGATCCCACATCTAAATAAAAATACTGATAAGTGATCTACTCATAAAGATCTGTGCTAAAAGAGACATGCGGTGAAAATCTTAATTATAGTATTATAAATGTGGAACTAGAAAGATCCACAACCAATATACGTATACTGCCATAATTATAGTCATATTTAAACATCCACAAGGATGTATCCTATTTGGTGTGACAAAATAATGATCTAATAACCATCTATCTAAAAATTAGTTTGAAAGTGCATGTGCATAATTCTTGTGCATAACCACGCTGTACTATATAATCAGTGTCAATGATTAAAGTGAAACAATGTCAATAATTAAAGTGAAACAGTGCCTACAATCCAGACTTACATAATCAACTGTAGATAATATCACTATTGGAAAGGGGTATGAATAGAGGGGGTAAACCTCCTATACTATTGGTAATGAACCCTAAAGTAGGAGAGAATCATACTACATGAATAAAAATCCAAAACAACCTGAAATGGAAGTCCCAATTGCAAAAAGACCTAAAGCATGACAAGTTTTTAACATTACATATAAACGAGAAAATAAAACGTATTTAAAAAGTAAAGGAATTGGAATGATGATAACGGGGGCTAACATTGAATAGGCAGGACCACATTATATTCCGTCTGTCATCCTACTAGCACTCACCCCCTTATCATAATCACAGGAAAGCAATAAATGACAGTTTTTCATTTAGTCCATATGGGGCTAATGTACCCAGTTTTTTGATCCACCAAGTTGGAGATTGGAACATGGTCTATCGCCACACATTTCAAAGATGTGAGGGGATGACCTTTTTCCAAGAAAAGTCGGGAAACTGGTTTATCCGTCTTATTATCCCTGTAGGCCAGTCTGATGCTGGACCTGTGTCCTCTTATCCTCTCACAGAGAGCAGTCTCTGTCTTCCCGACATAATTGAGCCCACAGGGACAAGACAATTTATAAATTACGAAGTCAGTCCGACAATTAATTCTGTGTTGAATTTTGAATATTTGCCCCGTATGTGGATGATTAAAGCTTTTGCAGGGGATAAGATGACCACAAGTTACACAGCCTAAGCATCTTACACATCCATTATTGGTATTATTCTTATTCTCCGGAAGGTAACTTCGGATTGGATCAGTCTGAACAAGAAGATCACGCAAGCTTTTACTATTTTTAAAAGAGAACAGTGGCCTATTATGGAAGCTCTCAGGAAGACTTGTATCATTCTCCATAAGACGCCAATTCGTATTAATTTCATGGCAAATTTGAGTGGTAGATGCATTATATGTCATCGGAAAAGGAATACGATCCTTATTATTCCGAAGTCGTGTCACTCCTCCAGCCATATGGTCCCTGGCTTTTCTAAGTGCTTTGTCGAGTATCACTCGTGTGTATCCTCTCTGTATAAATTTATTATACATTTGCTGTATTTGTTCCTCACATCGATTAATTTCCGAATTGTTTCTTATAACTCTTTTTCTGAATAAAAGTAATCCACGGACTCCTGTTATATACACGCTCCCGAAAATTCATAAAGATGCTTTGAAGCCTCCCGGACGTCCGATTGTCTCAGCAGTGGACGGAATTCTGGAGCCGATAGCGAAATACTTAGACTTTTTGTTTAAACTACCAGTCAATGCAATCCCAACATGTTTAAAAGATACGGCACAGTTAATAGAGGAGCTTAAGAAATTGGGATATATTGAAGAACCAGTCATTTTTATCACTTTAGACGTCTCGAGTTTGTATACAGTAATACCACATGAAGGGGGAATAGAAGCGATGCGAGAATTGCTCTCAGAAACGGAACATTATCATGGACCCCCCATTGAATATACTCTTGAATTATTATCTTTGGCCCTCAGGAATAATTATTTCAGATTCGAAACAAAGTGATATTTACAAAAAGCGGGAACATCTATGGGAGCGGCAATGGCTCCCATGTATGCCAATTCATACATGTACCAGTTCGAGAAAGAACATATCTTCAAGAGACACTCAAAACTCATTCTGAAGTACTTCCGGTACATAGATGACATACTGATCCTATGGAGGGGGTCTACAGAAGAAGCACAAAAATTAGTGGAAGATATTAATGAATCAAATACCCCTATTTTTGTAACATCACACATCCATCACCATAAGACACAGTTTCTGGATTTGGAGATTCGATTGGAACAAGGGAAAATTGAGTATCAAATGTATACAAAACCAACTGATCGAAATACCTTGCTCCATTATGAAAGTGCCCATCCAAAACATGTTAAGGATTCATTGCCGTTCTCCCAGTTCTTAAGAGTTATAAGAAACAATTCGGAAATTAATCGATGTGAGGAACAAATACAGCAAATGTATAATAAATTTATACAGAGAGGATACACACGAGTGATACTCGACAAAGCACTTAGAAAAGCCAGGGACCATATGGCTGGAGGAGTGACACGACTTCGGAATAATAAGGATCGTATTCCTTTTCCGATGACATATAATGCATCTACCACTCAAATTTGCCATGAAATTAATACGAATTGGCGTCTTATGGAGAATGATACAAGTCTTCCTGAGAGCTTCCATAATAGGCCACTGTTCTCTTTTAAAAATAGTAAAAGCTTGCGTGATCTTCTTGTTCAGACTGATCCAATCCGAAGTTACCTTCCGGAGAATAAGAATAATACCAATAATGGATGTGTAAGATGCTTAGGCTGTGTAACTTGTGGTCATCTTATCCCCTGCAAAAGCTTTAATCATCCACATACGGGGCAAATATTCAAAATTCAACACAGAATTAATTGTCGGACTGACTTCGTAATTTATAAATTGTCTTGTCCCTGTGGGCTCAATTATGTCGGGAAGACAGAGACTGCTCTCTGTGAGAGGATAAGAGGACACAGGTCCAGCATCAGACTGGCCTACAGGGATAATAAGACGGATAAACCAGTTTCCCGACTTTTCTTGGAAAAAGGTCATCCCCTCACATCTTTGAAATGTGTGGCGATAGACCATGTTCCAATCTCCAACTTGGTGGATCAAAAAACTGGGTACATTAGCCCCATATGGACTAAATGAAAAACTGTCATTTATTGCTTTCCTGTGATTATGATAAGGGGGTGAGTGCTAGTAGGATGACAGACGGAATATAATGTGGTCCTGCCTATTCAATGTTAGCCCCCGTTATCATCATTCCAATTCCTTTACTTTTTAAATACGTTTTATTTTCTCGTTTATATGTAATGTTAAAAACTTGTCATGCTTTAGGTCTTTTTGCAATTGGGACTTCCATTTCAGGTTGTTTTGGATTTTTATTCATGTAGTATGATTCTCTCCTACTTTAGGGTTCATTACCAATAGTATAGGAGGTTTACCCCCTCTATTCATACCCCTTTCCAATAGTGATATTATCTACAGTTGATTATGTAAGTCTGGATTGTAGGCACTGTTTCACTTTAATTATTGACATTGTTTCACTTTAATCATTGACACTGATTATATAGTACAGCGTGGTTATGCACAAGAATTATGCACATGCACTTTCAAACTAATTTTTAGATAGATGGTTATTAGATCATTATTTTGTCACACCAAATAGGATACATCCTTGTGGATGTTTAAATATGACTATAATTATGGCAGTATACGTATATTGGTTGTGGATCTTTCTAGTTCCACATTTATAATACTATAATTAAGATTTTCACCGCATGTCTCTTTTAGCACAGATCTTTATGAGTAGATCACTTATCAGTATTTTTATTTAGATGTGGGATCTACATTAGGATCCCTGATAATATAGTTGTTATTTATGCACTAGTGTATTGGTGGATTGGATTATTAATCTTTGGAATTATTATGTGTCCCTTGTGATACTGTAGGTGATAGATTTGTATGCTGATACTTTCCCCTCCTCTCTTTTTTTGATGTCAGTGTAAATAGAGGCTATATCTTTTATTCCCACCGTGGTGGAGGATAGATATAGAGATCGGGGAATCTTTAAAACGAATGCGCATGTGCTCGGCGTTACCATGACCACAGGTAACGCAGCTAATCAGGAAGTAACTGAGGGGAGGCTCGTTAGAAGCAGTTGGCGTCTCGATCCCCATGGCAGCGTTACATGCGTAATGACGTTATTCACATCACATGACCATGTGTGCGGAAGTGGGGAAATTGCCGGGCACTGATTTCATTTGAGCAGATGCTCATGAGGAGGGGAGTTTTTTCTATCAACACACCTGAAATGTAAGTTCTAATTGGACCTATGTTCTTATTTAAGCTAAGTTTGTTTCATTTGTATTTTGTATGCTGTCCTGATGAAAGCTCCCAAGAGGAGCTGAAACGTCGATATATGGAGTAAAGTATTTTGTTGCTTATTTAAAAATCCTGGGAGTGCTGATTTTTCATTTGTTCTGTATTTATTGTGCAATCTAGCACCGGGTTCCAATTTTTGTTTGGTAGGAGTGCAAGGCTTTTTTGGTTTGATGTATGTATATATATATATATATATATATATATATATATATATATATATATATATATATGTTTTATTTATTTTATTTAATTTTTTTTTTTTTACTTTTATTAACTTTATTTTTACTTTTTCACCAGCAGCTGGCAGCAATGTGGACACCTATGGGTAGTCACATGGCCCCTAGGGGGCCTTTTTTGCATTGGGCGACTCTCTGGGCTCAGTCCAGAGAGTCCCCCCAAAGAAGAAGACCGATCGCCGGCGGGGGAACGTGACGATCGGTAAGTACATGGGAGAGGGATAGGGAGGGAGGGTAAGTTTTAAATATTTTATACTGAATGCCTCTACCCCTTGAGGCACGCTGTATAGACAGAGCATCAGAAGCCTGTCTGAAGGCTTCCGATGCTCTATCTAACTGCCAGGCTCCACGTGGTAATCACCGGTGGCCCCCGGCAGTGAGGGGGGTATTAAAGCAATGCCTCAACATTGAGGTATCGCTGTAATACCATGAGAGCTGCTAGAAGTGATCATGATCTCTAATTACCCCAGGACGTATCAGGTACGTCCGTGGTCCTTAATACCTGATATGTCAGCAGTCACTAAGGGATTAAACAGCTTGTTGTTCTTAAAAGTCATCTTCTTATAAGTTTTGATTATCGCGTTACATGAATTGATCCTGTTCTCAGATAGGCCACCTTGGGTATCAAAAAACCCCAACAACTTCTATGTGGGTACAACCTTGTAACTTAAAATAGCAATAACTTTTTCAAAATAAATTCTCAAGTTTATAATGATACAGATCTTTCCTTTTTGAGATTACCATTAGATAGATTTAGGTAACTAAAATAATAAATCAGGGTGGTACAGTAGACATTACTTACCTAAATTTCAATAAGGCTTTTGACACTGTTGCACATAGAAAGCTCATTTATAAACTACAATCTTTAAGTTTGGGGGGGGCGGGGCCTGGCCGCCGGACCGACTGGACGCCATGTACATGGGCTCCAGCACTAACCCAAGCCGAAAGGCGTACGAAACCAGTCCTGGCTGCTTAAAAGTCGAACATCACGACAGCAATGCACAGAGAGCGATCCTGGCACATCGCAGCCGCCGACATTAAACATATCGCAAGCCGGGCCAGCAACAGAGGACGTGCGCAGCCTACATATGGCAGAGCACAAAACCGCCTGCGGCCGCAACACGCAACAAGAAGCTGCACAACCCCCGAGACACTTGAGCGGGAGATATCGCACAGATGAAACCCCTGGGTGGAGGCTCAACCCAGGCCCGGGGTGCGGCGCCGTTGGGGGTTATCCCGGTCATATAGCGGCGACCCGCGCCACGATGGGGGCTCCCACGTGGAGTGCGCGCTTGCCACCTACACTGGTGAGACCTCAGTTGGAGTATTGTACACAGTACTGGAGACCGTATCTTCAGAAGGATATTGATATTTTGGAAAGTGTTCAGAGAAGTGCTACAAAACTAGTTCATGGATTGCAGGATAAAACTTACCACCAGGAAAGGTTAAAGGATCTTAACATTTATAGCTTGGAGGAAAGATGAGATGGGGGGGATATGATAGAAACATTTAAATACATAAAGGGAATCAACACCGTAAAGGAGGAGAGACATAGTCTTAAATTAGAGGGGCAAAGGTTTAAAAATTGTTTCATGAAGTATTACTTTACAGAGAGGGTAGTGGATGCATGGAATAGCCTTCCAGCTAAAGTGGTAAATATTAACACAGTGAGGGATAGACATTTCAGAAAATTTCCTCATACTTACCGTAATTTTCTTTTCCTGGATACGCCCATGGCAGCATCAAGATAGGGTTAGCTCCTCCCCCTTGGCTGTTTAGGACAGGAAATACTTACAAATAGGCCCTCCTTGCTTGGTATCATCAGTCACGCTCGAAGAAAAAATAAATGGGAAGGGAAATAATAGATGCTGCCATGGACGTATCCAGGAAAAGAAAATTACGGTAAGTATGAGGAAATTTTCTGAATTCCTGGATACTAATCCATGGCAGCATCACGATAGGGTAATACCCAAGCTAATTTTATGGGAGGGCAAATTAAAACTAAGACAAGGTATTCATGCTCAAAGAAGTGTTTGTTTATTCAGAGTCAAGAGACCGAGGAAAGAACATTTCTTCCAAACTCAAAGGTTGCTTTGGATCTGACATCCAGGGCGTAATGTTTAATAAAGAAATTAAAGAACGAAAAATACTCTTTAAAAAGAGTAAACCTGAATGCTAAAGATAAAAGAATCCTTCTTACCTGCACTAACCAGATTAAACGCAAAAGAAAGTATTCTTTAAGGAATTCCAGCTTACATCCAAGGAGAGAGAAAAGAACACTCTGTCTCTTTAAATAGCAACAACCGAATGAGCAATACACTGAACTACCTTATATGCACATGCCCAATCAGCCGAAATTTTAAGGGAATGCAAAATTTTCAATACACAAAAAAACGAACATACAGTTTGTTTGCCTAACAGTAACCATGCATATGAAGACAGGAAAATTCAATCAAATGAAAAATTCATACGATTGAAAAATTCATGCGAATGCAAAAATAAACTAACGCGAACAGAGCCTATAAGGAGAACGCCGACCAAATGGCGGGAAACTGCTGAATGCAGCTTCCAAACGAATGAACAGTAAGAACACAAGCAAAAAGCCCATAAGAAGGTCTCCCCATATTAATTATTTACCAGCAAAAAACTGATAAAGGATGCAGGTAACTTATAACCAAAAATGATAGAAATATTTTGCAGGAATGTTTACCCATTATACCGCTACCATTAGGATCACTGCGGATTACATATATATTCAATGTGTACATACATAAGGAAATAGGCGGAGTATGGTTGGTTTTCAGGTATAATATTGCTGCAAAAGACAAAACAACATTGTCTTTTGCAGCAATATTATACCTGAAAACCAACCATACTCCGCCTATTTCCTTATGTATGTATAATTTCTGTTTTTGTGTTCAAAGAGAGGTGAGCACACAGGTGTTTATAGTGTGTTGGTATATTGTGGGTTACACAGCAGGACTTTGCAGGACTTTGTATTTATTTTGAAGTATATTCAATGTGTGTTTACTACATGCACCGCTACCATAAGGATCACTGCGGCTATAGATCCATGAAAGGAAAAGCATGAGTCACACATAATGACCGTTACCATTAGGATCACTGTGGATTTATCATAGGTATACAGTGTATACTTCACGCACCGCTACCATTAGGATCACTGCGGTCAAATCTCTTATGTGTGAGACCACTTAAGAAAACCGCTACCCGTAGGATCACTGCAGTACAATTTCCATCACATAATACCCATTATATTACCGCTAATAGAAAATTATTGCGGAATTCTTCTAATATTAAGGATATCTGCCTTGTATATTTTCTTGTTTAATAACATTTGAAATTTCCATTTCTTCCAGGAGAGAGAGGCGGAACTCTCCTGGGAATTAAAGAGGTAAACTAAAATTAAAATAAAGGTAAGGTAAATTACCTGAAACATGTCCACAGCCAAGAGGGCAGGAAAAAATACTGATGATACCAAGCAAGGAGGGCCTATTTGTAAGTATTTCCTGCCCTAAACAGCCAAGGGGGAGGAGCTAACCCTATCTTGATGCTGCCATGGATTAGTATCCAGGAAAAGACTATCTTAGACTTAAGATAAGGCAAGGGACTAATGAAAGTATTTAGAAAATTGGGCAGACTAGATGGGTCAAACAGTTTTTATCTGCCATTACATTCTATTCATGTTGTGATTTATCTTGTACTATTAGAAACCATGAAAAGACCTTGACAAAAATTAATCACTGTCTATTTAAATGAAATTAAGTTTTAAAGAGCTTGCTGTTCTTAAACTTCAGCTTCTTATAGGTTTTGATTATCACTTTTCTTGGAAGACCCTCTTCTCAGATAGGCCACCTTGGTTCTAAAAAAAAAAAAATATATGGGCACAACAACCATAATTAGCAAATTCTTTTCCAAAATAAATTCTCAAGTTTGCCGCACAGCGAAGATATAATAATACAGATCTTCTTTCCCTTTTGGGATTATCAGTAGAGAGATTTAAAAGAGTTTATTGTAGCAAAATACTCTAACAGCTTGACAACCTCTAGAAGGTTTAATAAGAATTCCAGGCTCATTTCAGTGAAAATTATACAGTCACTCCTCCCCTCATGAAATTAAAAGACCCTTTGAGGCAAGAACTCTACAAGCTCACAGTGAAGGTTTCATTTCTAATACTTATAATATCAAGGTGCAGAGTGTAAGTTATCTAAGCAATGTTCTAAAGCAATGTTCTAGCAAGGTAACAATTTGTCGAGCTATTAGGGGACTGAGGCCTGCGGAATAGGACCCAGCCTTTTGGCACTCTCTTCTAGGTTAGCTTATTCTGTGGGAGCTGTTCCAATTGCTCCCTCACCAGAAGCAGGCATTAGCTCTGCTGCTGCACTTCTCTGGTCATCCTCCTTCCCCCTGACCTCAGTACATGCACTCACTCAGACGCCAGCACTCGTTTCCTGGGTGAGAGGTGGACGTCATGCAGTTTCCACCTGCAGCATCCCTCAAATGCATCACCTTCTCTTCACAGAGCATGCCATCACACCTCATGTCCCTGTGTATCATATCATCAGTGTGTGAGGAGTGCACTGCGTGTGAGGGGTTCAATTTGTTTAAGGGGTTTAATGTGTGTGTGTGAGGGCTGCAATGTGTGTGTGAGGGGTGCAGCTTGTGTGTGTGTGTGTGTGTGTGTGTGAGGGGTACAGTGTGTGTGTGTGTGTGTGTGAAGGATGCAGGGTGTGTGAGGGGTGCAGTGTGTGAGGGGTTCAGTGTGTGTGAGGGGTACAATGAATGTGTGTGAAGGGTGCAGTGTGCTTGGGGGGTGCAGTGTGTGTGTGTTACAGTGTTTGAGGGGTGCTGTGTGTGTGTGAGGGGTGCAGTGTGTGACTGTGTTGGAATTTACAGGCACTGTGTGCATGTATGGGGGGAGGGGGCAGGCTGGTCTCACACTCAAACTCAGTGAAAATCTGCATTTAACATCCTGCAGAAAATCCTACCACTCTCAGGCCTCATCTCACACTCAAACTCAGTGGAGATCTGCATTTAACATCCTGCAGAAAATCCTACCACTCTCAGACCTCATCTCACACTCAAACTCAATGAAGACCTGCATTTAACATCCTGCAGAAAATCCCAGGGCCGCCATGAGGGGATGACAACCATAATGGGCCCCACGTGTAGCGGCAGAACTGCCGCCGGTGCACTTGCACCGGGGCCCGCACACTATATCTTCAGGGGCCCGGTAAGCGCTGTGGCCGTGGTATAGTGCGACCGGGCCCCTTTAAAAAAAAAAAAAGCAGCCGCAGCAAGTGCTGCTGGGAGGAAGTGGTCAGAAAGAGGAGGGGTGGCTGAGAAATGAGCTGTGTGTGTATGTGTATTTATGTCTATGTATGTATATATGTATGTCTGTATGTCATTATGAATGTATGTCTGTATGTATGCATGTATCAATGTATGTCATTATGTCTGTCAGTATGTATGTATGCCAGTATCAATGCATGTTTGTATGTCTGTCAGTATGTATGTATAAATGTATGCATGTAAGTCTGTCTGTATGTATGTATGCCAGTATCAATGTATGTCTGTATGTCTTTATGTATGTATATATGTATGCATGTATGTCTGTCTGTATGTATGTATGTCATTATGTATGTATGTATATATGTATGCATGTATGTATGCCAGTATCAATGTATGTCTGTATGTCACTATGTATGTATATATGTATGTCTGCATATCATTATGAACTTATGTCTGTGTGTATATGTGTATGGATGTCTGTCTGTCAGTATGTCTGTATATATGCATGTATGTCAGTCTGAATGTATGTGTGTATGTATGTCTGTATGCCATTATGAGTGTATGTCTGTATGCCATTATGAATGTATGTGTGTATGGATGTCAGTGTCTGTATGTCTGTCAGTATGTCTGTATGTGTGTATGTATGTATGTGTGTATGTATGTATGTCGGTGTCTTTATGTCCTCATGCATGTGTGTCTGTATGCATGTTATTATGTGTCTGACTGTCACTATGTATGTCTGTGTGTCTGTATATGTGTGAATGTCTCAGTATGTGTGTGTCAGTATGTATGCCTGTATGTCTGTTTCAGTATGTGTGTCTGTTAGTATGTATCTGTGTCCTTTTGTATCAGTGTGTGTGTTTGTGTCTGCGTGTGTATTCCTGTGGGCTGTATTTGGAGGCGGACCCTGTGGGCGGTATTTGGAGGCGGGCCCCAGGGGGCCCAGACCCTGAGCTGAGTTAGGGGCCACAAAATTTCTGGAAAATCCTACCACTCTCAGGCCTCATCTCACACTCAAACTCAGTGAAGACCTGCATTTAACATCCTGCAGAAAATCCTACCACTCTCAGGCCTCATCTCACACTCAAACTCAGTGAA
>OW240918.1:98244651-98260839 GCA_933207985.1 Pelobates cultripes | reverse complement strand
CCTCCGGCATGCCACAGTCAGGTGTTAGTCCCCTTGAAACAACTTTTCCATCCCTATTGTGGCCAGAAAGAGTCCCTGTGTGTTTTAAAATTCGCCTCCCCATTGAAGTCAATGGCGTTTCGGGCGGTTCGCCGGTTCGCGAACATTTGCGGAAGTTCGCGTTCGCCGTTCGCGAACCGAAAATTTCGGGTTCGCGACATCACTACTAATAATGTGCACTCAGACCTGAGCTATCTGGGGATATGTTACATGTCTGTGTTTTATGTAATAAATGTTGCTTTATGTATTTTAAAGTATAATACTGGTTTTGTGTCCCCACATGTGTAATGGAGTTTTGCCTTTGTCTTGGGAGATAATTGAGTTACTTCTCAATTATCTCCCAGGGCAGAGGGGAGGAAGCCAGGATGCATTGTGGGAAATACTGTGACTGTGTGTCCTATTTGTCTGCTTGTCTGTCCCTTGTCACAGTCTCCCATTTGGTCCCCTAGGGGAGTGTCCACCAGGTGGGAGACCTGCATAAATACTGGGCAGGTAGCCCTCATTAAACAGACCACTGCTTGACCCTCAACACAGAGCCTTGTCTAGTTCTTGGGGGGATTCACTGTATGCTGTTAGAGACTGATTGCCAGGAGTGTAAGCTGATTGTCTGCTTTTCCTGTTCGTCTGCTAGCAGCTATTTGGGAGGTTCCAGTTCGGGAGTTGGAGTGCTATTTTGTATCCAGTTCAGGAGCTTGGTGTTCTGCAGTAGCTGTGCCTGCATCACTAGAAAAGGGGACGATCGCCTAAACGGTTTTTACCCCTTGTGTGCAAAACGGTCCGTTACAATTGGGCCGATCGCCTAAACGTTTTTTTTTCCCCTTTTGTGCAAAACGGTCCGTTACACATATATATATATATATATACATGCTGTCCTAAGGAAAGTCCCGAGGACTGGGACTAAAACTTGACAACTCTTTTTTGCATCTTTTTTTATGTAACAAATAAAAGTTATATTTTAACAAGACCGAGAGTGCGGACCATCAACTCTATCTTTGCATGTTTGGATTACCCAGGCCCAGCACCCAGCATTTCTATGTATGTATTCCCGCTCAGCCTGAAGTGCAAGGAAACTATGGATTAATATATATTAGTATCAAAATACACGTAGAATGATACTAAATAAATATATATAATTAAGAATAAACAGTACCTTGCACTCTGGCTTTAAAGTTGCATGACCGGGTGCACTACCAGGGCTCTAGTATTCAAGCAGTTAAAGTAGTTGGCTGCACTCACGGATTTCCATAAAAAATAACTTTTATTGAAGAGTTTAAAACAAGATCAACGTTGCAGTCCACCTTGTGGACTTTCATCGGGATCATACAGACATTTTAAATGACAGAGATTTTATAGGATGCAACGTAATGTAAATTGACTCACCCAAGGTGCTGTGTGTTGAAACCGGTGTCCTATTGTGACGTCACCAAATTTGGATTGCCGCGGTTACCACAGTAACGCGGTATACTGAAAATTACCATAGAAACATGCAAACATGATAGTGAAAGCCCACTATATTGTGCTCATTATTCAATAGAGTTCAAAACACCATGCATATGAGTATGATGTAAACTATACAACAACAAAAGGGTGTCATAGGACGAAAAGTGTAGAAAAATACAAATAGTTAGTGGTTCTTATTAGAGTGCCATGCACATGAATGGAGTGATTTGAAGACATATCTGGGCCATATTGTATGAACAATGGTTATATAAACAATGCCATTGTGTATAAAATGCTAGTAAAAACGAAAGTGCTGGTGTGGAAAGCAATAAAGTGACTATGTGCATATAATGTAAAGTGCCAAAATAGAAATAAATACAATGACATATAACAAATAGATCACTTGCATAACCACACATTGTTTGCATATATGAGGTTATTAAGGGTCCTTGTATATTATTTTAGTTATAAAACTATATATTTTTTCCAAAGAGACTGGTGTACCCTTTATGATTCTGGGTTTCAAATATTATATATTCAATCTTTTAGGGAAAATACTGTTACCGAAAATACCTCAACGTAATATGCTCGTAATGCTTATTATTAAAATAAAAACAACAAAAACAACTACACAATTAAAATACAAGTAGAAGACAAGAAAAATTATTAAATCTACACAAATGAATATAGAGACAGAGATCAATTAAGTCCTCTAGGGGACACTGTGTCTCCTAATGAGATTTTGTTCGGTTCAGCCCCTAGGTTAGGTTGTTACTTTCCTCAACAACTCCAACTGCAATCAGATACTATGGTTAATTATGTGACTGCTCTTAAACAAGATACATGCCCAAGTGTTTTCTTCAATTCCAGATCCAGAGTCTGATACAGGCACACACAAGTTGCTCCCTGGTGATTGGGTTCTGGTTAAGAAGTTCCTGAGAAAACATACCCTTGAACCCAGATATGATGGTCAGTTCCAAGTCCTTCTAACCACGACTACCTCAGTTAAATTGGCCGGACAGAACACTTGGATACACGCTTCACATTGCAAGAAAGTCCCAGCTCCAGAGGAAGCAGATCCTGTTATAGCATGAATTTTGTGTATTTGTTCTTGCTGCTAGGTCTGATAAAGGCCCAACAAGTTATAACCAAAGACAATCATGTTTATACATTTTGGTACAATTCCTCTAGTACACGGGTAGCCACATTTGCATTTGATTATTGTGATATCGTAAATTGTACATTTCCACCAGCATTGTGGTCAACAGTGTACAAAGACATACCTAACATTAAGGACCCATACATATGTGTGACTGATGAATACTGGGGATATGAGTGTAGCTCATGGAAGGCAGCAGGTTGGAATACAGGGCCAGCTTGGGGCTATAGACCACAAAGTGCCTTAGACAGATTAGATACAAATGGGGAGTCCTTACTGAAAAGAATGACGTTCAGGAAACCAGGGGGAGCGACACCTATGAAACTAGCTTTAAACATAGAACATCCCAGTCCTGGAGATGCTGGGCAATATGTAATGGGAATGTACTGGAATGGAGGAGGTTCATACAATAAACAGGGGACCTTTTACTTACGGGACATGTATGACTCACCTGAATGGGTAGGTGCCACGCACATGACTATTAATCCTCTTAAGCCACATATCAAAACTCTAAAAGAGATGATAGCTATAGCTAACCCCACGTATGAGGACACTATGGCTGTAGAGACGGGCTTCTCTGACACTAATTTATGGCTTGAGTGGATGAAATATAACGCTAACAAACACAACAGATCTAACTGCTATGTCTGTGGAGGAGCGAGGCCTCACTTAGGTACTGTCCCTTTGAACATACCTCCGGAGATAGAGATGTGTGTCCTAAGTCGCTATACTATACTTAAAACTGACCGGACGGAATGTGAATCATGGACAAAGGAATACCCAATTATCCTTAAAGATGTTAAGCCAGATAAAGGTATCACCATATACCCAGGTAACTACACTTGTTATGGTATATATGATGGGTGTGACAGACCCATCTGTCTGGATTAAAAGTACTGTGTTCGTCTGCTTTGCTGGTTACATGAATTTCCCCATTCGTATGCTTTGTTTAAGGGAATGTCGGGTTTTGTCGAACGAAACTACCGAACGGACGGCCACCCAGAAGAGAAGTGTGCTGCTGGTTAACATATTGATCCCCATTAGAACGTTGCGGTTAACCACAGGCACTTCTCAATTAAAACCGAATGCCGGGTGGTCGTCGTTCGTATGTCGACCACGAGGCGGCGGCCATTTTAACCATGCGAAAGACCAGCGGTGTTCGATTATTTCATGGATCTGAAAACGGACACTTTTTCAACCGAACACCGCTGAAGCCGTCGACCTCCCCTTCTCAATCGACAAAAGCGTACGAATGCTGACCATTCGGGAGATTCAACAACACGAATGGACTTAACCCAGATAGCCGTCCCATGGAGTCAATCGCATACCGAAGAACTGTAATAGACTTTAACTCCATGGCGATTGAACTATGCGAATGGGATCTGAGCGCTATTCGCCAATAATATGCACTCAGATCCAGGCTATCTGGGCATGTGTTATACAAATACAATATGTTCGGCAGTTATGAAGTTATAGATTTTTATGTGTTTTGTGACTTGTATTTAAAATGGCGATTTGCCTCTGCTCGGGGAGATAATTGAATTACTTCCCAATTTTATGGCAGGACAGGAGGCTTCATATTTGCTTTACCTTCTTTACTGAAACCTCCAGCAGCAAAGAAACAGTTAACAGAACTTTTCAAAACAACCAATCAGAACAAAGCAACAGTAGTATAAAACCCCTAAGCAGGCTCTCCCACTTCCTCTTTCTTTGCTGCTGCCTCCAGGTGAGCACTCACCAACTCAGAGTTGTCTCTGCTCTTGGTTGTTGTTTTATTCTACATGCTGCTTGTTTATTCAAACAGTCTATTTAATCAGTCTATTTGTTAGGTTTGTTTAAGCAGCTTAATTGCTAGTTTTATTTAGGCAGTCTATTGCTGGTTTATCTAGGCAGTCTATTGCTGGTTTAGCTAGGCAGTCTATTGCTGTGTTTATCTAGGCAGTCTATTGCTGGGTTTATCTAGGCAGTCTATAGCTAGGCAGTTTATTCTGTGTTATTTCCTATACCACTTCATGCTATGTAGCTGCTGTATCACTTGTTAACATCTGTTGCTGTATTTAGGCCATTTATCTGACAGATTCTGTATACTGCTCATTGATTTATTGTTATTCTGGGTTACTTTATTCTGTTTTCTCACTCTGCTGTATGGGGAATGGGTGCCCCTGCTATGATGCTTTGGCTCTGCCTGTAATCTGTTCCCCCTCCCCGGGTTCCCCTGCTGGGCTCTGTCGCCCATACCCTTCTCCCTTATTGCCCACCTGCTCCCCGTGGCCCCTGGCCGCTTACTGAGCAGCTTTTTTCTACCGTGGCACGATCACCACGCGGTAGGCCGCGCTCTGTTTTTGCAGCCACAGCAGCCATTTTGTTGGAGCCGCGGCGGCCATTTTTCAGAGCCACATGGACTCTGTGCGTTGCAAACAGCCAGGTCTCACCCAAGAACTGGCCTGCTGGCCATGTGGCCACCCTCCCCTGTCCCTATATCAGGGGAGATAGCCCAGTTTTTCAGCTATCCCTCTACTTACTGTGCCTGTCTCACATGCTGCATATGTAACAGATCCTGGATAGCAGGATCTGTCCCAGGCATGCTCACAACTGCAGCTTACTATGTCTGATGCAATGTGACTAGGTTCTCTATCTTAGCAGTAGACTTGTCACACTTTTTTTTTTTACTATTACATGTGAATCTCAGATTTAAAGGGACATGTTACTGCTCAAATATAAATCTTTGTTTAACAAGACTATGCCACATGTGTTATATGCTAATCAAGTCTTTCTCTAAGGTTCAGTCTTTTTCTCATAAAAATTTAATGGCCTGTTTTTCAGCACCTAGCATCCCTGCCTAGGATTTGCTGCCCTTCCTGCAAAGGACTTACATTTTCCACTACACATACACTTCAAAAGTGTATCCTAATATAATACCTGAGTGGTCTGTGAGTCAGCTTCTCGCTTTATGGACCCTCCTACCCCTCAGGGGGGCTACTGGCCCCACATTCAGACCTGTTATTACTGGGGGGGTGACCCCATCCATATTTCTGGGGCTCTACCTGCTACTGGACCATAATAATGGACGTGTGACACCATTGTGGGCTGGGTGACCCCCTCCCTCTGGCAACATGGCTACCTATGAGTACCCTGCTGGCTCTATGGCGTCCTGTAAGATTAATGCTGAGGGTGACCCCCTCCTGCTTCCTATATTAATGCTCCGGCAATGTCCTGCTATTATCATACCGAGGGGGTACCCCTCCTGCAGTCTGCACTGCTGGACCTGCAGCGTCCGGGTATTCCCATAAAAGAGGGTACCCCTCCCACTGATTGAGCTTCTGTTCTTACAGTGCCCGGCAATACGCAGATACTGAGGGTGACCCCCTCCTGTGGACTACTCTGCTGGACCTACAGGGTCCCGTTATAAGCATAATGAGGGTGACCCCCTCTCGCTGACTATACTGCTGGGTGTACAGACCTCTATGATAACACACTGAGGGTGACCCCCTCTTACCTACAGCACTGCTGGATCTGCAATGCCCGGTTCTGGTTATATGAGGGTGACCCCCTCCTGCTGTCTACACTGCTGGACCGGCAATGTCTGGTTACTTTATTATACGGCTAACCACTATGGCACTACTGTACCTACAGTGTCCGATTTATGTTCAGACTGAGGGTGACCCCCTCCCCTGCTGGCCTATACTGCATGGTATGCTTGTGCTTGTTGGGTGACCCCCTCTTGCACGCTGGGTGACCCCCAGCTGGCCGCACCACTGTACCTACAGTGTCCGATTATGATCAGACTGAGGGTGACCCCCTCCCCTGCAGGCCTATACTGCATGGTATGCTTGTGCTTGTTGGGTGACCCCCTCTTGCACGCTGGGTGACCCCCAGCTGGCCGCACCAGGTATCATTCCGACAGTGTTACCTCTATGGCAGTTGTGCAATCACGGCTGAAGGACAAATCTCCCATACCCAGAAGGTCACTTGGCCTGTCCTCTTGCCGCCCCGCTGACCTCACTGCCAGAAACCATCGGTACCCTACGGGGACACTCCACCGGCCATCCTAGACGCTACACCAAGCACCCCTGGTACTCGTTGGCTAACGGGTGGATTCATCAAGAGGATCAGTCTTCATGATGGAGTCCGGAAAGGACACCGCAAACACCTGACACGGGGTTTGCACTCTATCTGGGACTAACCAGTGGATGTCGGTGACACGCGGACACAGATGTTTCCTCGGGACGAACGGCGCATTACCGCTTGGAAAGCGGAGAAGACTAAGTTCCCACTGGGAATGGACCGATATGTCTTATAGGTATCGCCTAGTTGGTTTCTACCCCTGAGAACCGCAAAACGGCCCCTGTCCAAGCTGGACATCAAACTGAAGGATTTAGCATCCAAGTGCTGGGTCTGCTCTCCGGAGTTACCCTAGTGTACAAATTGAGCTGACACGTCTCTATTCATAGGGTTCCCCCTTAACTAACCCCAGAGGTCTCTCGGACCGTGCCTGGACTCCAGATCAAGGTTGCGGAACCTTGGACCGTTCCATGAGCGATACGCATGACCAAAAGAGGCATCCATTCCGACTAATTCCGCAGTTGCCCTGCTGGGCAAAGGGTGCGGTGGAGTGGACTCCCGCCCCATCCCCACGCTACATGCTCCCAGTGCATATGTCGTCTGTTGACACATTTTGAGACGGAGGGCACTCATCCCCTCTGAGAGCTGCTTGGCGTTGACGATTGGTTCTCTCCCTCAAATGCACATGAGAGAAACCCGCATGGATTTTGCCATCAACATGGACATATTGAATCTGACTCACTCCCAGTCAACCCAGTTTCCGGTCTTTCATGGAATATTCGGTCCAGGCGGTGCTCCGCCTCCCGAGGACCAAGATGTCCATCTTCAAGGAAAATACCAGGTATATGCTCCGCAACCCGCGGGGTTACACTTAGGGGCCCAAACCGGTTAATTGACCGGTGCCTATTCGCCATGGAAGCCATACCTCCAGGATCCGGTACTATCAGCCGCTCCAACATGGCGCTTTCTCGGGTCTTCGGCCTGGTATGACCAAATCATGTGACCTTCGGATGAAGCTCATCTAAAACTTAATTGATGACTCCGGAGGAGGGACTCCTTTACGCCAACTGCATGGAACCACCTGCAGGTTTGTTCAACATTCACAGTATTGCTCGCTACCTTCTGGCATGGACTTCTCACCGGTTGCCCACTACAGACTGCAGTCGGATCTCACATAGGATCGCTATCTATAGCTTCTGGACAAGTATTCGTCATTTCTGGTGTTTGGGTCCCAATGGCGGTCCTTATCATGGCTGTCCCCATTGTCTGGCTGAGTTGCCCTCTCAGGGTAGAATCGTATGGGGCCATTCACGTCCTATGTCAGCTAGTGGACGACTCATGTGCATTTTCTCAAGATTCTGGCATTGCTAAGGATCTCTTGGTCTGCAGTCTACCAAGAGGAGTATACCGTACGGGAGCCCTATCTCTCACTATTCCTCAAGTCTAGTGGTATCGTATGTTCTGCCTTTCATTGAGGAATGACCTGATGACAAGGTGCACCATTTTTTTCCGCTTACGGTTTCCCCCCAGTACATCTTGTATTTCATCGTGTTCTGACGTCATGGTATCGACGTGTCTTCTTCCTTCTTGCCGTTCAGTACATCGGCTTCTGCTCCACACATATTTCATTTTTATTCGTCCTCTGTGTCGTACCCCTATTCTCCGGATAGGCCATGGCTCTGACAGATTGTACACGACCATGTAGATCCAGGATCTGGTTCTTTCGTCCGTCTACTCATGGACAGCTGTTTATTTCTGCGTACGGCCGTTTTGGACTGTTTCTGCATCTTCGCTCGCCCGTTGGATTTGGTGGATCCTCTCATTGACTGACCTTGAGTTCCTCTGGGACACTTTTGGTTCGGGGTGGTGTCACCTCAACAATTTTGGAAGCCGTTGGGTCCCTTCTGCCTTTTCTCTACACCGCTGCTTGGTTTAGGGAATCAGTTTTTCCATTCTCCTTTATTTCAGTCCTCTCTCATATTGCTTCTGGTTCTACTATTTTGGCGTTAAAATTGCAAATATGAAGCCTCCTGTCCTGCCATAAAATTAGGGATTATTCTAGCCTCGGTGAGGGAATAGTCTAAATTTTATTAAAGACAGGAGGCGAATATTTCCCCCCCTTTTTTACATTCCCTCCCTGGATCTGGGTTTTATTCTATTATAAATAATTGGGGATATCGTTATGTTTTGTGAATGCATGGTTTTACATAATAAAGGTTATTTCTAATATTCAGTGATGGTTGTCCGTGTGCGTTTTATTCATCATGTTTGTGTTGTAATTATCTTTCGTCAATGCCTTTTTAGCTTAGGTACATACTAGGTCTTCATAAGATCTGTAGACTTTGTTTATTCATCAGGTATTATGATGTGAAAGTGATATTGTATGGATATGACATCTTGCCTTGACAGTTTACTTTCACAATGTTTTCTGTTTTCTTGCAGTGTAATCTGTTCTCTCTCTGGGCTTGACGATTGTTTCTCTGGATGTGTCTGCTACAAGGTGGATTCGTTGGTTTCCTTGCTCTCCTGCTCGACCTCATCAAAGAAAGAGGAAGTGGAAGAGCCTGCTTAGGGGTTTTATACTACTGTTGCTTTGTTCTGATTGGTTGTTTTGAAAAGTTCTGTTAACTGTTTCTTTGCTGCTGGAGGTTTCAGTAAAGAAGGTAAAGCAAATATTCGCCTCCTGTCTTTAATAAAATTTAGATTATTCCCTCACCGAGGCTAGAATAATCCCTAATTATCCCCCGAGCAGAGGGGAGGGAACTGTGATGCATGATGGGAATATTGTGGGGATGTGTGTCCAAAATGTCCCCATGTCCTTCTGTCCTTTCAGTCTCCCATTTGGTCCCCTAGGGGAGTGTCCACCAAGTGGGAGACCTGCATAAATACCGGGCAGGTAGCCCACAGTAAATCAGTTCGTGTTTTACCCTCAAAGCGGAGCTTGGTCTCGTTATTGGGGGGATTTTATTACCGGCGCCTAGAGACTGATTATTTGCCGCTTGAAAGATATTGGCGTTCGGTTACTATTGTCAGTTCGTGGATTTGGAGCTCGTGAAGGGAAAGAGCCGTGCACGTACCGTTCCGTAGTTTGGAGTGTTCCCTAGCTGGCGGTTCGCATGGTTTTACTATACCCGCTACCAGACCACATTATTGTGAACGGGGAGCATTCGCTAAACGGCGGTTTGTACATTTTATTACTGGAGGTACCGTAACAATGGGGTAGGCCAATTCTTTGGTAATTTCACTGGTAAGTACTGTGCCACATATAGCCCAATTCCACCCGCCCTAATCCAGCAACAAATAAGATCCCTTGGAGACATATATTGGATTTGTGGGGATATGCAGATTAGAACCAGAATGGAAGGCATATGGTGGGGAGAATGTGCCCTAGCTAAGGTAATTATGCCTATACACATGATCTCTGACGGACACCAAGATACCCCAGGTACGTCACACCAATACTCTAGAATAAAAATAGATACTCCTGTAAAAGGCAGTTTTGATCCCCATATTTATATAGATGCCATAGCAGTGCCAAGGGGGGTGCCGAATGAGTTTAAAGCAAGAGATGAAGTGTCCGCAGGGTTCGAATATATTTTCCCAATCATCACGGCCAATAAAAATTTAAATTGGATCAATTACATCTATTATAACCAACAACGTTTTGTAAATTATACAAGAGATGCCCTCCAAGGTTTGGCGGAACAATTACAAGCTACTTCCCAGATGACCTTCCAGAATAGAATGGCCTTAGACATGATCCTGGCGGAGAAAGGGGGAGTTTGTAAAATACTCCCAGACACCATGACATGCTGTACCTATATTCCAGATAATACAGGCCCTAATGGTAAGGTAACGTTGGCAATAGAAAAGTTAAAGAGTTTGTCCAATGAACTGAAACGAAATTCTGGGGCCACAGATCCATGGGAAAGATGGTTTGGATGGATGACTGGATTGCAAGGTGCTCTGGCCCAAATAGGTGTTGCCATTTTAATAACGATAATCATCCTCGCTCTTCTTGTTTGTTGTGTGTTACCCTATCTTAAGAAATGCCTACAAAAGACAGTTGATCAGACAATCGACCAGACCACCCCGACCTTCCTTCACCAAGAGATTGACGACATCGACCGTGATACACCACATACACCCTTACAGTCCCACCGCACTAAATCAACAGCTACTTCCTCTTAAGGACATTCAGGGATAGCGTCTGTCTCTACGGGCAGAAGTCTGTCGCGGGAAGAAGTAGTGGACAAGCTGCTATGGGTTACCCATGCAGTGAAGTGTTCGAGGCCTGTTCAGACAGATGTGCAAGATAGCCTTTTTGTTATTTTTCTATAGGGACAGTATTAGAGTGAGAGATAGTAGTTTCTAGTAAAATTGCCATTTTAAGGGGGGACTGTTATGGACAGATGAATTTAAATAAAATGGCTATTTACTAATGTCTATTTATTCTGTGTTCCCTATGTTAAAACTGGCTGCTAGAGTAAATATTCCCTTCCCCCCCCTACAATGTGTTCTGTTGATATTTCCTCTGTAAATTCTTCATCCTGCTAGCATCCCCCTTCCCATCAGAGCAAGCTTTGTGTAACCAAAATTCCTGTGTTAACAGCTTCCTTTACTAACTCCTCCCCCACTTCCTTTGTGCCAGTTAACAGCTATATGCCACGTGTAACAAAATGAAGAATCACTGTTAAAGTAACTGAAAGAGACTACTCACTCCCCCTGTCATCGTGTATCCAGGAGCTGGAATATAGGCGGGAGAAGTCTGTAATGACGACACTACATCCTGTAGGGGGGGTTTAGACAAGACCCCTTAGACTGTTAACCAATTGTTGAATGTATACTGTATGTTTAAACTGTGACGTATTTTTGCTGTAAGAAGGAGCCCTTGGTTTTTCACTGATCAGAAACTTTGTCTCCGGTGTGAATTACTTCTAGGGAAAGCGTGCACGCATTAATCAATCAATTTGGAAGGAGTAGATAGACAAATAATCAAAGTTTTCTTTGATCCAAAACATTGTAGCTCCAAAGAAAAATAAATGAAAAGGAGGATAGTACACTCACATTTGGTGGAGCTAAGACCAGCTCTGAGATGGAGGGCGCTTAGCGGTATAATCCCTGCTAAAGGATATACTGGAGAAATGGATCCGTCCGTCCAACTTTGGTTCCGTCGTACTCCACAGAATATATATATAAAAACAGCAATAGTGCTCTCAGTTAGAAAAGTAAATAAAATAGGTAAAATAAAATAAAATATACTCACAATGGTAGAGCAGAGAATACTGCTCTATTGACACAGCACTGGTGTAATTATCCCCACCTATGGAATGCTTGAAACAGGATACAGTTAAAATTAAAAATGCCAGGAAAAATAATAAAAAAGTGTATATACAATAAAATAAGTATAAGATTGGTCCTATAAAAAAGGTAACCAAATAGAACTTTTTATTGTTTTAAAATACACAATTTAAAACCATTTACGCGTTTCGCCACTAGGGCTTTTTCAAAATGGAATAAGAATAACAATCCTGGCTGGTAAGAGTATATATAGGTGCATGGAGAATTAAAAATTGGTGCCAAAAACGTCATCTAGTTAACAGCCAATAGAAAAGAGTCATACATTACATTTTGAATAAATGAAAATAAAAAGTTTTACATTAATAGTGACATTACATAGGGTCTCAGGCAGTTAAAATAACTTAAAAACGAGGTGTGGAGACTTAGAAACGCTTAAATTAAGTGAGTCACGTGACTCGCGTGTAAAAAAAGATGCTTTGCATGTAGGGAAGTGTAGTAGTTGTACACGAGTCACATGACTATTATAATCATAGGTGGCAGTGTGTGGGGGGAGCAAGCATTATTGCTTGCGGCAGGAAGTGAGTGGAGCATTGTGGGGCTGTAGTTTGTTTGGCCGGAAATAGTTTGCGGCACTTTGTTGACGATTAATAAGTGGGTGTGTGCGGCCGCCGGCCACGTGGGCGGTACACACACAGTGGGGAACGGAATTGCTTAGAATTAGGGCTGTGATGTAGTGAGAGTCTAGTGACTAGTTAGGAAGGGGCGTGGCTTGATCATTCAAGGGATAAGTGGGCAAATAATTACTAGCAGCCATCTTAACTATGGTCACAGTGCTGGAATAATAATATTAATGCCTTTAATAAGGGACTAAGGTTAATAATAACCATCTTAATGAATATGTAAGATTAAACTGTAAAATAGACTATGCTGGTTAAAAAAGTTATAGTAGAGTGATTGTTGTTAGTGATGTCGCGAACACGAAATTTTCGGTTCGCGAACGGTGAACGCGAACTTCCGCAAATGTTCGCGAACCGGGCGAACCGCCATAGACTTCAATGGGCAGGCAAATTTTAAAACACACAGGGACTCTTTCTGGCCACAATAGTGATGGAAAAGTTGTTTCAAGGGGACTAACACCTGGACTGTGGCATGCCGGAGGGGGATCCATGGCAAAACTCCCATGGAAAATTACACAGTTGATGTAGAGTCTGGTTTTAATCCATAAAGGGCAGAAATCACCTAACATTCCTAAATCACATTGAATATGGATTGACACCTGACATATGACATGACACCTTGACATATGGATTGACACCTGTCCTCAGAGCCCCTGATGCACACGGACACAGAGCAGAATAGGGACTGTTCCCCCTACATAGGGTCACTTGGCAGATATGGTTTGACACCTATCCTAAGGATCCCTGATACACACTGACACAGAGCAGAATAGGGACTGTTCCCCCTACATAGGGTCACTTGGCAGGTATGGATTGACACCTGTCCTCAGAGACCATGATACACACTGACACAGAGCAGAATAGAGACTGTTCCCCCTACATAGGGTCACTTGGCAGATATGGATTGACACCTGTCCTCAAAGCCCTGATACACACTGACAGAGAGCAGAATGGGGGCTGTTTTCACTTGGGGTCACTTGGCAGATATGGATTGGCCACCTGTCCTCAAAGCCCTGATACACACTGACACAGAGCCAGAATAGAGACTGTTCCCCTACATAGGGTCACTTGGCAGATATGGATTGACTGCCTGTCCTCCAAGGGACCATGATACACACTGGCCACAGAGCAGAATAGGGACCATTTCCTCCTACATAGGGTCACTTGGCAGATATGGTTGACACCTGTCCTAAGGGTCCCTGATACACACTGACACAGAGCAGAATAGGGACTGTTCCTCCTACATAGGGTCACTTGGCAGATATGGATTGACACCTGTCCTAAGGATCCCTGATACACACTGACACAGAGCAGAATGGGGACTGTTCCTCCTACATAGGGTCACTTGGCAGATATGGATTGACACCTGTCCTCAGAGCCCCTGATACACACTGACACAGAGCAGAATAGGGACTGTTACCCCTACATAGGGTCACTTGGCAGATATGGCGTGGTCGTGGGAGGAGGATGACTTTCACCTCTTCCCCTGTTAGATTCCCGTTGTGCTGTGACATCACCCTTATACGCTGTGTAAAGCATACTTTTTAATTTATTTTGCAAATGCTGCATCCTTTCTGACTTGTAATTCGGTAACATTTCCGCCACTGTCTGCTTTACCGAGGGTCTAGTAGCGTGGACACCCAGCACAGGTCGTTCTCCTTCAGCCTTTTTATACGAGGATCCCTTAACAGGCACAACAGCATGAAAGACCCCATTTGCACAAGGTTGGATGTCGAGCTACTCATTTCCCGTAACTCCTCCTCACACAGAGCAGAATAGGGACTGTTCCCCCTACACTTGGCAGATATGGATTGACACCTGTCCTAAGGGTCCCTGATACACACTGACACAGAGCAGAATAGAGACTGTTCCCCCTACATAGGGTCACTTGGCAGACATGGATTGACACCTGTCCTCAGAGACCATGATACACACTGACACAGAGCAGAATAGAGACTGTTCCTCCTACATAGGGTCACTTGGCAGATATGGATTGACACCTGTCCTCAGAGATCATGATACACACTGGCACAGAGCAGAATAGAGACTGTTCCCCCTACATAGGGTCACTTGGCAGATATGGATTGACACCTGTCCTAAGGATCCCTGATACACACTGACACAGGGCAGAATAGGGACTGTTCCTCCTACATAGGGTCACTTGGCAGATATGGATTGACACCTGTCCTCAGAGACCATGATACACACTGACACAGAGCAGAATAGAGACTGTTCTCCTACAAAGGGTCACTTAGCAGATATGGATTGACACCTGTCCTCAGAGATCATGATACACACTGACACAGAGCAGAATAGAGACTGTTCTCCTACATACCGGTCACTTGGCAGATATGGATTGACACTGTCACTCAGAGCCCTGATACACATGACACAGAGCAGAATAGAGACTGTTCTCCTACATAGAAGGTCCACTTGGCAGATATGGATTGACACCCTGTCCTCAGAGATCGGTACACACACTGACACAGAGCAGAATAGAGACTGTTCTCCTACATCGGATCACTTGGCAGATATGGATTGACACCTGTCTTCAGAGCCCCTGATACACACTGACACAGAGCAGAATAGAGACTGTTCCTCCTACCTAGGGTCACTTGGCAGATATGGATTGACACCTGTCCTCAGAGACCATGATACACACTGACACAGAGCAGAATAGAGACTGTTCTCCAACATAGGGTCACTTGGCAGATATGGATTGACACCTGTCCTCAGGGACCATGACACACACTGACACAGAGCAGAAAAGAGACTGTTCCCCCTACATAGGGTCACAGATATGGATTGACACTCATCCTCAGAGCCCCTGATACACAATTTATCACAGAGCAGAATAGAGACTGTTCTCCCAAGCATAGGGACACTTGCAGATATGGATTGACACCTGTCCTCGTGAGCCCCTGATACACACTGACACAGAGCAGAATAGAGACTGTTCTCAAACATAGGGTCACTTGGCAGATATGGATTGACACCTGTCCTCAGAGACCATGATACACACTGACACAGAGCAGAATAGAGACTGTTTCCTCTACATAGGGTCACTTGGCAGATATGGATTGACACCTGTCCTCAGAGCCCCTGATACACACTGACACAGAGCAGAATAGGGACTGTTATCCCTACATAGGGTCACTTGGCAGATTTGGCGTGGTCGTGGGAGGATGACTTTCACCTCTTCCCCTGTTAGATTCCCATTGTGCTGTGACATCGCCCTTATACGCTGTGTAAAGCATACTTTTTAATTTATTTTGACAAATGCTGCATCCTTTCCGACTTGTAATTCGGTAACATTTCCACCACTGTCTGCTTATACCGGGGGTCTAGTAGCGTGGACACCCAGCACAGGACGTTCTCCTTCAGCCTTTTTATACGAGGGTCCCTCAACAGGCACGACAGCATGAAAGACCCCATTTGCACAAGGTTGGATGCCGAGCTACTCATTTCCCGTTCCTCCTCCTCACACAGAGCAGAATAGGGACTGTTCCC
>OW240918.1:98204575-98244551 GCA_933207985.1 Pelobates cultripes | reverse complement strand
GGGGGGGATCTACTGTATGATGTTGTATCGATCTTGTAGTGTAAGGGTTACATACATACAAATTGGTGGAGTATCTTGGTATACAATGAAATGGCATATAATGCACAATAAAAGCTGTAAAGACAAAAAGAGCAAAACCTAGTGCAATATTGTAAAGTATATTAGTGGCTTGAAGTATAATATGTGATGGGTACTCACAAACCAAGAGCCAAAAGGAACTGGCTCTTGGTTTGTGAGTTCCCATCACATATTATACTTCAAGCCACTAATATACTTTACAATATTGCACTAGGTTTTGCTCTTTTTGTCTTTACAGCTTTTATTGTGCATTATATGCCATTTCATTGTATACCAAGATACTCCACCAATTTGTATGTATGTATGTGTTTTAATTTCTATGTGGATTGAGGGGTTACCACATTGGTGTCGTTAGTACTTGGTCTTTTCATTGAAGCCACTCGCTACTACTCAGTACTTGTATTATTTTGTAGTGTAAGGGTTACGCCCGCTTCACAGTGACAGACCAAACTCCCCGTTTAACGCACCGCAAACAACCGCAAACAGTCCATTTGCACAACCGCAAACTCCCTATTTGCACAAGGTTGGATACCAAGCTAGCCATGTCCCGTTCCTTGTCCTCACTGATGTCATTGAAGGTCTCTTCCTCCACCCAGCCACATACAACACCAAGGGTCCCCGAAAGGTGACAACAAGCCCCCTGGGGCGCCTGCTGTGTTTGGTCTTCCACCTCCTCAAAGCCACCTTCCTCCTCTGACTCCTCTTCTTCAGACTCCTCTCTCTGCGTTGCCTCTCTCTGCGTTATTATAAGGTGTGTTAAGTAGTATTATTCTTATCAGTTTAATCCCTGTTATGTGCCTTTTTTTTTGTTTGGTTTTTGAAACCCCAGTGCAGCACCAGAGGCCCGAAAAATTAGGCATGTACACATGCCTGAAAAATTAGGTATTGTTGCAGCCGCTGCTGTAGCAGCGGCCAGAAGAATTGATGTTTGTTTCCCAGGCAGAAAGTGCCCTAAAACAGTGTTCCCCAACCCCCGGGCCGCGGACCGGTACGTGTATCAAACGTTTACCGGTCCGCGGCGATAAAAAGGTTGGGGAGCACTGCCCTAAAACATTGCGGCTTGAACCCTAGTTGGTGGCGGATAAGTCACGCAAGTCAACCGGCATTCAGAGCTAAAATACAGCAGCGTGTGGACCATTTTAGCACAAGGCAGCTCATCTCATCAGGCCTTTTTTAGTCGGATGTATCGCCCACTGTCAGTCCCGTCGGGATCCATCCCTCATTCATCTTAATAAAGGTGAGGTAATCTAGACTTTTTTGACCTAGGCGACTTCTCTTCTCAGTGACAATACCTTCTGCTGCGCTGAAGGTCCTTTCTGACAGGACACTTGAAGCAGGGCAGGCCAGAAGTTCTATCGCAAATTGGGATAGCTCAGGCCACAGGTCAAGCCTGCACACCCAGTAGTGAAGGGGTTCATCGCTCCTCAGAGTGTCGATATCTGCAGTTAAGGCAAGGTAGTCTGCTACCTGTCGGTCGAGTCGTTCTCTGAGGGTGGACCCCGAAGGGCTGTGGCGATGCGTAGGACTTAAAAAGCTCCGCATGTCCTCCATCAACAACACGTCTGTAAAGCGTCCTGTACTTGCCGGCGTGGTCGTGGGAGGAGGAGGATTACTTTCACCTCTTCCCTGTTAGATTCCCGTTGTGCTGTGACATCACCCTTATACGCTGTGTAAAGCATACTTTTTAATTTATTTAGCAAATGCTGCATCCTTTCCGACTTGTAATTTGGTAACATTTCAGCCACTTTCTGCTTATACCGGGGGTCTAGTAGCGTGGACACCCAGTACAGGTCGTTCTCCTTCAGCCTTTTTATACAAGGGTCCCTCAACAGGCACGACAGCATGAAAGACCCCATTTGCACAAGGTTGGATGCCGAGCTACTCATTTCCCGTTCCTCCTCCTCGGTGATCTCAATGAAGGTATGTTCTTCCCCCGAGCCACGTACAACACCACGGGTACAAGATAGGTGACAACGAGCACCCTGGGATGCCTGTTGTGGTTGGTCTTTCTCCTCCTCCTCAAAGCCACATTCCTCCTCTGACTCCTCTTCCTCACAATCCTCTTCCAGCGTTGCCGCAGGTCCAGCAAGCGATGCTGATAAGGCTAGTTCTGGTGGTGATGGTGACCACAACTCTTCCTCTTCCTCTTCACGCTCATCTACGGCCTGATCCAGCACTCTTCGCAGGGCACGCTCCAGGAAGAAAACAAATGGTATGATGTTGCTGATGGTGCCTTCGGTGCGACTGACTAGGTTTGTCACCTCCTCAAAAGGACGCATGAGCCTACAAGCATTGCGCATGAGCGTCCAGTAACGTGGCAAAAAAATTCCCAGCTCCCCAGAGGCTGTCCTAGCACCCCGGTCATACAAATATTCATTAACGGCTTTTTCTTGTTGGAGCAGGCGGTCGAACATTAGGAGTGTTGAATTCCAGCGTGTCGGGCTGTCGCAAATCAAGCGCCTCACTGGCATGTTGTTTCGCCGCTGGATATTGGCAAAGTGAGCCATGGCCGTGTAGGAACGCCTGAAATGGCCACACACCTTCCTGGCCTGCTTCAGGGCGTCCTGTAAGCCTGTGTACTTATGCACAAAGCGTTGTACGATCAGATTACACACATGTGCCATACACGGCACATGTGTCAACTTGCCCAACTTCAATGCCGCCAACAAATTTGTTCCGTTGTCACAAACCACTTTGCCGATCTCCAGTTGCTGCGCAGTCAGCCACTTTTCCACCTGTGCGTTCAGAGCGGACAGGAGTGCTTGTGCGGTGTGACTCTCTACTTTCAAGCAAGTCAAACCCAAGACGGCGTGACACTGCCGTATCCGGGATGTGGAATAGTACCTGGGGAGCTGGGGGGGTGCCGTTGATGTGGAGCAAGGCGCAGCAGCAGAAGAGGACTCAGCCGAGGAGGTTATGGAAGAGGATGGAGTAGGAGGAGTAGAGGAGGTGGCAGCAGGCCTGCCTGCAAGTCGTGGCGGTGTCACCAACTCCTATGCAGAGCCACGCATTCCATGCTTGGCAGCCATCAGCAGGTTTACCCAATGCGCAGTGTAAGTGATATACCTGCCCTGACCATGTTTTGCAGACCAGGTATCAGTGGTCAGATGGACCCTTGCCCCAACACTGTGTGCCAGACATGCCATTACTTCCTTTTGCACAGTCGAGTACAGGTTGGGGATTGCCTTTTGTGAAAAGAAATTTCATCCGGGTACCTTCCACTGCGGTGTTCCAATAGCTACAAATGTTTTGAACGCCTCAGACTCCACCAGCTTGTATGGTAAAAGCTGGCGGGCTAATAGTACAGACAAGCCAGCTGTCAGACGCCGGGCAAGAGGGTGACTTTCTGACATTGGCTTCTTACTCTCAAACATGTCCTTGACAGACACCTGACTGTGGGCAGATGAGCAGGAACTGCTCAAGGCGAGAGACAGAGTGGCGGATGGTTGAGAGGGGGCAAGGAGGACAGCAGTGGTTGACGTGGCTGAAGATGCTGGACCAGGAGGAGGATGGCGGCTTTGAGTTTGTGTGCTGCTTGTACTCATGTGTTGATCCCATAGGCATTTGTGATGTGCGATCATGTGCTTACGCAAAGCAGTTGTACCTAGGTGGGTGTTGGACTTCCCACGACTCAGTTTCTTTTGGCACAGGTTGCAAATGGCATCGCTGTTGTCAGAGGCAGACACACAAAAAAAATTCCACACTGCTGAGCTCTGCAATGGCGGCATTCTGGTGGTGGACACAGCATGCGTTGATTGGCGTGCTGTCGGGCTGACCCCGGGTGCTGATGCATGCTGTCTGACTGTGCCACTAGCTCCTTGCGACGACCTCCCCCTGCTTCCAACTCGTCTCCTCCTCCTCCCTGTCTCCCCATCTGAACTTTCACCCTGTTCTTCTTCTTGACGAGCGGGCACCCACGTGACATCCATGGGCGCATCGTCATCATCAACCGCTTCACTTGTATCTGACAACTCAGCAAAGGAAGCAGCAGCGGGTACAACATCATCATCATCACACCGTACATGTGTAATGCTGCCTGATTGAGACATATCCATGTTATCTACATCCTCTGTCAATAATGGTTGCGCATCACTCATTTCTTCAAACGGATGTGTAAATAACTCCTCTGACATACCAAGTGAAGCGGCTGTGGTGCTAGTGTTGGTGGTGGCGGCAGGGGGGTGAGTGATATCTTGAGAGGTGCCCGAAGCTAAGCTGGAGGAGAATGTTGCGTCAAGGTTCCGCGCGGAAGCTGTAGAAGATTGGGTGTCCTGTGTTAGCCAGTCAACTATGTCCTCAGAACTTTTCAAGTTCAGGGTACCTGGCCTCTGAAAACTGGGCATTATTCTAGGGCAAAAGGGACTCACAGCACCATGACCACGACGGCCCCTGCGGGGTGGCCTGCCTCTGCCTGTCATTTTTTTTTCGATAAGTGGTACTATGAGTGCAAGCTGCTGTGACACCAGATATGATTGGCACTGTGAACTGGCAGAGGTTGGCAGAGTACACGCTGTAGGGCTGACACACCCGCTTTGAGACAACTAACTGCTATTCAATCTATAACAGTGAAAAAAGTTTTTTGGTTTTTAAATGCATGCTATTGTGACACCAGTGAGTGAGTGGTGGCACTGGGCACAGTATCCACTGTGAGCCTGACACACCCGCTTTGAGACAACTAACTGCTATTCAATCTATAACAGTGAAAAAAGTTTTTGGGTTTTAAATGCATGCTATTGTGACACCAGATATGAGTGGCACTGTGAACTGGCACAGTATCCACTGTGAGCCTGACACACCCGCTTTGAGACAACTAACTGCTATTCAATCTATAACAGTGAAAAAAGTTTTTTGGTTTTAAACGCAAGCTATTGTGACACCAGTGAGTGAGTGGTGGCACTGGGCACAGTATCCACTGTGAGCCTGACACACCAGCTTTGAGACAACTAACTGCTATTCAATCTATAACAGTGAAAAAAGTTTTTTGGTTTTTAAATGCACGCTATTGTGACACCAGTGAGTGAGTGGTGGCACTGGGCACAGTATCCACTGTGAACCTGACACAGACGCTGGCAGACAACTAACTGCTATTCAATCTATAACAGTGAAAAAAGTGTTTTGGTTTTAAATGCAAGCTATTGTGACACCAGTGAGTGAGTGGTGGCACTGGGCACAGTATCCACTGTGAGCCTGACAAACCCGCTTTGAGACAACTAACTGCTATTCAATCTATAACAGTAAAAAAAAAGTTTTTTGGTTTTAAATGCAAGCTATTGTGACACCAGTGAGTGAGTGGTGGCACTTGGCACAGTATCCACTGTGAGCCTGACACAGACGCTGGCAGACAACTAACTGCTATTCAATCTATAACAGTGAAAAAAGTTTTTGGGTTTTTAAATGCACGCTATTGTGACACCAGTGAGTGAGTGTTGGCACTGGGCACAGTATCCACTGTGAGCCTGACACAGACGCTGGCAGACAACTAACTGCTATTCAATCTATAGCAGTGAAAAAAGTTTTTTCGTTTTTAAATGCAAGCTATTGTGACACCAGTGAGTGGTGGCACTGGGCACAGTATCCACTGTGAGCCTGACACACCCACTTTGAGACAACTAACTGCTATTCAATCTATAACAGTGAAAAAAGTTTTTGGGTTTTAAATGCAAGCTATTGTGACACCAGTGAGTGAGTGGTGGCACTGGGCACAGTATCCACTGTGAGCCTGACACACCCGCTGGCAGACAACTATCTGCTATTCAATCTATTATAGTGAAAACATTTTTTTTTTAAATGCAAGCTATTGTGACACCAGTGAGTGAGTGGTGGCACTGGGCACAGTATCCACTGTGAGCGTGACACACCGGCTGGCAGACAACTAACTGCTATTCAATCTATAACAGTGAAAAAAGTTTTTGTTTTTAAATGCAAGCTATTGTGACACCAGTGAGTGAGTGGTGGCACTGGGCACAGTATCCACTGTGAGCCTCACACACCCGCTGGCAGACAACTAACTGCTATTCAATCTGTTATAGTTAAAAAAATATATATATTTTTTAAATGCAAGCTATTGTGACACCAGTGAGTGAGTGGTGGCACTGGGCACAGTATCCACTGTGAGGCTGACACACCCGCTGGCAGACAACTAACTGCTATTCAATCTATAACAGTGAAAAAGGTTTTTGGGTTTTAAATGCAAGCTATTGTGACACCAGTGAGTGAGTGGTGGCACTGGGCACAGTATCCACTGTGAGCCTGACACACCCGCTTTGAGACAACTAACTGCTATTCAATCTATAACAGTGAAAAAAGTTTTTGGGTTTTAAATGCAAGCTGTTGTGACACCAGTGAGTGAGTGGTGGCACTGGGCACAGTATCCACTGTGAGCCTGACACAGACGCTGGCAGACAGCTAACTGCTATTCAATCTATAACAGTGAAAAAAGTTTTTTGGTTTTAAATGCAAGCTATTGTGACACCAGTGAGTGAGTGGTGGCACTGGGCACAGTATCCACTGTGAGCCTGACATACCTGCTGGCAGACAACTAACTGCTATTCAATCTATTATAGTGAAAACATTTTTTTTTAAATGCAAGCTATTGTGACACCAGTGAGTGAGTGGTGGCACTGGGCACAGTATCCACTGTGAGCCTGACACACCCGCTGGCAGACAACTAACTGCTATTCAATCTATAACAGTGAAAAAGTTTTTGTTTTTAAATGCAAGCTATTGTGACACCAGTGAGTGAGTGGTGGCACTGGGCACAGTATCCACTGTGAGCCTGACACACCCGCTTTAAGGACACTGACTGCTATTCAATCTATAACAGTGAAAAAGTTTTTGGGTTTTAAATGCAAGCTATTGTGACACCAGTGAGTGAGTGGTGGCACTGGGCACAGTATCCACTGTGAGCCTGACACAGAAGCTGGCAGACAACTAACTGCTATTCAATCTATAACAGTGAAAAAAGTTTTTGAGTTTTAAATGCAAGCTATTGTGAAACCAGTGAGTGAGTGGTGGCACTGGGCACAGTATCCACTGTGAGCCTCACACACCCGCTGGCAGACAACTAACTGCTATTCAATCTGTTATAGTTAAAAAAATATATATTTTTTTTAAATGCAAGCTATTGTGACACCAGTGAGTGAGTGGTGGCACTGGGCACAGTATCCACTGTGAGCCTGACACAGAAGCTGGCAGACAACTAACTACTATTCAATCTATTATAGTGAAAACATTTTTATTTTTTTTAAATGCAAGCTATTGTGACACCAGTGAGTGAGTGGTGGCACTGGGCACAGTATCCACTGTGAGCCTGACACAGATGCTGGCAGACAACTAACTGCTATTCAATTTATAACAGTGAAAAACATTTTTGGTTTTAAATGCAAGCTATTGTGACACCAGTGAGTGAGTGGTGGCACTGGGCACAGTATCCACTGTGAGCCTGACACAGACGCTGGCAGACAACTAACTGCTATTCAATCTATAACAGTGAAAAAAGTTTTTTTGTTTTAAATGCAAGCTATTGTGACACCAGTGAGTGATTGGTGGCACTGGGCACATTATTAACTGTGAGCCTGACACAGAAGCTGGCAGACAACTAACTGCTATTCAATCGGTTATAGTTAAAAAAAAATAAAAATAAATGCAAGCTATTGTGACACCAGTGAGTGAGTGGTTGCACTGGGCACAGTATCCACTGTGAGCCTGACACAGAAGCTGGCAGACAACTAACTACTATTCAATCTATTATAGTGAAAACAATTTTATTTTTTTTAAATGCAAGCTATTGTGACACCAGTGAGTGAGTCATGGCACTGGGCACAGTATCCACTGTGAGCATGACACACCCACTTTAAGGACACTATCTGCTATTCAATCTATATCAGTGAAAAAAGTTTTTTTGTTTTTAAATGCAAGCTATTGTGACACCAGATATGAGTGGTGGCACTGACTGGGCAAATGGGCACAGTATCCACTGTGAGCCTGACACAGAAGCTGGCAGCAGTGGCAGACAACTAACTGCTATTCAATCTATAACAGTGAAAAAGTTTTTTGTTTTTAAATGCATGCTATTGTGACACCAGATATGAAGGTAGAATTTAGCACTGACGGCTAGAACTGGAAATAGGCACGGTAACTCCACTGTGAAACCTGACACAAACTGGCAGTGGCAGACAACTAACTGCTATTCAATCTATAACAGTGAAAAAAAGTTTTTGGGTTTTAAATGCAAGCTATTGTGACACCAGTGAGTGAGTGGTGGCACTGGGCACAGTATCCACTGTGAGCCTGACACACCCGCTGGCAGACAACTATCTGCTATTCAATCTATTATAGTGAAAACATTTTTTTTTTTAAATGCAAGCTATTGTGACACCAGTGAGTGAGTGGTGGCACTGGGCACATAATCCACTGTGAGCCTGACACACCCGCTGGCAGACAACTAACTGCTATTCAATCTATAACAGTGAAAAAAGTTTTTGTTTTTAAATGCAAGCTATTGTGATACCAGTGAGTGAGTGTTGGCACTGGGCACAGTATCCACTGTGAGCCTGACACACCAGCTTTGAGAAAACTAACTGCTATTCAATCTATAACAGTGAAAAAAGTTTTTTGTTTTTAAATGCAAGCTATTGTGACACCAGTGAGTGACTGGTGGCACTGGGCACAGTATCCACTGTGAGCCTGACACACCCGCTTTAAGGACACTGACTGCTATTCAATCTATAACATTAAAAAAAGTTTTTTGTTTTTAAATCCAAGCTATTGTGACACCAGTGAGTGAGGTGGTGGCTGCGCTGGGCACAGCATCCCACTGTGGAAGGAGCCTGACACTTTCCAGCTTTGAGAAAATAGCACAACTATTCGAGGAAATCTGCATAACAGTTAAAAAAGTTTTTAGGTTTTAAATGCACGCTATTGTGACACCAGTGAGTGAGTGGTGGCACTGGGCACAGTATCCACTGTGAGCCTGACACACACGCTTTGAGACAACTAACTGCTATTCAATCTATAACAGTAAAAAAAGTTTTGGGGTTTTTAAATGCACGCTATTGTGACACCAGTGAGTGAGTGGTGGCACTGGGCACAGTATCCACTGTGAGCCTGACACACCCGCTTTGAGACAACTAACTGCTATTCAATCTATAACAGTGAAAAAAGTTTGGGGGTTTTAAATGCAAGCTATTGTGACACCAGTGAGTGAGTGGTGGCACTGGGCACAGTATCCACTGTGAGCCTGACACAGACGCTGGCAGACAACTAACTGCTATTCAATCTATAACAGTGAAAAAAGTTTTTTAGTTTTAAATGCAAGCTATTGTGACACCAGTGAGTGAGTGGTGGCACTGGGCACAGTATCCACTGTGAGCCTGACACACCCGCTTTGAGAAAACTAACTGCTATTCAATCTATAACAGTGAAAAAAGTTTTTTGGTTTTAAATGCACGCTATTGTGACACCAGATATTAGTGGCAAAGTACACGGGCAGAGGTCTTCAGAGCACATGCTGAAGGAGGTCTGACACCCGCTTTAAGGACACTGACTGCTATTAGCTTACACTGAAAAACTTTTTTTCTTTGTAAAAGCACGCTATAGAGACACCAGATATGAGTGGCAAAGTACACGGGCAAAGGTCTGCAGAGCACACGTTGAAGGAGGCCTGACACCCACTTTAAAGACACTGACTGCTATTAGCTTACACTGAAAAACTTTTTTCTTTGTAAAAGCACGCTATAGAGACACCAGATATGAGTGGCAAAGTACACGGGCAAAGGTCTGCAGAGCACATGCTGAAGGAGGCCTGACACCCAGACGCTTGCAGACAACTAACTGCTATTCAATCTATTACAGTGAAACATTTTTTTTTTCTTTTTAAATGTCAAGCTTAAGCTATTGTGACACCAGATATGAGTCGTGGCACTGGGCAAATGGGCACAGTATCCTCTGTGAGCCTGAGACACCCGCTTTAAGGACACTGACTGCTATTCAATCTATAACAGTGAAAAAAGTTTTTTGTTTTTAAATGCAAGCTATTGTGACACCAGTGAGTGAGTGGTGGCACTGGGCACAATATCCACTGTGAGCCTGACACACCCGCTTTAAGGACACTGACTGCTATTCAATCTATAACAGTGAAAAAAGTTTTTTGTTTTTAAATGAAAGCTATTGTGACACCAGATATGAGTGGTGGCACTGACTGGGCAAATGGGCACAGTATCCACTATGAGCCTGACACAGAAGCTGGCAGCAGTGGCAGACAACTAACTGCTATTCAATCTATAACAGTGAAAAAAGTTTTTTGTTTTTAAATGCAAGCTATTGTGACACCAGTGAGTGAGTGGTGGCACTGGGCACAGTATCCACTGTCAGCCTGACACAGAAGCTGGCAGCAGTGGCAGACAACTAACTGCAATTACATTACACATGAAAAAAAAAAAAAGCAAATGGTATGCCATCATGGGGGTAATTCTCATTCCTGGGCTACCATACACTCTCAAAGGCAACGTAACCAACCTGGCCCTTTTCAATGTAAAAATATTTGACCCATATATTTGACCCTGTAACTTTCAAACCTGTACATGGGGATACTGTTATACTCGGGAGACTTTGCTGAACACAAATATTAGTGTTTCAAAACAGGAAAACGTATCACAACAATTATATCATCAGTAAAAGTGTTGTTTGTGTGTGAAAAATGCAATAAAAAGTCACTTTCACTGACAATATCATCGCTGTGATATGTTTTACTGTTTTGAATCACTAATATTTGTGTTCAGCGAAGTCTCCTGAGTAAAACAGTGCCCCCCATGTACAGGTTTTAGGGTGAAAGTTACAGGGTAAAATACAGTGCTAGCAAATTAAATTCTCTGGACTTTCGGCCTGGGTTGGCAAGCAGGTCCCTCAAATTGCAATCAATAAAATTACTTAATTATGTAAAAATATTACATAAATACGCATGTAGAATTTAAATATATATGCATATTTGTATATTTGAAGTCTACGTGTATATTTATATAAGTATTTATGTTGTTTTGTATATGGACATATGTATATTTCATATTATTTTTATTTATTTATATATACATAGATATATATATATATTACTATCAAAATACAGTTAGAATAAAATTTCATATAGATATATAATTTTTGTTTTAAAAAATATTATTATTTTTACATGTTTTTCTTTAATTTACATTACTTATTATTTGTATTTTATAATAATATATATATATATACAATATATATAGTTATTATATATATTATATATATATACGTGTGTAATTTAATCATAAGTGTATTTTTATATTAATATATGTACATATTAATATAAAAATACACTTAGTATGACATTATAGATATGATATATAGACATATATTATATAAATCATTTTTATATATACACATATATAATTATTTTTATTAACATTAACAGTTATTTTTTATTTTTATTTTACACTAGCAGGAAGACTGCATGTCAGCACAGGCAGTCCCCCTGCAGGCAGACACATGGATACCTATTGTGACCATGTGATCGATCTGTTGAGCGATCACATGGCCCCAGGGGTCCTAATCCGCCATGGGGAGACTGTCTGGGCTGCAGGCAGTCTCCCCACATCGGGAGCACCGCCGATTGCCGCCGGGGGAACAACGGCGATCGGGTAAGTACATCTGACCGTTAGGACGGTTCAGAACTGTCAGCGGTCAGCAACGCAAAAATGCCGATGACGGTCCTGAACCATTCTCGGTCCTGAAGGGGTTAAACTCAGGGCCGTCTTTACCGCGGGGTAAACGGGGCAGCTGCCCCGGGCCCAGTTACTCTTGGGGGCCCGAAGCAGCTGCACCGTGGGCCCCGCTGACCTCAAGCATTTTTCCCAACTGCCGGTGCAGCCACGCACCCGGTGGGCTTCTGTCAGCAGGGGCCCGGTCTTGCGCTCTGGCGCTTTAAGAGCGCGACCAGGCCCTCTTGCTTTTCGGCAGCCGGCTTGGAGGAAGTGACGGCTGCACGTCACTTCCTCCCTTAGAGCGAGGAGCGCGTGGGAGGAGAAAGAGGCAGAGCGGTGGGGGTCTGGGCCGAGCTAGCCAGACCCCAACTCCCAGCAGCTTCAGCCACTGGTAGGAAAGTCACCCTCCAACGTAGAAAGGGTGGGTTTAATAGTGTAAATTTTGCATGTGTATCTGTGAATGTGTCAGTATGTCTGTCAGTGAGTGTGTCAGTATGTCTGTCAGTGTGTGTCAGTATGTCTGTCAGTGTGTGTCAGTATGTCTGTCAGTGTGTGTGTCAGTATGTCTGTCAGTGCGTGTGTCAGTATGTCTGTCAGTGCGTGTGTCAGTATGTCTGTCAGTGTGTGTCAGTATGTCTGTCAGTGTGTGTGTCAGTATGTCTGTCAGTGCGTGTGTCAGTATGTCTGTCAGTGTGTGTGTGTCAGTATGTCTGTCAGTGTGTGTCAGTATGTCTGTCAGTGTGTGTGTCAGTATGTCTGTCAGTGCGTGTGTCAGTATGTCTGTCAGTGCGTGTGTGTGTCAGTATGTCTGTCAGTGCGTGTGTCAGTATGTCTGTCAGTGCGTGTGTGTCAGTATGTCTGTCAGTGTGTGTGTCAGTATGTCTGTCAGCAGGGCCGTCTTTACCGCGGGGCAAACGGGGCAGCTGCCCCGGTCCAAGTTACTCTTGGGGGCCCGAAGCAGCTGCACCGTGGGCCCCACTGACCTCAAGCATTTTTCCCAACTGCCGGTGCAGCCACGCACCCGGTGGGCTTCTGTCAGCAGGGGCCCAGTCTTGCGCTCTGGCACTTTAAGAGCGCGACCAGGCCCTCTTGCTTTTCGGCAGCCGGCTAGGAGGAAGTGTGTGTCAGCATGTCTGTTAGTGTATGTGTCTCTGTGTGTCCATATGTATGTCAGTGTGTGCATGTCTGTATGTCGGTGTGTGCATGTCTGTATCAGTTTGACTCTTTGTGTCTGTATGTCGGTGTGTGTGTTGGTGAATGTGTCAGCATGTCTGTCAGTGTGTCAGTATGTCTGTGTGTGTCTCAGTATATATCTGTTTGTCTATGTGTCAGTATGTCTGTCAGTTTATGTGTCTGTGTAAGTATGCCTATCAGTGTATGTTTGTGTGTCAGTTTGTCTGTATATCTGTGTGTGTATCTATATGTTGTCATTTTTTGTATCTGTGTGTTTGTCAGTGTGTATATATGTGTGTGTATCTGTATGAAGTCTGTGTGTGTGTGTATCTGCAAGTGTGTCAGGTATCTATATATGTGTGTCTGTGTAACTGCATGTGTGTCAGTGTTTGTATCTTTGTGTATGTCAGGATGTGTATCGGTGTGTCTGTATGTGTGTCAGTGTGTATCTGTACGTTGTCTTTGTGTGTTTCAGTGTATCTGTATGTTATGTTATTAGTATGTGTGTCAGGGTGTGTATTTGTGTGTCAGGTTGTGTGTATATCTACCTGTGTGTTTGTGTGTGTATATGTGCATACATCTCAACATTCACACGCTAACACTACACACAAATACACCCCTGCATTCAAGCTTCAGCACAACATACAAATACACGTCTGTGTTAAACACCAACATTATATGTATACACACCCCTGCATTCAAAAAACAACACTACACATAAATACATGCTTACATTCAAACGCCAATGCCACATACAAACATATTCCATACAAAAACCTGTATACATTGAAACACACAAAAACAGCTTAGTGCTAAATACAAACCTGCAAATATGGATAAATGGTAGAGCCCCAGCTGTCAAGGCATTCCTGGAGTTGCACAACAGATGGGGATCTACCTTTTAAACATCCTTGCAATAGGGAGGCCCAAAAAAAATATTCTTGCACCTCTCTACTTTAGGTAGCCACTGCGTTAAGGGTGATAACGTGTTTGCACGCCTGGGGAGGGTGTACATGGTCCAGGGGGCCCAAGCAAATGTTTTGCCCAGGGTCCAATCAATATTAAAGATGGCCCTGGTAAAACTCCCTTGTAGTTAAATTCCTGTTGTTTTAACGCCTACTTAAGATAGAATACTTTAAATAGCCTACTTTCAAACATACGCCAGTGAGCAAGCTCTGTGAGTCAGTAGTGGGTTTATATTGGCAACAGAAATCCCACACAGGTGGAAATTAAGGGGCACTCCCCCTAACTAGCTAAGCAGCAGCAGCAGCACCCACAGGGAGGGGAATATAAACAGCAAGACAAAAAAAAAGAGGGAAATTTTTTTAAATAAAAACAGCAAGGAGAAAATATAGATAAAAAAAGGGACAGAGTTTAAATAAAAACAGCAAAGAAATAAAAATATATATAAGAAAAGGGGGAAAAGTAAATAAAATCAGCAAGGAGAAAAAAATAAATTAGAAAGGGACAAAGTTTTAAATAAAAACAGCAAAGAAATAAAAATCTGTTTAAGAAAAAGGGGAAAAGTTTTTCATGACTAAATTGTTTTTAAAAGTTAGTATAAGTTATTAAACAGATTTTTAAAAAATAAAAAGTACTTAGATCATATATATACTTTTATATACACATACACATACATACATTGAAAAATGTATTTTAATATGAATATATATATAATATATAAATTGTAATATTAAAATACACTTAGAATGATGTTAATTATATATATATATATATATATATATATATATATATATAAAAATAAATAATCAATAAATAAATTGAAAAAATAACAAAAAATAAATTATATACTGGTTTTATTTTTGACCCTGTCATTTTCCAAAACACCATAAAACCTGTACATTGGGGGTATTGTTTTACTTGAGACATCACTGAATACAAATATGTGTACTTTATTGCAGTAACAACAAACAGAATGGTGACATCTAGGTTTCTATGTTCTTTGTTTCTATGACATTTACAGTTAAAATGCCATGCAAAACTAAAAAAACTAACATTTCTTAATTTCTCATTTTGTTTTATATTTTATTCATATAAATTATGTTTAATATACAAATATTTGATGTGACACGAAAGCCCTGTTTCTCCTGAACAAAATTATATATGATAAGTGTGGATGCACATAATATGAAAGAGGTGAATTACGCCTGACAGACATATAGCGCAAATTCAAGGTTTTGTTTACGTTTTGTATTAATCACAACTTGTACAACTGCCTCAGTCCTTAAGGGGTTAATACTGCAGTCCAATGGCAAATATTCCATTGGGCCCTCCAGGCCTGAAGAGCAATGGCAGCACAGGCCAACAGTGTTTGCACAAACACATATGGTGATTGAGCGAGGGAGGGCCCTGCATGATTCCTGCCTGCTGCCTTACTCCTGTAGAACTATGGAAAAATACATCCTAGCACCCCACCTGCTATTTGAATTCTTAAAAGAATAGCTAGAGGCTTCAGCCTTCAACCCTCTTCCCAGTCTCCCCATGCTAGTGGCATAGTTGCTCACACCCTTCTTGTTAACCTTCACACGACATGCAGACAATAAAAAAAATCTTGGTGTCTTGGAGATGTATTTGACTTTTTAAACAGACAGATCACCTGTTTCGAGGATGGAAGACCTGGGCGCAAAACTTACAATTGTGTGGTTGTTGTGTGCTCTGGGTGCAAGGTTAAAACAACAATGTGTGGGTTTAATAAAGCAGGTGTGAGGTTTATAAATATTGGTTTATATGTAATTTAAAATTCAATTCTAATAATGTTTTCTTGCTTTTGTTTTATGCTAGAAGACTATCCTCTGAGAACAAATGTGGTTTTACTTTTTAACTCTACATTGTGAGAAAATTGCAGTATAACATTTTCATATGTAATATAGGTTAATTTTTGTTTTTTGTAATGAAAAATATAATGGCTGTCTGATTTAGATATTACTATTGTAATGTAGTGTATAAATAAACACATGCAAATGTATTTCAGGAATTAAGACTTCAGCTCAGGATAGGTAAGAACTTTGTGTTTATTAGGAGCTGGACTGAATGGCTACATTTTGAATATCACATTTCTACAATTGCTATAGTAAATGAAATAGGAATAAATGTTGTAGCATGACACTCCTTTAAATGTTCTTCAGGCTAGTTTAGTGGTATCCTTTTCCCAGAGCATCCGCCACAACATGGAACAGCTTGTTAAAGGCAGCTTGTGTCTCAGGAGTGAATTCTTCACCGAAGTGACGTGCCAGGACAATGATCAGCACAGATCCAAAACGCTATTAGAAAGAGATACAAATGTATTACTATCATGGAATGGAAAACTAATGTTTACAATCACTTGCATCTGTATTATAATGGAATATTTTTAGTAAAATATAAGCAGACAGTCAAGATGCATAATTTATTTCAAGGTAGAAAATAATCAGTTGAGCTAAGTTATAGACTTTCCATCTCCACTACTTGTCCTTAGAATTTAAGTCAGCTATCTCTTTAGTACTGTTTAGTAATCTACCTTTTTAAAGCAAGAGAAGCACAATTTATTTATGAAAACATTAACATGCACATAAATCTTTATCAGACAGTAGAATGCCTTTACAAATTAATATGTATCATGGTTAAATATTGATGAAATAATCTTATTAAAACTACACTCATCTTACCGAGAAGTTGGCTGGGTCCACATGCAGTTTCTCATAATGATACTGGCTGAGCTGGGCAAAATATCCTTTAATATCATCAATGTGTTTGATAGCTTCTCCAATGGATGTAACCACTTTTTCACCATGGCTGATAACCTTAGCATTGTGGCTAATAGCGTCACAACTTCCCAGATTACCAAATGTACTGAAATATCTCTGGGTCCAAGGATAGACACTCAGAAGCCTGATAAAAATAAACAAAGCCTCAAATGTATATTGCTTACCGAGCAAAACTTATACACAATCATGATTCATGTGAAAAAAAATGATTTTCTTAATCAGGAATCTATTGTCAGAAAACAAAAATTACGTGACATATGGGAAAAATGCTAAATAAAACATAAACCAATCTTTATATATATATTTAGAGAGAGAGAGAGAGAGGGGGAGAGGAGACAGAAAAATATACATTTATTTATTCATTTTATATTACATACCTAGCAAGGGCTTCGCCTCCTATTTCTTTTGCATTCACTTTAGTCCATATTTTGTTTATGGCTTTAATTTGGGAATCAGTCCAGTGAACCATGATGAATGTTGTTCGTTACAGGAGTTGCTGCAAAAAAAAAACCCTGTGCTCTAACATTCCAATTTTCATGGTTTAAATATGGTCCATAAGGTTACTCCCATTTTCATTCTGCTTATTGATTGGCTGCAGTACATTAAACCAATTCTCCACTAAACGTCTCCTCCCTTTAGATTATCAGAGGAAAGGCCATAACATTTTAACAAACTATATATCTACCTATAATAATATTTGTGAATACTTATAAATTATAAGTTTTGAAGCATAAATGCAATCAAAAAGGAAATACAATGGATGGGGTATTTTCTATAGAAAAAGGTTTATTTCATATTTTATAGGAGTTTAGTGTTTATTTAACAAAGGTGGTCAAAACAATTTGACCTTATTTGAATAATTATCCAATATATAAACAAAATATGTATTATAATCGACCTATCACTAATGCTATATTTCTGATTATACTACCAATGTTAAAATGTTGTTACATATTATAAAGGGGAATTTTAAAAATTGAAACAAAACAATTAAAAACAATAAGCCTCTGGTAGGAATTGGCAAATAAATGCATTTTGAAGGGTATTGCAAAGGAACACAATAGCTATGTATTGTAATGAATATAATAATGTTTAGCATTTTTACAATTGCTAATTTATATCCAAATACAGCAGATTCTGACTGTAAATTATTTTATTTACTAAATATTTGTATTTGACTGTCTACATTCTTCTTATTAAAATCCAAAATGAATACATCTTTAATGTGAAATTAGTTTTGTCTTATTTTTTAGAATTATTAAATAGTATTGCAGTCTGTATTGATACCTTTTTTATTGGATTAACATAACATTTAAAAGACAAGCTTTTGGGAGTTTTCCTCTTTTCCTCATGTCTGATAAAAAAAAAAACATTTTCGAGAGAGGAAAACTCTTGAAAGCTTGTCTGTTAACCCCTTCAGCTTCAAAAGCTTGTCTTGCACTTAATGACACAAGCAATTTTTACATTTTTTGTTGTTTGCATTCAACTGCAATTTGCATTTTACTAATTTATTGCAGCAACACATAACAGATACCTTTTTTTATTTATTGTGCACATGTATTTGATATGTGCCACTATGATCAAAGCCCCAAATTATGCTCAGCTAAGTCTTCTGAATAAAATGCTACCCCCAATAAATGTCTTTGGCACTCTTTTGTGAAGCTACAGTGCCATATAGGAGACCTGTCCATTTCAGTATTTACAGTAGAATTTTGAGAGACGGATTTGATGGGCCAATGTTTCAATTTGGGGCATTATAGCAGTTTGAATGTTAATCCCCCCCCCCCCACACACACACACACACAAAGGCCTATCATCTTTAAAAGTAGACACCCCAGGGTATTTCAAAAGGCATATTATAAACCCTTGCGTAGGATCATTTTTTTGCTAGTTTGTACCAAGTCTACTAGCAATCAGCATTTTTTCTGCCTTTTTGACACACACTTGGAGATGTTACTGTATATTTTGCAATTCTTATGTGTACTACGGCAGTATAACACCTAATATGTTGCTCAGCTATGTTGTCTTAGTACAACAATATCCCCATGTGTACCTTTTTCAGGGATATGTGGATGTTGAAGGGCACATATCAGTTTTTACCAATCTTTGAATTTTGACGCTGGGCCCATGTGCAATTTTCGAGCATCTTAGCAGGTTTTTAATTCAAACTACCCCACAAAAGCCTACCATTTCTTAAATTAGACACCCCAGGGTATTTTAAAAGGCATATTTTAAACCTTAGCTTAGGATAATTGTTTTGCTAGCTTGTACCAAGTCTAGTAGTAATTAGCATTTTTTCTGCCTTTTTGACACACACTTGGATATGTTACTGTATATTTTGCAATCCTTATGTGTGCTACAGCAGTATAACACCTTATATGTAGCTCAGTGGGCTCAGAGGGCACATGACCTTTTGGGGGGTACTTTGTATTGTCACTAAAGTGCATTAATCGCAGTATGTCTTCATATCTGTCCCTACTCATTGTCTGGGAAAGAATGGGGGTATTGCAAATGGGGTTTTTAGACCAATGCATTCTAATTGTGGGCTTTTTAATTATCCCAATTAGCATGGTCAGTGTCCAGGATTATTTCAATTCTGGCACACTTGTTAGGTTCCATCTCTCTTTCTGGCGATTAGAGCCTCTTGATTGTGTGCCAGATACTGCTCAGCGTACAGATTAGTCTACACGACTATCTCCCTAAAAATCTCATCCCCCAAGAACAGCTGCATACAATACAGCGCATTATAATCAGACAGGTCAGGATTGGCAGTGAACTCTGGGATGTCTGGTGAAAAGTTATTAGGGAGTACCCAGTCATCTGCACCATGTTCAGCATTAGGGGAATCATAGTCCCTGTCCCCTGTGTTACTCTCTGAGGCAGTGTCAGTCACCTCTGAATCGGCCGCTAACAGGGCACAAGCCTCCTCTGCACTATACTTCCTAAGCATTATGTATTAAGGTAATAAACTTACTAAATAACTAAACTTTAATTTTTTTATTTTCACCCCTAACTAGCTTATCACTAAATTCCCTTAATTCCCACTAAATTCCACCATCCCAACTAACTAAATCACAGATTAATAAAAATTAAATATTAAAATTGAACCCCTTAGGATTACTAGAAAATCAAATTTACCCCTGAGGGTACAAAAAAAAAAATAGATCACAGTAAAGTACTGTGATCTGTATTTTGATCACTGCTGGCAGTGATCAATCAGCAGGAAAAGGGTTAATTTTTTTTAAAAGAACAGGGTCCCATGTCGCTGTTTCTTCCTCCGCCGCCGCTCCTCCCCTTCTTTACGTCAGCCGGCTGGGGAGACTGATCCCGCCCACCGATGGCGGAGGCCTAATGCGCATGCGCAGCAATGCCACACATTCACATTAGACCTCTCCATAGGAAAGCATTGAAAATGCTTTTCAATGCTTTCCTATGGGGATTTTAGCGATGTTGGAGGTCCTCACACAGCGTGAGCACGTCCAGCGACGCTATAGCACAGGAAACCTGTGCTAGGGACCAGGAAGTGCCCTCTAGTGGCTGTCTACTAGACAAGCACTAGGGGAGGACTTAACCCTGCAAGGTAATTATTGCAGTTTATAAAACCGGCAATAATTACAGTTGCAGGGTTAAGGGTAGTGGGAGTTGGCACCCAGACCACTCCAATGGCCAGAAGTGGTCTGGGTGCCTGAAGTGTCTCTTTAAACAAATTAATTCACTTCAGGGACACAATGTAACAACGATCCGTCTCTCTCCACTTCAAAAACCCACAAGAGGTGGAGGAAGGCGGATCTAAAATCCCAGCAGCATTGAGACCGCTGCGACTGGCTGTCACAGCGATCACGTGGGCTGGGACATCGCGATTTACTGTTGTTGGTCTGCCCCTGACTCGGAGGAACCCAGCAACAGCATTAACGCCACATTAGCCCACACCGTGGCGATCTGGGGTTAATTTTAGCCCACGACGGACCGGGTCTGTCATTCGTCATTAAAGGGTTAACTATTATGTAAGTCCAATAAAAAAAGTTATCAATACATACTGCAATACTCTGATATTTTGGCATCTTGTCTACTGTACTAATTCAACTAAGCCAATCTATACTATACAGAGCTGGTCTAGTATATAGTGTAGATTGGCATGGCTATAGTTTAGCTTAGTTGAATTAGTCCAGTATATAATTCCCGCTTTTAGTTCTGTTTAATAATAACAATAACACCAATCTTATAATAGGATATTTTAACTCTTTGGTGCTGTGATAAAAGTACAAAATGTACTCATATTTGCAACAATCCAAATTCCACCACACATCTCATGGTACACAGAATATTTTGAAATAAATTCACACAGCAGATCTTGGTGATTCTGTAATTCTGTAATGTGATGTAATTTATTCTGTGAGTAAATCTCACAGATGTTAGTTATGTCACTAACACTATGTATCTACCTAAGCCAACATCTACCAGTTATCTTTTTTTCTGGGAGGATGTGGAGGGGGGCTGTCTGTTCTTTTATTCAGTTCATTCAGCTTCTGTTCCAGTGTTAAAAAAAAAAAAAAAATTCATTATTCTCCTTCACAGATAAAGACTTTTTGCATAAAATGCAACCATAATAACTATAATAGCCATATCTATAATAAATTGTCAATGAATCTTGACTTGTTTGTATTACTTTGCAGAATAAATGTAAAATATTATGTGAAGTTGTATCTGGGTTCAACTGGTTTTAGATTAGATAAAGTATTTTGGATGTTTAGTTGCATTTTTAATATATTCTATTTTGATGCTGATGGTATAGATGTATATATTTGTGTATCAATATATAGCATATATATTACAATGTCACTTCAAATTTACTATTCAGCATTTTGTTTTATTAATATTTGTAATGTTAAATTATAGATTAAAAAAGCTATGCCTATAGAAATTAAACAAGAACAAGAAAAATAGAAGATGTGGAATATATTATTTATATTTTATTTACATATATACATGTTTACACAGCCTCTAGAACAGTAATTTAATGGAATCTTATTAAATATTAAACTGCTTTTATTCTATATTTGGCTTCTTGAAATCATGTTCCTAAAGAGTTTCTGATAGCCAAAAACCTGAGTATACTAGATCAAAAAACACCCCAACTGGAAACATAGATAAGACTTTTAAGAGTGCACTCGATGTTCCATATTTGAACGTATTATTTCTTTAGTATGTGCCAACTTATGATATAAAACAGACAGGCATTACATTGTATTACACTGCATATTTTGTTGATTATAGTCCTAAGCATGTAAATTCTAATTCTAGCAGAAGAGAATTATGTTTTTCTTTTTGCTTTATGACCCATGATACAACTAATAACATGATTGTGGCAGTAATTGAATAACATTCTTTAATAACTCCAGATAAAACTAGCAACATTTGCAATTATTTAGTCAACAAATCAACCCTTGATCTTCATTGAATCTTGATAGATAGCCCCTTATTAGTTTCACTGTCATTAGAACAGATGCTACATTAGACGTGAAAACAAAAAAAAACAAAAAACAAACAAACAATTATTAAGTAATCTAATAATACTAACAAAGGCAGTATTCATTGTTTGCCACAGATATAAATGTGACATTTGAATTAAACCCTGCTTAATTATTATGTGACTCATATTAACATTTTAACTTGGCAATACCAATGATTTATAATAATGTTTTTATTTATTTTTTATTCAAAGTTTATTAAGTTGATAAGTACATACAATGAAACAAATGCAATCTAACTGAGAATGCATAGTTATCAGAAAGCAATATAACCAAAGGGTGATACATGAAAATAAAGATTACATAATCATCGAAGAGAGGCAACCATATGGAGAGTACTACGCTGTTGTTTAACAGCATCGTCTAACAGAGTAACGCTAGGCTTATTGTTGCCAAACATACCAGACAATGGTAAAATAGTTGGATTAGTATGTTAAAGTGAGGTCTGGAGACCCAAGGGGCTAACAGGGTGGATGTGGTATTGCACAGCGTAAGGCCAGCATTTATGCCAGTAGTGCGTTGCACCCATGGGGCAGTGTATTGTTGGGTAATGAGACCTAGCTGGTTACCGTGTCCCTAAGCCTGTGTTTTAGCCATTGAAAGGTACAGCTAGTATCTGGCTGGACAATTATGTTGTTATGGGAGACCCTTAGGTTAGTTAGTTATACTCTTTGCTCGTAGGCAGTCCCAGGTTCGAGTTTAGGTGTAGTGGTGTTTGGTGGTCCACTCTCACTCGGACTACATGGGGTAGGTAGTCCCAAGGCCCCGGTGTAGCGGGTGGATATTGCGGGACTAAATTGCGTGTTGTGTGAAATAGGGCATAATGGAGATATTGTCAGAGCCAGATCTCTATGGAAAGACATCCTCCACCAGAGTGTCATATTGGTGTTTAGTGTCGGGTGTTTACCCGGTAGTTTCCCCGACATCTCTCTCGGTAACCATGGGAGAAGTGGCAGGAGCACCCTCGTGAAGCTTGCCTCCATGGCGATCCAGAGCTTGTCCTTCGGGGCATATGTCCACTCAAAACCCTCTGGAGGTGAATGGCTTGTTGATAGTTAGGTCTGGCAGCCCCAGGCCTCCATGTTGTTTAGGTTTGGTGAGAGTGGCGGCATTCAGCCTCGCTTTCCTGCCATGCCAGAGATAGCCTGTGCGGGTTTGTGAAAGGAACGTCTTGGGGATGTGGACCGGTAGGGTTTGCAGGAGATTCAAGAACCGCGGAAGCACATTCATCTTGAGGATGTTTATCCTCCCAAGCCAGGTAATGTGAGGCAACGTGTAGGATGTCAGATCTTGTTGTACCTAGACTGATAGCAAAGAGCAGGGATGACAGTGGGCACCCCTGTCTAGTGCCATTTTTTATGTCAAATGGCTTGGAAAGGATCCCATTCACCTGCACTCGAGCAGAAGGTTTGGTGTATACGGCTGCAATCCATGCCAACATGTGAGGGCCGAAGCCAAAGTGTTCAAGTGTGGACATTAAGAAGGACCAATCTACCCTGTCGAACGCCTTCTCCGCATCAGTTGAGACCAGTAGGGCTGGCGAATTTCGAGTCCAAGCTGTGTGGATCAGGTTGAATGCTTTAATTGTATTCTCTCTGGCTTCTCGTCCCTCAACGAAGCCCACCTGGTCAGGATGGATAAGGCCCGGTAGCAGGGGCTGGATGAGGAGTGCCAAGAATTTTGTGAAGAGTTTCCTTCCCCTCTTTAGGCAGCACCACTACGTGTGCTAAGAGCGTATTGGGTTCCAACGATCTTCCTTCTTTGATAGCGTTAAATAGAGTGAGAAGGCGGGGCAAGAGTGTCAGAGAACATCCTATAATATTTTGTTGTAAAGCCATCAGGGCCTGGACTTTTCCCTAGTATGGCCCATTTCAGGGCAAGGTTCAGCTTGTCTCTAGTGATTCCTTCCTTTATGGCGGCCACGGTTTGGGCATCCAATTTGGTTGACATGTAACGTGCTATATAAGATTTCTGTTGGTTGAGAAAAGTTTTGTTTCTGGCCCCCGCTGGCGGTGTTTGTTGGGGCAGGCACTACAGCAATGAGTTGTATTGTCTGAAGCCCTCTGCACTGGTCATAGGAGTGAGGAATGTTTACCCGGCGTGCGATATCCTCTGTACGTAGCTTTTTTTGTCTGCGTGCTCACAGTGCTCTTGCCAACATCTTTCCACTCTTGTTCCCATATTCATAGAAGGCTTTTTTAGTGAGACGAAACTGGAAATGGATTTTTGACGTTAGGCAAGAGCTAAGTTGCGCCGTGGCCTCCAGGAGTCGTTTGTAGGTATCTTCGTTTAGATCAGTTTTATGCTGGTTTTCCGAGTGGGATAGTCGGTCAGTCAGGTGTAAAATTTCCTGAGACGGCAGTTTCTTTAATCCAGAGCCATGTTTAATGAGAAGTCCTCTCACTACACATTTGTGTGCCTCCCATATGGTTGAAGGCATCGACTCAGGGGAGGTGTATAATACATTTTTATATACATTTTAAAAAAGAACAAATGCCTTATTAGCTTCTATACTTCTTTACTGATATTTCTATATGTTCCATTTGTGCCTGTGTTCCATTAGCATTGTTGAACGTCATCTTCCATTATTTTCCATAGAATGTTTCATACACAGTAACTCACAAAAGTGAGTACACCCTTCCCTTTTTTGTAAATATTTTATTTTATCTTTTCATGTGACAATACTGAAGAAATGACACTCTGCTACAATGTAAAGTAGTAAGTGTACTGCCTGTCAGTGGTGTATCCTGGTTTTGTGCTGCCCTAGGCATGACAAAACTCAGGCACCCCCCTCCCCTCGCACCACCCTCCCCCCTTCCAAATGCACACACATTCACTGACAGACAGGCATACAATAGCTAACACAGACACTCACTAACAGACACACACTCACTAACAGAAACACATTCACACACACACACACACTAACAGACACACACACACACACTCACTAACATTTTTTTTCAATTCAAACCCCCCAGCCTCCTTACCTTTGGGAATTCTGGGGGGGTCCTGCCTTTCCCTGGGGTCCAGTGGGGCTTCTGGGCGGCCGGCCGGTGACTGCAGGCGGCGAGGGAGCACTGATCTTCCTATTCAGCTCCCTCACGTGCCTCAGAGTGATGCCGGGAGCCAGAATATGACATCATATTCCGGCATCACTCTGCGGCGCGCGAGGGAGCTGAGCAGAGGGCTCCATAATCAGTGCTCCCTCGTCAGTGTCACCTGCCTGAATTTTTAGTTAGCCACCAGACTAACAAGACATTTGCCTAGGAATTTGGGGGCAGCTTTTTTTGGCGCCCCATGGAAAGTGCCACCCAAGGCAAATGCCATGTTTGTCTCATGGCTAATACGTCCCTGCTGCCTGTATAACAGTGTAAATTTGCTGTCCCTTCAAAATAACTCAACACACAGCCATTAATGTCTAAAATGTTGGCAGCAAACGTGAGTACACCCCTAAGTGGAAATGTCCAAAATGTGCCCAGTTAGCCTTTTTTTCCTCCCTGGTGTCATGTGACTCGTTAGTGTTACAAGGTCTCAGGTGTGAATAGGTAGCAGGTGTGTTAAATGTGGTGTTATCGCTCTCACACTCTCTCACACTCATCTCTCTCACTGGAAGTTCAACATGGCACCTCATGGCAAAGAACTCTCTGAGGATCTGAAAAAAAAGAATTGTTGGTTGTGACGAAACCAACCTCGCCACGAAGCATTAAAGAAGCCTGGTTGCTCGCCTGTTGCCCTTGGACTATGGCCCCATGTTTAAAAGCCTTCTTGCTTCTGCATTATTTAACCGGATGCCTGTTCATTCAGTAGTTTAACCGTATGAACAGCATTACCCCAGATAGCCATGCCATGGAGCCTATTCGTGTAACGAAAGACTATGGGAAAGACTTTGGCTCCATGGCGATTGAACTGTATGTATGTGATCTTTACCTCCATCTGGTAATAATGTGCGCTCAGATCTAAGCTATCTGGGGATAGGTAGAATGTATATGTTTTGTGCAACAGTTGTAACTTTATACATTTTTATGTCTTTGTGGTGGAACCAACCTCGCCACTAGGCACTGGAGAAGCCTGGTTGCTCGCCTGCTGCCTTTAGACTATGGCCCTGGGAGATTGTGAAAACTTATGGACTTTTATTGGGTGTGTATGGCCCTTTAAGACAGTCGGTGGGCATATTGGGGCTTATGTACGTTTTATGGGACTGGTGCTGGCCCTTTAAGCACCTTTTTGGGGCGTAGGGAAAATTGGGACACTGCCCCTTTAAGACGGTGTCCCCAGACTTGTTTGGGACACTGCCCCTTTAAGACGGTGTCCCCAGTGTCCCCAGACCGGGTTAAAACCCTTTGTTCCTAGCTATTTCCCACTTGGTTCAGTAAATGGGGCTTACTGAACCAAGTACCACACAGGCGGACCACCTGTATTGGGAGTGTGTCGGCAATTTACCTCCCAGAAGCTGCGGTTAACCGCAGCTTAATTAGCGAACGCTGGATGGCCTTTGTTCGTTTGCCGAACACGTGGCGGCGGCCATCTTTGTTCATTCGCACGAGGTCAGCGGTATGTGTAGCCAAATTCATGGAACTAAAATCGGCTACACATTTCCGCGAACACCGCTGAGCCCTACCCTCTCCCACAATTTTGCGGCGATGGGTCATTTTTTCAGCCTAAAATAGACCGACCACACAGCCCAAATCTATGGAACTGTTTTGGGCCGTCAAATGTGCTTACGGTCGGTCATAAAGGGACCTCCAGCTAACCTTTTAACCCCTGGATGGATTTGGCTGATTTTTGGTTATGTATATATTTGAAGGTTGCTGATTCTAAATATGTCATTTTTAACTTGGTGTTTTAACCTAGTTCACATTCTATTGATGCATGCATGAAAACTCTGTTTAAAGCACCATTGATTTGGTGAACTGTAAAGCCCATGTTGGAATAGAGCAGGCATAGGATTTACAACATAAATACTTCCTGTTATGTGGCTTACTCCATCAAGTAAATATGGATTGGCATTACACATTCAATGAATTTTTATGGGAATTTATGAATTCATATGTATGGTTTTCTCCACTTCCATAGACAACTCAGTTTGTACTCTGTTAACATGCTGTATACATGCTGAGGCTGTGAGGATATTCCTAATGTAAGTCCTTTTTATTTTAAATATACAGTTTTACGTATAGTTGACAGTTAAGCATCTTAGTATTACCCACTGCTACTTCATCTTACGTGGTCACAATAACTGAATGTTAATTAGCAACAGAATTGTGGAAGCTAGCTTTTATCACCTTCAACATAGTCTTGCATTATAACAACAAGCCAGCCAAAAAAACAGGGCTTATATAGAAGAGTAACAGGACAAAAAATTCATAGGTAGTATATATCTTGTTTATCTGTTTGTTACAATCAGATTCAGCTGTACAAACAGCTGGTCATCTTGGAGGTAAGTAAAGTAACAATAGAGGTAGGATGTTTAAACACAGAGGCATTGCTCCGAGGTTTGATGAGGTTGTCCAGTTTATCAATTGGTCTTAAGGTGGTAAGACAATCATAGGCATCTATACATCTATGAACAACATGGCAGTCCATAATAGAAAGAATGTCCCCTCTAAGAGAAATTGGTACTTACATAAATCTCTTAAGCAGAGGTGTTGCTAGGTGAGAGTGACCTTGGCGGTATTTGAGTGGGTTGATTTGCTCTAACACAAGGTATCTCAGCCTCCAGTTCCACCAAAACCAATTAAATAACCAAAAACATTAAATAAGTAGTCCATCACTCTTTCTTTTTTATAATCTTTAATTAGATTTAAAGGGACATTACAGTCACCAAAACAACTTTAGCTTAATTAAACAGTTTTTTCTGCAGTCTCACTGCTCAATTTCTTGCCATGTAGGAGTTAAATCACTTTTTTTTTATACAGCCCTAGGTACACCTCCCTGCATGTGACTTAAACAGCCTTTCTAAACACTTCCTGTAAAGAGTCATCTAATGTTTACACGTCCTTATTATAAATTATGTTTAATTTAGAATTTCTTATCTCCTGCTTTATTAATAGCTTGCTAGGCCCTTCAGGAGCCTCTTGCATGTAATTAAAGTTAAATTTACAGAGCAGGTGTTAAAAGCTTTTAAAGTAAGATACATCTGACTGAAAATTAAACCATTTTGTTTTCATTCATGCACTGTCAGTCACAACTAGTGATGTCGCGAACTTTTCGCGAACGGTTCGCGAACCGTTCGCCGTGAACTCCAGTCAGCAGACACATCCCGGCCAATCTCCAGCAGACCCTCCCTCCCAGACCCTCCCACCTCCTGGACAGCATCCATTTTGAAGGCAGCTTCAAAATAGAATCTGTCCAGGAGGTGGGAGGGTCTAGGAGGGAGGGTCTGCTGCAGATTGGCCGGGATGTGGCTGGTGACTGGAGTTCGCGGCGAACGGTTCGTGGTGAACCGTGGCGAACCATTCGCGAACCGTTCGTGAAAAGCGACATCACTAGTCACAACCAGTTGAGGTATGGCTAGGGCTGCATAAACAGAAACAAAAGTGATTTAACTCCTAAATGACAGTGGATTGACAGTGAAACATTAGAGGGATGATCTATACATAAAAACAGCTTAATTGAACTAAAGCTGTTTTGGAGACTATAGTGTCCATTTAAGTAATACATTTGAAAAGATAGTAAGACAGCTATATGTAAGATTTAAATGTGACAGCAGCCGTGGTTTCCAGCAACATTTGCTTTGTAACAAAGATATGGCATGGGACATAGATTTCATGCACTATGGTAGTCACACGCTGAGTAGGATTCTGAAGGAAGACGGGGAAGAATGGAGAGGGGAAAAAAGAGGGGGAGGAGAGGGTTGCAACCTACCTATAGATAGACAGACCTTTACTCCACCTCATATCCCCCAGTGGAGGTCCAGCTGACAACTATCAATCAGTGTACAGGCAGTCGTGAATGCTCCCTACAAAATCTCTGGGGAGATCAATTCACACCCTCAGGGTCATTACACACAGTCAAACATCACTAGCCAGCAGGTGATAAAAACTTTTAAAGTACCCAATACTCCCCTATCATGTCTAATATGGGGACCTTCTGCTGGAAATAAAGTCAAGCCAGGGTGTAAATGCCTGTGGTGTCAACCACTCTTTCAAGATTATTAAGCCTATAACAATGTTAGCAATGAAACTGAGCAGACTATTTATGCAATAAATTCATGGTTGGTGTCGATGACGGTGTCATGCTTTTTAGAGAGAACAACTCTACAATAAAGTCCATTGCTATATTTTACAGGTTCCAGAAGGAATAGAAAAAAACTGAAAGAGCCATGCAAGTCTGGAGGTAGTGTGCTTAGAGCAGGCAAATGTAGAGCAAAACAAGACATACTACTGTGGAGCATTAGACAAGAGTTAGTCACCAGAAGTAATGCTGAATTGTATCCTTGGTTTTCTAGCAACTAGCAGAGAGGTAATCCTGTTGTAGCCCTTCAGCATGAAGTAAGGAGCATGTGAGATCAATTGAGTAGGGATTCTTTATGTTTTCTAAGGAAAGGTACCATGTTCGAAAGAATGATGCCTTTCCTTTGAGGGACTTTTGCTAATGAGTAGTTCTAATTTCCTAACACAGCTTACCAAACTATTTTTTTAAAATAAACTTTTAAATAATTTAATAAAAAAGAGCATATTTTAATTTTGTAATATTTTTATATATTGCTATATTTGTATATATGATACATTTTTTGATATTTTAAAATGTTGAAAAAAATATTTTGAAAGTTCATCCAAAAATAATAAATAATTTGGAAAGCATACCCAATTTATTAAATTGAGACCCAAGTTTGTTGAGCTTTATAGTGTAAAAATAAAACAGAGTAAAGGATGCGCAAGAGCAGCAGAGATAAAAATTAATTAAAATAGTAAATGTTAGATGATAAAAATGGATCTAGTGCACAATATATATGAAAAAGCTAATTTAACATTTACTGAGAAGAAATAAGGAAAAGTAAACAATAAAAAAGTGCCTAAAACGTACCTTAATTAAAATGAAGACATAAAATGATAACTGATAAAATAAAAAGTGCATACATTGTTACATAATAAATTAATAAAATAAGATTTAATTTGTTCATTTTATAAGGTGGATTCACTCTAGAAGATAACCATTAAGCAGACATACCACTAGAGGGCAGACAAGCCTGAATTCACACTGTTTTTTTAAAATTGGTTCCTGCAAGACATACAGATGTGTTTTTGTTCCCTATAATTCTAGTGTATATTTATTTATATTTATTATTATTTATATAAGTGCTCCACTTATGTATTTTAAGTGGTGGTTTATATATATATATATATATATATATATATATATATATATATAGATATATATATATATATATCTATATATACATATATATATAGATATATATAGATATATATATATATAGATATCTATCTATCTATCTATCTATATATATATATATATATATATATATATATATATATATATAATATATATATTATGGTTCCCTCTTTTATTTTATATTTGTTTAATAATAATATTAACAATATTAATACCAGTATTATAATTTAAATTATATTTGAATTATTTTGTGCTGTACTAAAATTATAAAATATACTAATATTTCAACAATCCATATTTCACCACACAGCTTATGGTAGACAGAACATTGTGGAATTATTTCACCAACCAAGTTAAATGAGTTGATGAGCTATTTGCAAAGTTAGATCTTGGTAATTCTGTAGTGATATCCAAATTATCCTGTGAGTAAATCTAAATTAAATTATGTTAGTAACCCAATGTATCTACCTAATACAACATGCATAGTTTTCTGAGCTGCTAAACCTGCCAGTTATCTTTTTAAGGGGGATGAATCAACAGACTGTTCTTTAATTAAGTTAATTCAGCTTCAGTTCCAGTGTTAATTATTAATACAATTCATACTTAAGTTATAAAGCTGTCTAGAATAACTAAGCTAATATTATATAAATATTATATAAAAGAAAATGTGTTGTCTTAAAAGATTTGTATAGGAGATATCACCAGAATAAATATTTATTTTAATTATTCTCCTTCTATAGTCCTTTTAATAGCCATATCCGAAGGAAATTATCAATGAATCTTGAAATGGTTGTATTACTTTGCAAAATAAATATAAAATATTCTGGGCAGTGGTATCTGGGGTCAACTGTTTTTACATTAGATAAAGTATTTTGGATGTTTAGTTGCATTTTTAATATTTTCAATTTTGACACTGATAGTATAGATGTATATATTTGTGTGTCAATATATGTTATATATACTCTGATGTCACTTGAAATTTGCTATTCAGCATTTTGTTTTATTAGTATTAATAATGTTAAATCATATATTACAGAAGCTATGCCTATAGAAATTAAACAAGAACAAGAAAAATAGAAGGTGTGGAATATATTATGTATATTTTATTTACATATATACACATTTACACAGCCTCTAGAACAGTATTTTAATGGAATCTTATTAAATATTTCTTTGCTCTTATTCTATACTTGGCTTCTTGACAGCATGTCCCCAAAGGGATATTGCCAAAAACCTGAGTACACTAGATCAAAACACACCCCAACTGGAAACATTGATAAGTTTTTATTAGTGCACTTGATGTTCCATATTTGAATGTGCTATCTCTTTAGTATGTGCCAACTTGTGATAGAAAATATGGCATTACATTGCATTACACTGCATATTTTTTTTGGTCATATTCCAAAGCATGTCAATTCTAAGTGTTGTAATTATTGTCAACTTGTGACTGGCAGAATAATATTATGTTTAATGTAATAATATTAATATGGTAGTAACTGAATACAATTCTTTAATAACCACAGATAAAACTAGCAAAAATCTTTCTTGATTCCTAAGTGCAATTATTTAGTCCACAAATCAGCCTTTGGTCTTCATGGAATCTTGATAGATAGCCTCTTATTAGTTTCACAGTCAAAAGAACAGATGCTTAATAAACTTCTATACTGATATTTATATATGTTCTATTTGTGTCCATGTTCCGTTAGCATTGTTGAACGTCATGTTCCATTATTTTTCCATAGAATCTTTCATATTTGTTTTTAAAAATGAAAAACTCCATAGATCAGTGCTGTCACTGGGCCTTCTCTAAGTTTAAAACAGAAGAAAAGGAGGTTCACTCCATAAAAAAATTCAAAAGTGTATGACATGTTGGCAGAGGGGAATAAATGAAAATATTTAGCAAAAAGGTGCATTTGGAAATATGAATGCATATTTTTTTTGCACCCTCTCCCAACATATGTTATGCATTTTAAATGGGAACTTTTATTTCTTTGCAATCCACATTGAAGAAAGCTAATAACACAGCAAAATTAGATACACTTGTTTAAAACATTGCGGATCCGTCTCTTTATCAATGAGTTCCCTTTTGCCAGCAAGATTGTTTTATGGAACTTGCAAAATTATTGCAAGTTAATCTCACCAAAATATTACAGAGTGTCCTAGATACCGCTGTGTGTCCTAACAATACTAAAGCAATCAGCTTCTTAGATGTTAAACAATATTTTGGCAAGATTAACGCACAGTGCTTTTGCAAGTCTAATGAAACAATTCACGGGAAAATCTACTGGGGGGAAATGAACTTGCATGTACAGGCCTTGTATATGAATAAAGGTTTTCAATAGAAAGCCATAGAACTTCTACTGCCATCATGTTTTACCAATAATTATTAATATGTAGTTTGATACAGTCTACTGTATGAATAATTTAATAAAATAATAATAATAATAATAATAATAATAATAAAAAAAGGTTTTATATGGTGTGTTACAGGTGATTCATTAGAAAATAACTTGGTGTTTTAAACTTGTTACTATAGTGCCAGGAAAACAAACTTGTGCAAATGGAAGTTAAAAACCCCTTTTGTCACTTACCTGGGTCCAGCGCAGATGTCCCTTGGCACTGTCTCGGGTCCGCCTTCTCTCCTCCCCCACCGACGTCAGACGGCGGGGGAGACCTAATGTGCATTCAATGCTTTCCTATGGGATTTTGGGTTACGCTGGATGTCCCCATGCATAGTGTGAGAACGTCCAGCATCAGTAAGATGACCAAAAGACACCTAACAGCCTGAAAATCCCTCTAGCGGCTATCTGGTAGACAGCTACTAGAGGTGGAGTTAACCCTAGCAGGTAATCATTGCCGTTTCTCAAAAACTGCAATAATTACCTGCTTAGGGTTAAGGGACCTTGGACACTGCACCCAGACCACTTCAGTGACCTGAAGTAGTCTGGGTTCCTATAGTGTCCCTTTAACATTGGTGTTTCATGGGTAATTTTCTAGTTAGTTGGTGTATGCATGAAAATTTTATTTAAAGGTATTCCTGACCCTAAAGTGTTAAAACCACCATCTAGTCCCCCTGGGCCCCTCATGCCTCCATAAATGTAGCAAACTCTTACTGTATTCAAGCCTGAAGCTGTAACTCTGCATGCTGTCAGACTCAGAAAAAAACAAGCAGTCTGCTGACATCATCAGAAGTGGTAGCCTGATCCAATCACAGTGCTTCCCCATGGGATTGGCTGAGACTGACAAAGAGGCAGATCAGGGGCAAAACCAGCATGATTCAAACACAGCCCTGGTCAATCAGCATCTCCTCAGAGATTAATTAAATCATTGAATCTCTATGAGGAAAGTTCAGTGTCTGCATGCAGAGGGAGGAGATACTGAATGTTTGGATGCATTTTAGGCAGCCATAGAAACATAGAATGTGACGGCAGATGAGAACCATTCGGCCCATCTAGTCTGCCCAATTTTCTAAATACTTTCATTAGTCCATGGCCTTATAGTTAGGATAGCCTTATGTCTATCCCACGCATGCTTAAACTACTTTACTGTGTTAACCTCTACCACTTCAGCTGGAAGGCTATTCCATGCATCCACTACCCTCTCAGTAAAGTATACTTCCTGATATGATTTTTAAACCTTTGTCCCTCTAATTTAAGACTATGCCCTCTTGTTGTGGTAGTTTTTCTTCTTTTAAATATAGTCTCCTCCCTTACTGTGTTGATTCCCTTTATGTATTTAAATGTTTCTATCATATCCGCCCGTCTCGTCTTTCCTCCAAGCCATGACCCAGGAAGGATCTCTAACAGCTATATGAGGAGTGGCCAGTGAAGTTATCACAAGGCTGTAATGTAAACACTACATTTTCTCTGAAAAGCCAGTGTTTACAGCAAAAAGCCTGAAGGTAATGATTCTACTCACCAGAACAAATTCAATAAGCTGTAGTTGTTCTGGTGACTATAGTGTCCCTTTAACAGGGCCGGATTAACATAGGGGCTGATGGAGCTGCAGCTCCAGGCCCAGGCCCATGGAATAGTCTTATTGATTTAAAAAGTTTTTTTTTTTTACATTTTTTTTTTCACACACTACTCTTAGGTATTCCACCTGGCTTTTATTTGATTGGCACAGCCAGTATTTGGGGCTGCCTGGCTGGTGCCAATATTGGAGTGATACTGGCAATACAAATGCTGGTATTTTTCTCAGTATAAACAAGAGATTACTATGCAATACCAGCACTGGCCAGTAGGGGTCGCTGTATGTGGAGACAAGCAGGGATAGGAAGTTCCAGCATATCCCTCCCTGCCTATCTATACTCACTGATCTGCAGGGGTGCAGCTACAGAGAGTCCAGACAGCAACTCCCACCCTGCAGAGACAGCCTACAGCTCAGGGAAGTAAGGGATGGGGGGAAAGGCTGCAAGGAGACATACACTGAGACACTAAGGGACATTGGGAGACATGACACAGACACATGCGGACACAGTGTCCCCATGTCTCCCAGCCAGTGTTCCTGGTGTCTCAGTGCCCCCTAGTCTCCCAGTGCCCCCTAGTCTCCCAGTGCCCCCAGTCTGCCAGTGTCTCACTGTCCCCATGTCTCCTAGTGCCTCCATGTCTCTCAGTGCCTCAAGTGTCACAATGTCCCTATGTCTCCAAGCTAGTGTCCCTAGTGTCTGTGGCCCTGGTGTCTCAGTGTCCCCATGTCTCAATGTCCCCATGTCCCCCAGTCAGTGTCTCTAGTGTCTGTGTCCCCATGTCTTCAAGTGTCCCCTATTTTCCCATTGTCCCAATTTGTCCCAGCCAGAGTCCCCTAGTCTCCCAGTGTCACTGGTGTCTCTGTGTCCCTAGGTGTCCCCAGGTATCCTCGTCTTCCTAGTGTCCTAGTGACATGGGTACCCTGGAATACATGGGGACACAGGGAGACATGGGGCATTGAGACACTGTGATACATAGGATCACTGGGAGACCTGGGGACACGACACTAGGGGACACTGGGAGACATGGGGCACTGAGACACTGATACATAGGAACACTGAGACCTGGAGTAATTGACACATGGGGGCACTGAGTCATGAGGGCACTGGGAGACATGGGGGCACTGGGAGGAATCCATCTATACAGCAGAATCAAACTAAGTAGTTTTTTGGTGATTTTACAGCATTTTCTCTTATGTCACTCCTTGTGATTTACATCATGTGATGTCACCCATACATATTTAATTATGCAAATTAGTAAGGCTGGTATGTTTTTCCAAGAAAGGTGGCAACCCTAACTACTTTTCACATACTTTTACTTAAGTATGGAAACTTAAGAGGGATGCATGGGAACAAAACTTGTGTGGACTGGCTGACAATAAATATAGTTAAAGGGACACTATAGTCACCAGAACAACTACAGCTTATTGAATTTGTTCTGGTGAGTAGAATCATTACCGTCAGGCTTTTTGCTGTAAACACTGTCTTTTCAGAGAAAATGCAGTCTTTACATTACATCCTAGTGGTAACCTTACTGGCCACTCCTTAGATGACTGTTAGAGATCCTTCCTGGGTCATGGCTGCCTAAAATGCATCCAAACATTCAGTGTCTCCTCCCTCTGCATGCAGACACTGAACTTTCCTCATAGAGATTCATTAATTCAATTCATCTATATAAGGAGATGCTGATTGGCCAGGGCTGTGTATGAATCATGCTGGCTCTGACCCTGATCTGCCTCTTTGTCAGTCTCAGTCTCTTTGTCAGTCAGGATCAGGCCACCACTTCTAATGATGTCAGCAGACTGCTTGTTTTTATGAGTCTAACAGCATGTAGAGTTACAGCTTCAGGCTTGAATATAGTAAGATTTTGCTATATTTATGGAGGCATGATGGGCCCAGGGGGGCTAGATGGTGGTGTTATAGGGTCATGAAATCATATTTGTGTTCCTGACCCTATAGTGATCCTTTAAGGTAATGCTGACTTTGGTCTCTCTAACACTGTGGCATGTTCCCTTTCTTCTACACTCACTACATACAGCTTTTCTTTGTCCCAGACTATATACCAGGAGCTTCTGCCTGCTAGTAAGACGGTAAGGAGACAAATGCACCAGCGAGTGCTAGGGGACAGTCTTTAGAAGGCGTTGAGTGAGTGAATCATTAGATGCATTTATGCCAAGCTCAGGGTGCTGTCTGCACAGTATGCCCTTAGTTGGCCAGCTGCATGAATGTCAGGCAGCCTGACATGCATTCATGCCAAGCTGGCCTTCTAATTCTTTGAGCAGACATGTCCTCTTTTTGGTGTCTTTTGTGATTTGTGTCAGTGGCACACCCATGCCCATTGAATTCCTGCTTGACTGGACAGCACTGTTAGGGGTTATGGATTTACTTGAAAGATGAAAACATAAATTAGAGAGAGATTAGCCTAGAGTATGTGTTTTGTTATAGCTGCTGTTTTCTTTCTCTCCAGCACCATCTCCATCAGATACATGACGCTTGGGAGTGTTTTACTGTTTTTGGTCGATTTGATTCTGTAATTAGGCCCGTCATAATTGTCAGCACCAGGCCCACTGGGCTCTTAATCTGGCCCTGCACAGACTGCTGAGTCCATACACACACACACACACACTGCTGAGTCCATACACACACACACTGCTGAGTCCATGCACACATACACAGACTGCTATGTCCATACACACACACACACACACACATAGACTGCTGAGTCCATGCGCACACACACACACAGACTGATGAGTCCATGCACACACACAGACTGCTGAGTCCATAAACACATACACCCACAGACTGCCAAGTCCATACACACACTCTGCTGAGTCCATGCACACACACACACACACACACACACACACACACACAGACTGCTGAGGCCATACACATACACACACAGACTGCTGAGTCCATACACACACACAAACTGCTGAGTCCATGCACACATACACACACAAAGACTGCTGAGTCCATACACACACACTGCTGAGTCCATGCACACACACACAGACTGCTGAGTCCATACACACACACACAGAGACTCTGCTGAGTCCATACACACACAGACTGCTATGTCCATACACACACACATACACACACAGACTGCTGAGTCCATACACACACACACCCCGCTGAGTCCATGCACACACAGACACACACACAGACCAAGCTGAGTCCATACACACACACTGCTCAGTCCATACACATACACACACACTGCTGAGTCCATACACACACACACAAACTGCTGAGTCCATGCACACACACAGACTGATGAGTCCATACACACACACACACACACACACTGCTGAGTCCATACACACACTGCTGAGTCCATGCACACATACACAGACTGCTATGTCCACACACACACACACACACATAGACTGCTGAGTCCATGCGCACACACACACACAGACTGCTGAGTCCATAAACACACACACACAGATTGCTGAGTCCATACACACACACACACGCTGAGTCCATGCACACATACACAGACTGCTATGTCCATACACACACACACACACACATAGACTGCTGAGCCATGCGCGCACACACACACAGACTGCTGAATCCATGCACACACACACACACACACAGACTGCTGAGTCCATACACACACAAATACGCAGACTGCTGAGTCCATACACACACACAGACTGCTGAGTCCATACACACACACACTGCTGAGTCCACACACACACACAGACTGCTGAGTCCATACCTACACACTGCTGAGTCCATGCACACATACACACACACACAGAGTGCTGAGTCCATACACAGACTGCTGAGTCCATACACACACAGACTGCTGAGTCCATACAGACACAGACCGCTGAGTCCATACACACACACAGACTGCTGAGTCCATACACACACACATGCAGACTGCTGAGTCCATACACACACCACCCTGCTGAGTCCATGCACACACAGACACACACACAGACTGCTGAGTCCATACACACACACTGCTGAGTCCATACACATACACACACACTGCTGAGTCCATACACACACACACAGACTGCTGAGTCCATGCACACACACACACACACAGACTGCTGAGTCCATACACACACACACCAAGTTGAGTCCATGCACACACACACAGACTGCAAAGTCCATATACACACACAGACACACACACAGACTGCTGGGTCCATACACACACAAACACACACACACACACACACACAGACTGCTGAGTCCATACACACACACACACACATAGACTGCTGAGTCCATGCGCACACACACACACACACACACACACACAGACTGCTGAGTCCACACAAACACACACACACGCTGAGTCCATGCATACATACACAGACTGCTATGTCCATACACACACACATAGACTACTGAGTCCATGCGCACACACACTGTGACAGGACCATCTGTCTGCTTGGATTTTTACCACGTTCGTCTGTTTGTCCCCCGTTCGTATGAATGGCTGGTTTCTATAGCCCAGCCATTCGAATGACTCTTTTTCCCGAACAAACCTGCCGAACGAATGGCCACCCAAGTGAGGAGTGTGCTGCTGGTTAACGAAGTGATCCCAATTAGAACGTTGTGGTTAACCGCAGACACTTCTCAATTAAACCGAATTCAGGGTGGTCGTCGTTCGTATGTCGACCACAAGGCAGCGGCCATTTTAAATCACACGAACGCCCAGCGGTGTTTGGCTCTAATTCTATGGAACTGAAAACGGACACTTTTTCTGCCGAACACCGCTGAAACAAGGGAACGCCTGGCTGCCTCCACGAAAGCATGCGAACACCGGCCATTCGGGAGATTGAGAACATACGAAAGACTTAACCCAGATAGCCCTCCCATGGAGTCATTCGTATACCGAAAGACTGTAAGAACTTTGACTCCATGGCGATTAAACTATGTGTGTGGGATCTGAGCGCTATTCGCTAATAATATGCACTCAGATCCAGGCTATCTGGGGACATGTAATACGAATGGGAAATGTTCAGTTTTCATGTAGTTATGTATTTTTATGTCTTTTATTATTTTATGTCTAAGATGGCGACTGTCCTTGTCCTGGAGTTAATTGAGTTACTTGGTAATTAACTCCAGGACAGAGGGGAGGGAATCAGAATGCACTGTGGGTAAAATATGTGACTGTGTGTCAGAAATGTCCTTCTATCTGTCTGTACTTTAAGTCTTCCATTTGGTCCCTTAGGGGAGTGTCCACCAGGTGGGAGACCTGCATAAATACGGGCAGGTAGCCCACAGTAAACCCAGATCTTATTTGACCCTCAATGCGGAGCTTCTGTCTCGTTATTGGGGGGGATTTCTTCTTCACGTTTAGAGACTGCTGGATGGAGCGAAAGCCGCTTTGGGGATATTATTGTT
>OW240918.1:98063978-98171829 GCA_933207985.1 Pelobates cultripes | reverse complement strand
GTGGAGGTCAGTCTGTCGGGACAATCCATCCGCGTTGCCATTCTGCTTGCCAGGCCAGTACTGGATGGTAAAGTTGTAGGGTTGAAGTGCCAGACTCCATATCAATAGCCGGCCATCAGGGCCGGATTAACATAGGGGCTGATGGAGCCGCAGCCCATGGAATAGTTTTTTTTTTGTTTCTTTAAAAAAAAATTCACACGGCCAGTAGGGGTCACTGTGTATGGAAAGAGGCAGGGATAGGAAGCTAAGCTCTACTCACTGATCCACGGGGGAGCAGCTACACAGCATAGAGAGTCCAGACAACAGCTCCCAGGTCAGGTAAGTGAAGGATGGAGGGAAAGGCAGCAGGGAGACATGGGGTCACTGAGACACTAGGGAACACTGGGAAACATAGGGACACTGAGACACTTGGGGACACTGTGAGACATGGGGACGCTGTCTCACACTAGGATACTAGTGGACACTTAGAGACCCAGGCACACTGGGAGACTTGGGGACACTGGGAGACTTGGGGGCACTGAGACATTTGGGGACACTGGGAGAAATGGGGGCACTTGTGGATACAGACATGGGGACACTGGGAGACATGGAGACACTGGGAGACATAGGGAGACACATTGGGTCACGGATACACTAGGGACACAGTGTCTCCATGTCTCCCAGTGTCCCCATGTCTCCCAGCCTGTGCCCCTAGTGTCTCAGTGTCCCCATGTCTATGTCCACAAGTCCCCCTATGTCTCCCAGTGTCCCCAAGTGTCTGTGTCCCCATGCCTCCCAGCTAGTGACCCTAGTGTTTCAGTGTCCCCATGCCTCCCAGCTAGTGACCCTAGTGTCTCAGTGTCCCCATGTCTCCCAGTGACCCCTAGTCTCCCAGTGTCTGTGTTCCCATGTCTCTGTGTCCCTAGTGTCTGTGACCCCATTTCTCCCAGTGTCCACAAATGTCTCAGTGTCTGTGTCCCCATGTCTGTGTCCCTAGAGTCCATGATCCCATGTCTCCCCATGTCTCCCAGTGTCTCCATGTCTCCCAGTGTCCCCATGTCTGTATCCACAAGTGCCCCCATTTCTCCCAGTGTCCCCAAATGTCTCAGTGCCCCCAAGTCTCCCAGTGTCCCCAAGTCTCCCAGTGTCCCCAAGTCTCTAAGTGTCCACTAGTATCCTAGTGACATGGGACACACTGAGACATGGGGACACTGGGCAACATGGGGACACTGACACGGTGATACATAGGGACACTGATGCCAGGCTGGCCTTCAAATTCTTTGGACAGACATGCCCCCTTTTGGGCATGTTCGCCCCTGTTTGGCAGTTCTGGTCATGTGATTCGCGTCAGTAGCCCACCCTTTTACCTCGCCCATTGACTTCCTGCTTCACTGGACACTGCTGTTAGGGGGTATGGATTTATTTCAAAGATGAAAGCATAAATTAGAGAGAGATTAGCATAGAGTATGTGTTTTCTTATTGCTGCATCCTTTGAGTTTTCCTCCAACACCAACTCCATCAGATACATGATGCTTGAGAGGTATGACTGTTTTAGTGTTTTTGGTCAATAAGTGTAAAAAATGTAGATGAATGGATGTTCATGTAGAATCTTCTTAATTTCTTCTTATCTTCAGTTGATTGATATATATACGTCTTTTGTATATATAGTCTTGGGCCAAATGCTCGCCACAATAATATATGTCTGTATTATTGAAAAGTACTAATACGCACTCTGAATAAAACATAATAAAGGATGTTACAGGATAATGGACATTCAACAGCAGATGGTAATTGCTGTACTTCTGAGGGGAGAGTTACATCGTTGTACAGAGCCAAGAGCCAAGCCAAGACAGAGAGCGACCTTGTGTCCCTCTGTTACTATATAGATGTGCTTATACTAACATCAGCGTTTAACTCTAGCCATATAAGGACAAAACCCCCACATCCACATTCCAGAGATCTCGGACACAGAAAGCCTTGTGACTTATACCATCTGTTACTTATGTCAATCCACACATCCATATATAATCAATAGAAACATGGAATATGCAATATTCTACATTCCCTCTGTTTATGGTTTGTCTTAAAACCATAACACAATGTAACTAACCTGTCCATTCATACATCACTTGTATCACATTCATTGAGCATAGAACAAGATGTAGTCACAACTTTCTATTATATGAGAGTTCTTAGAAGGTCGAGTTTCTATCCCTCATACTGCTTACTTTACTTCAAAACTCCCTCTGTTTTGATATCCATATCCATGTTACATCATAACTACTTGAACATAATATATACATATATATAACAATAATAAATGAATAAAATAAAGTATTTACAAATGTTTATCCAATAAACAATAAAGCAATCAAAAATATCTACCTGCTCAGCTACAGCCATGTCTTTGTAGTCAACAAAATCAAGATCGTAACTTTCTAAATAATAACTGTGTATCACTATCATATTCCTACAGATACATATAGCATAGTATTTTCATTCTCAATACCTGATATTACTTAAGTACTAATACATGTATTACTATAATATCCTGTCCAATTATATTTCCATGAATCATATGGTTTCTAGCAACCTTAAACTCTTTAGGTCATTTGTATTCATGAATTACATTCCTATACCATTAATACCATCTAGTGATGATTGTATCAGTACTTTACAATCATTGTATTTAATGTGAATATTCAATAGACTCTCACTAGCTAAAATATACCAACACTACTTATAAGCCTCATTCAAAGGATGTGTTATCAACCATGAAGTTCTATAATAATTCTTCAAATAATGTTCCTGGTGTTGACAATACTTATTGTTCTAGAAATTCTCCACCCAGAAATCTTTCTATCATAGATTTTGTTTTTGTTACATAATTATAATTTTCACTAAGATTCCACCTTGTAGTAACAAACTTTACATTCAATCGAAACATAGTTTCCTTTAAAAGAACTTGGAAAGAACAATTTAAATTCATTAGCATCACTCTCTTCATTAGCATTGTGATGACTTATTAATGTAATACATCTTAAAAGCAGGATTGTCCTAATATTCTGACCAATCCGTATTCCTTTGTACACTTCAACTGACTAAAATAAAATAAACAAAACTTGGGATCATACTGCCCAGAAACTCTTATTCCTAGTCTGTGTCTAACAAACTCAGGGAAATCTTAAAACAACTTAACAATGTATTCAATTCATTGGATACTTTAATATCCAGAAACCTATTGTCCTTAGTCCATACCCTTATAGACTTAGGTCAAATATAATTGTGTACTATACTCTTTCCATTCAATCCAATTCCTCTTGGATCTCTGAACTCTTATATCCAAGGCATTCTTAATGTATACCATTACTTAATATTAATCAATATAAATTATCCTTCCTTAGTTTTCTTCCTTATGTTATCATTGTTTGTTTTACTTCACCTCGATATAAACAAATTACTCCTTATAGTTAATCTATGAGATACTATTGAACTCAATCTTTGTGGTATTAAGTAACCATGATCCTTATTTTATCAACTTCATATTTTATCTACCTCTGATACTTCTCATTCTATGTATAGGTAATAATGTAATAGTTCTCTTCATAATACTATCCTTTCATAATTTTACTCCCTGTGTTATATAGCTATAAGTACTCTCTTTTGGTATTAATACTCATAACTGTTAAATAACTTTTCATTGTCTGTTTTCTTTGTTAATATTTAGGAATTGGTATGTATGTTAATGTCAATCTTTTATTTCTTTGTAAGTCTGTTAATCTTCTGAATCAAATGAACTCTGTAGAATCTTCCATCACAGTTTGCAGATCAGATGAAATGTCTCTTTCCAACAGTCGATGTCCAGTTGTCTGAAGGAATGCTTTCCTGATTTATTGCCACATGGATCTGTCACGCTTTACCTACATTAAAACAAATAACCATGTGCAGCATCAATACAATGGCTTACAATGTTTATATCTCATTATTATTATTATACAGTTTAACATTGAATTACATTGACTACAGAAAACATACTAATTTCTTCTCATGAGATCTACCATCTAGTGGTCATTACATTTATGCCATGTGATGTATAATCTGTAAATTTCCTTTATATTCAAATCTTTCTGAACATTTTATTAATCATACCCCCCTTTTAAACTGTTTAATAATCTGGAGGTATAACCTAATCACATGTCAGATGTTACAACTAAATATTGTTTTCCACTATACTTTAGCAATAGCAGCCATTTTGTCTTAACACTGGCACCATTTTGTCACATGAAACACTACAAAAAACATATATTGTTTCCTACATCAAATCTATCTGTAAATCTAGGTTTTATGTGTATGTCCAGGCTTTGCAAAATATAGTAATCCATTATCAGTCATGACATTAAAATCTCATTCTCATGAATTAAATCAAAGATTTTAAATCAACCTCAGAAGCAACAAGGAATATATTCATTGTTTTTCCTTCTGTAAAATGATTGGAGTTACTATATAATCGCATACACCCAATATAACATACATGGCATGTTCCTAACTGCTACATTAGTATATTTCATTCTGCCATATTTGCAAACTTGATGTAAATTTTTATTTTAATTAATTAACCTAATACATTCTTATAACACACATAAAACAATGAAAAAACAGTACAGACTAACAATTCATTATAACATCAAACTAACATAGATCTCTATTCTTGTGTGTGGTTCTTAATTTTGGAATCAGCCTGTGTACATCTGTTGGCAGATAATCCATGCTCATTCCCTAAACTGATCATATCTCTTGAAGTTATTTGATTCTTATAAATTTCTGTGTTACACTGCATTGCTTGTCTGTCTCCTAATTTTGATTTAGCTAAAATTGCTTTTATTTGTCTGACTATCAGTTTACAAGAAAAGGCTTTAATTGATTTATCTCCACATGTATTTTCTCTGTCAAAATTTTCAATCAACATATTTAATTTCTCATTTGCTTTTGATTTGATATCTCGGATAAAATATCTGCAAGATCTTAAATAATGTTGTTTATTGCACCAAAAACAAATAACTTTAGGAGTTATATTCTGCCTTTTATTTGAGCAAATTGGGAGTGGCTCAGCTGTCTGTATCAATCTTTTACACTGAGTCCACAGAGGAGGGCTGTAACATCTGCACTTCTTTCTTTGCCTAATTCCACAAGTCATTTTAACCCCTTCATTATTGGTTTTCCTCCTTAAGTTATCCAAGAACATAGCAACTTCATTCAAAGTCCTTTTTTCTCTAGCTAACACAATTGCAGTTGGATCTAGATCTTGAAATTTTTTAACAAATTCATTAATTAACTGATTCTCAGGAAAATTAGCAACAAGTCTATATGCACTTTCAAATTTTACAAGAAAACTAAATATATCCTCCCCCTTGTGTGGTTTTAGTTTTTCCAACATTTCAGTGTCTGCAAAATCATTCCCTGTTGTTAATTTTATTAATTGTGTTAATCTGTCTTGCTTATTTCCATATATTATTTTATCATTGTCCTGAAATTTTACAAGCGTGGTCAGTCTACATGCCATTTGAGTCGGCAGCCATATTTTAAACAATCTATTCCTTTGTTCGTCATTTAGGCTGTATTTGTCCACATTTGACTCAAACATTTCAGCATTAGTAAATGCATCCACTGACGTGTCATAAACTGGAATACATTTCACAATTTTCATTAATTGTTCATGTATTTTCAAATTAAGTTTTGCAGTTCTGTCTTGAAATTTATATTTCTGCAAATCACTCTGTGAGGATACATTTTCAGTATCTATTGGTTCTGGGATTAGATTCTGTGCCTGTATTTTTCTGGTATTAACACACACTAGTTTAACTTCATTTCTAAGCTGGCAAATAAGATCATTTCTTAGTTCAACTCTATCCTCTAATTCACAGACTGTTTCTGACAATGTTCTCTCTGTTACTTTGTTACACTGGTCATTTAAATCTGATTTGTCTTCTGTTAACCCATTCAAATCTACTTCTTTTTCTGATGATTCTAAATTTTCTTGACCTGCATTACGTTTACAAATCAATGCATTGTAAGTACAGACTAGTTTCATAACATTTCTGATCTTTAGTTTTTTCTTATTAACAAACAATTTCTTGGCAATTTCAGTATTGGCAATTTCACATTGTGTGTATAAAGATTGCCACAAAACAGCATCTGAATAGCTGCTATTAAATGCAAACTGCAATTTACTTTTCTCTGCAATATCATTTATGAATTCCATGTTACTCACCAGATCAGTTATTTCTGTCTATTTCGTTGCTTCATCCACACAGCTGCGCAGTTCTTTGCTTGGACGCTTGATTCTGGACGCGTGCCAATCTCTGCCACGTGCTTGCTTCTAGAATTCACGTTGTATCTTGTGCTTTTTGTCTCAGTTGTAGAAAATAGTCTTGTACAGTCTTTATGATTTGAAAACTCTATTTTTCTTACAAACCACAGTTCTTCTATGATTCAGTCTAGATTCTTTTTTTCTCTTCAAGTTTGTTTTCCCAGTTCCAAAATAGCTTTGTAACTCGATTCTTTTCTCTCCCCCCTTTAAGTGGGAACAAAACTTGAATAGAAGACTGGCTGGCTAGCCAATGTAAAAAATGTACTTTGTAATGGGGATAAATGGATGTTCATGTAGACTCTTTCTTAATTTCTTCTTGTCTTCAGTTGATTGATATATATACACGTCTTTTGTATATATATTCTTGGGCCAAATGCTCGCCACAATAATATATGTCTATATTATTGAAAAGTAGTAATACGCAATCTGACTTACGGTTTCTTCAGGTTTATTCTTAGTTACGGATACATAAAACATAATATAGGATGTTACAGGATAATGGACATTCAACAGCAGATGGTAATTGCTGTACTTCTGATGGGAGAGTTACATCGTTGTACAGAGCCAAGACTCAAGCCAAGACTGAGAGCGACCTCGTGTCCCTCTGTTACTATATAGAAGTGCTAATACTAACGTCAGCATATAACTATAGCCGTATAAGGAAAAGACCCCCGAATCCACATTCCAGAGCTCTCGGACAAAGAAAGCCTTGTGACTTATTGATACCATCTGTTACTTATGTCAATCCACACATCCATATATATATAATCAATAGAAACATAGAATATGCAATATTCTACAATAAGATTCTGTAATTAGGCCCCATCATAATTGTCAGCACCAGGCCCACTGGGCTCTTAATCTGGCTCTGGATAGGAGCATGAACTAATTGTCAGGATTACAGAATGATCCAGCACGTAGAATTGTGTAACACAGAGGACTGATAGGTAACGTATACCTGACCTTAGAATGACCTTATAATTGCTGCTCAGCATTAACCCTTCTGTGGATTTGGTTGCTGCTCGGCACAACTTTTCCGGTGTGGACAGTAAATGTCATTAACCACATTTTTATAAGCGGATGAATACGTGACATTACCCCCCACCTGAAGAACGCCCACCAGACGGGCAGGACCAGGCATGAGAGGAAATTTGGAGTGAAAATAGCGAATCTTGCGGCCAGCATGTATATCAGATGCCGGAACCCAAGAACGATCGGTTGGTCCATAACCTTTCCAATCCACCAAGTACTGTAAAGTGCCCCGAGAAAACCTGGAATCAGTTATGGAGGAGACAACTAAGGGAGGAGGAGGGACACTTGAGACAGAATATTTCTTGCACACAAAAGGCTTGAGTAAGGACACATGAAAGGTATTAGGAATTTTCAAGGAGGCCGGAAGATCCAGAGAGTACGCAACAGGATTGATCCTACGAAGGACACGAAAAGGTCCAAGGAACCTAGGAGCAAATTTCATGCTAGGGACTTTGAGCCTGATATTACGAGAAGATAACCAAACCCACTTGGTAAACAGGGTTGGCACCTCGACGTGTATCAGCATAATGCTTGAAACGGTCAGCAGCAGTACCCAGAGCAGATTGAACTTTAACCCAGGTATCACGGAATAAGCCAAACAGTCATCCAAAGCAGGATTAGCCGTATCAGAAAAACAGCCGGTCGGACAGTAGGATGCCGGCCATTATTAATTAAAAATGTACTATGCCCAGAAGAGTCATGGTCAGCATTGTTCCTAGCAAACTCGGCCCATGGTAGTAATTCGGACCAATTGTCTTGAGGGCTATTAACGAAACAACGCAAATATCATTCCAAGGACTGGTTAGCCCTCTCAGCTGTACCATTGGTGTGGGGGTGGTAAGAGAATGAAAAAGACAATTCAATCCCTAATTGTTTATGAAGGCCCCCCAAAACCGAGACACAAACTGAGAACTTCTGTCAGATACTATATTGTGAGGAATGCCATGCAGACGGACAATTTCTCGTATTAGGATTTGTACCAGGTCTTGAGATGACAGCAATTTCTTGAGAGGAATAAAATGAGCCATTTGAGAAAAATGTTCCACAACCATGAGAATGGTGGTATAACCGTTAGAACTAGGAAGTTCAACAATGAAGTCCATGGACAAGTGGGACCATGGGACCTCAGGAATAAGAAGAGGTTGTAACAAGCTACAAGGGAGTTTATGAGGCACTTTGGAAACCGCACAAACAGAACAAGCCTGCACATATTCCTTAACATCCATCCTGAGGGAATCCCACCAGAATGACCTCATGATAGCAGAAGTGGATTTAATACCTGGGTGACTAGCAGACACATTGTCGTGAAACACCTTCATGATATCAACCCTTTCCCCCAATGGAACGAACAGTTTGTCCTGAGGTTTACCACAGGGCGTCTGAGACTGAGCCTCCATGATGGAGCCAAGCAGTGGAGAGGACAATTAAAGGACAGTGGATGCAATGATACATTCCGGGTGATTCCAAATGATATGAGACGTTTCTTGCTCTAGTATAGCCTCAGTATCAAACTGCCAGGACAAGGCGTCGGCCTTGACATTTTTAGAACCAGGTCTGTAGGTGGCAAGAAAATTAAAGCAAGAAAGAAATAGAGACCACCTAGCTTATCTAGAAGATAATCACTTAGCATCACCTATGTAAGCCAGGTTTTTGTGATCAGTAATGACCCTCTAGAAGATGTCGCCACTCCTTGAGAGCTAAAATAATGGCCAACAATTCTCTATTGCCAATATTGTAATTGCGCTCAGCAGGAGACAACTTTCTAGAAAAGTAACCACAAGGATGTAACGGAGTTTCCTGGCTCTCCCTCTGGGAGAGAACTGCCCCTAGCCCTGTCTCTGAAGCATCAACCTCCAGTATGAAAGGCTTACTGCTGTCAGGATGTATCAATATGTTGGCGGAGGCAAACCGCTGTTTGAGAGTTTCAAAGGCTTCAATTGCCTCCTTAGACCATATCATACTACTAGCCCCCTTGCATGTCATATTGGTGATGGGGGCTATTACTGAAGAAAATCCCTTTATAAATGTTCTGTAATAATTGGCGAAACCTTTGAATGGCTTTCAACCCAGTGGGTAAAGGCCACTGTAGAACAGACTCTAGTTTTTTAGGGTCCATCTGAAACCCAGAGGCAGAAATATTATATCCTAAAAACTGTACTTCAGACTGGTCTAAGATACATTTTTCCAATTTACAATAAAGTTGTTTTTTTAATAAGGTTTGCAGAACTTGTTTAACATGATCGTGGTGAGACTGGAGGTCAGGAGAATAAATAAGGATATCATCCAGATAGACCAAGACAAACGAGTAAATGTAATCCCTGAGTACATCATTAATGAAATCTTGGAAAACCGCTGGAGCATTGCACAACACGAATGGCATCACTAGATATTCATAGTGTCCACTTCTGGTATTAAATGCAGTCTTCCACTTGTGGTTTTCCTTGATTCTCACTAAATTGCAAGCGCTTCTAAGGTCAAGCTTAGTAAACACTTTAGCGCCCTGGAGTCGGTCAAATAATTCAGCAATAAGAGGAATGGGATAGGCGTTCTTAATGGTGATTTTGTTCAATGCCCTGTAATCGATACATGGGGTCCTCGGTAGCAGGGCTACATACTGCGGATACATCCTCTGGTCTCTCTAAGTACTCTTTCAACATATTAATATGAAAAGCTCTCTTTATCCTATCATCCTTGCAACTGGCGATGACATAGATTGTATCGCACACCTTCTCTATCACCTTATAGGGTCCCTGCCAGGAAACCTGCAGTTTATCCTTCTTAACGGGCTTCAGTCCTATATAAAAAGTACATTGTCGGGCACCCCTAGCATATCACACCTTCTGTCGCCCTTGGGCCTGTCCGAGCTTGCTGCTCCATGCGGTTCCGAAGCTCTATTACATATGATAAGATTGGGGTCCCTTCACTCTGTTTCCCTCTCCCAGTGCTCCCTGATGAGATCAAGAGGCCCTCGCACCTTTCTCCCAAATAAAAGAGTTTGAAGGGGGAAAACCCAGTTGATTCCTGCAGTACCTCCCTGGAGGCGTGGTAGGAATCGCTCCCAGTCTCTGTATTAACTGGTGAAAGTCTTGAGCATTTGCTTCAAGGTTCCATTAAAGCGCTCACAGAGACCATTAGTCTGGGGGTGATAAGGGAAGTAGCGATTTAATATGGCAGACCTTCCACAGCTGCTGGGTCAACTTTGCAGTAAATTGAGTGCCTCTGTCCGAGAGGATTTCCTTGGGAAACCAGAGCATTAGCCACAGTGTCTGCCTGTATATTTGACAGAGCCACTGCCTCTGGATAGTGAGTTGCATTGTCCACTACAGTAAGTATATACTTCTTACCGGATGGACTAGGGTTGGCGAGGGGTCCCACCAGGTCAGTGGCTACCCTGCTGAAGGGTTCTTCAATAATTGGCAGGGGTACCAAGTGATCCTTGGGGTGACCCCCTCATTTCCCCACTTGCTGGCACACATCGCAAGTACGGCACTAATCTCATACATTAGCGTGTACCCCAGGCCATACGAAGGTCTGGGTTACCCGGTCTAAGGTACGAGTGACTCCTAAGTGTCCAGCCAAGGGAATGTCATGCCCAACCCTAAGAATTTCCCGTCTATATTTGCATGGAATTACTAACTGGCGCTTTTGGTAGGGGTTCTGCCCTGCCTGTTCTGTGACTCGCTTATTAGAGTCCCACATAAAAACTTCGTTTTCTAATCCCCAGCCCCTTTCTCTGCCTTTTCCTTGTATTTTTTTTAGGGGGGAATCCTCTCTAGTCGCCTTCCCAAACTCCTTAGGGGTGTCCCAAGCTATCCCGGTCTGGGGTGTAGTCACAGTCGGGGGGTGTCTTACCTGGGTCTCCCGAACTGGTGAACTGGTCCTTTCGGTTCTTGCTTGTGCTCTGGTCGTCACGGGGTGAACAGCTGTGGTAGAGGTGGGAACGTAGACAGAAGTGAGGGGGCCCAAATTGTTGCCCAGAAGGACTTCGGCTAGCAAATTATCCCGACTTTTGCTACACCGGATCCGGCTCCCCAGTCTAGGTGAACGTGGGCAGTAGTCAGGCGAAATACGGCTCCACCAGCCACTCGAACAGCTATGGTTTGTCACGAATGCTTATGGGCTGGAACCAAGTGCCCCTGTACCAGCGTAATAGTAGCCCCATTGTCTCGTAATCCTTGGGCGGCTTGCCCGTCGATCTTGACCTCTTGTCGGTGTTGCTGTCTATTATGTCCGGAATCAGCCTGGATGGGATAGACCTCATACAATACCCCATATATTCCTCAGGGTGAGCATCAGTGTCCACGCAGTGGACAGCCGGGGTCTGGGATGCCGCAGAGGTTGGTACCGGTGGTGAGTTGTTCCAGGAAGCTCTGGGAGGGCCAAAAGGGCAATTGGCCACCAGGTGTCCTGGTTCGTGGCATCGGTGACACTTCACCTTGGAATACTCCGAACTGTTTCAGGGGGGACCAGCATAACGAGTGGGGCCGGGTGGAACAGGGGTCCTAAACTCTGGTCGTGGAGAGGGTAAAGGGGGGCCCAGGAATCCATTCGAGGGTTAAGTCGGGATAACGCAGGATCTAGTCGCCTTGCATCCACATACTCATCAGCCAGGCGGGCCGCTTCGGTGAGGGTGTGGAGAAGTCGGTCTCATACCCAGTTACTTAAGTCATGCTGTAAATTATTAAAGAAGTGCTCTAGGAGAAACAGCTGCAGCACCTCCTCGGCAGATACGGCTTGGCACCCTGCGATCCAATGAGTAGCGGTCAGGCGCTGCCTGTTAGCCCACTCCATGTGGGTATCACATCCTTACTTCTTCGTGTCCCAGAATTTCCGCCGGTGTTCCTCAGGGGTTATGGCATACTGTTTAAGTAAGGTGTATCTGACATGGTTTTACCTCGTCCTCTGGGATGGCCCAGAAGGATTCCACGGCTTTCCCAGATAGCTTTCCGGATAGGATGGTGACCCATTCCTCTGTGGGTACCTGGTAAAGCACACATTGCCTTTCAAAGTTTTCCAAATAGCAGTCGATCTCCCCCTCTGCTTCCAGGAACTGTTTAAATGCAGCAAAAGGTACCATTCACTTTTCTGTGCTGGCAGGAGCAAGGGTAACTGTGGGTGGCTCTGCAGGGCGCTGGGCAATAATTCTTTGTAGCTCGTATTCCCTCTTTTCTCGAGCTTCCGCTGCTACTTCGGCAAAAATCGGAGTAATCTGATCCTCCGAAGGGGTTTGGCCAACCACTCCATCACTATACGGACCATTTCGTGTCCAGACGTGGTAGGAGGCTCAGCCATGGTAGAGTTCCGATCCAGCTGCTGTAGTTCCGTAATCAGCTCCCTTTTAGGTCGGTTGCTGGCAATCCCTCCACTGCTTTCCAGTAGATCCTTGATGGTCATCCTTTTTACCTGTTCATATCGCTTTTCCATCCGATCTGCATGCCTCCTGGGGTAGAAGGACCATCCGGCCGATGCCATCAAATGTGACAGTTACCCCTATAAAGTGAGGGTATCTACTGTCTGGACACCCTTCTTCCCATAGATAGAGAGCGTTGCAAGGTCCCACCCTGATACCCTGGAGAGCTAGTGTAATGGGATTCCCTGTACTCCGACCGAGTACCTTCCGTTGATGGCCGCTTCCTAGCTTGCGCCGAGGACCACAAGCTCCGCACTGGACACCACAACCGCCGTAGCTTAACTGCAGTCTTGCCGTCTTCTGTCCACCCTGGATCAGCTTCTGTCCTCCAGGACTGTGTGGGGAAGATCTCTCCTCCAGGAGAGTGTATCAGGAACAAGCTCTTAAAAGAGCTAAGTGATTAAAGCTCAGGGGAGTATGCAGAGCATAGCAATCTCCAGTGTGAGTATAGCTGTCCCCTCCAATCACGATACAAGACTATGTGTTGAGGGTCAAGAAGAACTGTTTTAATTAGCACCAAAGGGCTTTCTTTTATGGAGGTATTACACATACAGGACCGCCCACAGGGTTTTACAGAACAACTAATAAACACGTAGTATACAGTACAAACACTTCCATCAATTACACACAAAATGCTCCCCTCTGCCTGTGATATAATTACTGACACGGCAAGAAAAATATACTTTTTACACATGTACTATAACTTTAAAACTATATCTCCAATCTTCATAAAAATCACATATTATTAATCAGCATACTTGATTAATGCAAATCCTTCCAGTAGTTCAAAAGTTAGTTGGAAGTCCTTTGTGCGGACTAAATCCCATTCGAACGTGCGTTCGAATCTTCGAACGGGACTTAGTCTCTGTGGCTGAAACCTCAGTGCAGGAGAAGGTAAGGGTCAGCAGTGTTCACTGAAATATGTAGCCGATTTCAGTTCCATGGATTTGGCTACACACATCGCTGACCGTGTGCGAATGAAAAAAGATGGCCGCCGCCACGTGTTCGTTTGTTGAATAGCGGCCACTTCAACTACTTCGGCTGCATCTGAAGTGCCAATTTAAAGCTGCAGAACTGCTGAAGGGGGCAGCAAGAGTCTTTTAAAATCCAATCTGCTAAAATAGTCTTTAACAGGCAATATCTTCCAGGGGCCATAGTCTTAATGGGGCATTGTTCACCAAAGTCACAATGTGCCCCCAGACGGTTCTTAAAGGACTATACACAGTCCAATAAAAGTCCATAAGCCCAAATTCTGGTTTAAAAGATACAATCTCCCAGGGACCATAGTCGCAGGGGAGGAGGCTGGCTAGCAGGCCTCTCCAGGACCAAGTGGCGAAGGGCACTTCGTCACAGCTAGTATAGCTGAAGAGAGCTCTTACAAGAGCTAGCAGTGATATAGCAGTTATAACTGTTCCCTACAACACAAGATGAGGCTGTGAGTTGAGGGTAAGAAGGTCTGGTTTATTGAGCAACTTGCATTTCTTTTATACACATTTTCAGGCCAGAGGCACACCCCCTGGACCTGATGGAACAAAGGGACACAAGGAACATAAACCAATGGGAACAATAATTAATACTGTAACACTCCCACATACAGTCAGCAAGCCCTCCCCTATGCCTGTGATATAATTAAGATAGCTAATGGAATAACTTAATTATCCATAGGCAGAAAATACCCATTTTTACCCAAAGTACAGAAACACCCCAAAGCTCAAACATACCCCCTGGATAGCTCTGATCTGGGCGAACAACATATCCAGAAATCACCCAGATCAGAGCAGGGGTTCCCAAATGCTGTGGAAGTCACATTTGACTGACCGCACGCTTGATTTCATGCCCAAAAGAGTTCCAGAGAATTAGGCTGTGCGGCCAGTCTATCTTTTCAGTCAAATAATGTATAAATTTCATGAATGAATCTGTTCGTGCATAACTCCATTGGACGTGTCTAGTTTGGTAGATTGTTCTCACTGAATAGCGCTCTGTTCATGAGGATTTAGCCAAATCCACGGAAGTTGGAATTCCAAGCGGTGTTCGTGCCTTTGAATGTCCGATTTTGGTTCTAGGCCTTCGACGACAAAACACCACTGACCGCGTTCGGCTACACAAGATGGCAGCCGCCACGTATTCGTTCATACGAACGATGGTCACCTAGCCATTCGTCAATTAGGTTGTGGTTAACCACAGCTTCTGCGTGGTTAACCAGCAGCACACTCCACATGTAGGGTGGTCGGTCGTTCAACACTTTGTTTGGCTACTTGAATGAGATTATCCTGTTCATAATAAAGTCTTAATTTACCGAACCAGCTAGAGAATACATCAGAGAGCATACAAAATCCAGCAATGAAAAGGGAAAAACCGAAGTCCAGGGATGTGTCTTTTGTTGCAATGAAACGACAAAAAGGGGGAACACACTATAATCACTGCAGAGATCATAAAACACCATAACTACTGCAAATAAAGAGGGTTCTTGTTAAATATGGAACTGCAATGTTTTACATTGCAGCACTAAGTACCAAAGGGTCACAGCACCCAGACTACTTTAAAGAGCTGAAGTGGTCTGGGTGCCTACAGTGTCCCTTTAATGCATAGTACAGACATTCAGTCAACATTTCAACTTTTTGGACAAGGATGCAGCGCACTCCTTCCAGGCAGGTATCGTCTCTGCTGCCTTTGTATCTTAAAGCAGCACTGTCATGCCGAATTTACCTTTCCTCAATCGCTTCGTCTTCTCTCCCTCTCTCGGTATCTGTTCATTTCTTCCTGTCATCACTAGTTTTCTTTAAAACTTAAGCCAAAGTAGGCACTATTTTGTCTTCTGTGTTTTTCCTACGCTTGACCAGCTTTGACCCCGGGGAGAAGCAAAGTCCGCTCCATTTCCTCTGGAGCGGACTTTGCTCCTCCCCTGGGTCAAAGCTGGTCAAGCATAGGAAAAATTCATAAGACAAAATAGACCCTATTGTGGGGAAAAAGCAATTTTCCCACAATTCTCACTGTGATGGACCGCCTGGCACCCCGACTGGTTGCCGCCGTCAATCGATGCTCCTAGTGCTCACTGAGGACTCCAAGTACTCCACCAGACACCATAAGCACTGTAGAGCCCACAAACCACCACAGCTTGGTTGGGGTCTCACCGTCCTCTACCCACCCAGGACACAGCTTCCAGTGGGTGAACCCAGAGTATAGCAGGTCTTGCTGTGTAGCTCTTAAAAGAGCTAGTGATTATAGCCAGTATAGTAATCCAAAGAGCAATCCCAGGAGCAGGGATTATAGCTGGTATAGCAGTTCCCTACAACAAGAGACGAGACTCAGTGTTGAGGGTAAAAGTAAGACTGGTTTAATGGTAGCCACACTGGCCTTTTATGCAAGTCCCCATGCATATGGACCTTGTTGGTGACAGGGACACAAACTGACAAACCAATAAGAACAGTGATTAAATGCATGACACTTCCACATACAATACAATAAGCCTTCCCCTTTACTTTGGAGATAATTGAGTCAAGCACTATACTAAACTCAATTATCTCCAAATATTTCTAAAAAGTCCCAAAAGTACCCCAAAACAGAAAATATCCCCACAAATGTTACATCGCCTGGTAGCCCTGATCTGGGTGACCAACATATCCAAAAATCACCCAGATCAGTTCAGTCATATTTTTACCGAGCACAGGCATGGTCCCATAGGTGAAAATAGTTCCATAGAATCGCGGTTAAGTGCCGCTGGAGGACCGACCAGGAACCGCGAGGTGTTCATGATGAAAATAGTTCCAGGGCATTCGCTGCTAAGTCCAGAAGTCTATTCACAGTTTTGATCCATGCAAACAAGATGGCTGGCACCACGTGGTCGAAGGGCACTTTGAATGGCTTCAGGAGTTTGAAGTGCCACTTCGGGAGTTCGAATGGCTCCTGTTATAAGTCCCAACGGGCACAAATAGTGATTTAAACCAAATGTTATCACAGGGGCCATAGTCACAGGGTAAGAGGTGGCAAGTATGCCCCTCCAAGAACCCGTGATGATGTCCAGTTCGTCACACTCACCTTCCTCCTGCTGCTTCATTTGGTTTTCGAACGCCTGCGAAACTACCAAATTGCGCCCTAACAGAATGAGAACAGTTTGTCCATTCGTGTTAGGATGAAATTTGGGAAATTTATTTGGATCGGAATTCCATTTGAATGAATGAAACTCCAATCCTATTCATGCCACGAGTAGATAGCTCCCTAATTCCCACGGTATTAGGGAGCTATCTACTAAAAGGCTGAAAGACCTAAATTAGTCTTTCAGACAAATTTACTAATACTAAGTAAATATTACTTAGTATTAGTAATAAATCTGCCCCTACTCGCTATACCACGAGTAGGGAGGGGCATCTTAAACCAACCAATCAGAGAGCTCTGAGTCAAATTGCAGGGAGTGGAAAGGCTTTATAAGTCTTTCTCCGTTCTGCGGAGCTCAGTCTGCATGGTGCCCTCGCTGGGTGATGATGGATTCGTTTTTTAGTGTCTTGTTGTTTTTTCTGCATTTTTCTTTAATTTTGCACTCAGGTTTTTATTTTATTTTATAAATTCAACGGGGATTATGAATTTTTATTTGGCCTTTTATTGGGGCTGAAAAAATAAGGTTTAAGAAGACTTCTAAAGGTAAGTATGATTTTTTTTATTTCAGGTATTTAGAATTATTGGTTCCCTCCTCACTATTTTTAGGGTGAGGGGTCAGGAAGGCTTTAATTTGAGGGGGTGAGTCTTTAATTTGGGGAACCCAAGTCACTTTCAGGGGGATGGGGTAATTTCTACATTTAGCCCCCAACCGTTACCCATGGGTGGGGGGACAATAGGTCCTACTTCTAACGTATTGCCCCCACCCGCCAAAATAGTCCCTACTTTGTCTTATGTTTTAAAGAAAACTAGAGCAGATAGGAAGAAATGAAGAACAGATCCTGAGAGAGGGAGAGAAGAGGAAGTGATTGAGGAAAGGTAAGTTTGGCATGACAGTGCCGCTTTTAGAGTTGTGGCCATTAGCGTGGCTAATATAGCTTTGTTGCTGCTTTAAAGTGTGTGCTTGGAGATATTCTGGAGAGTTTTACGGATTCTTCTGATACCGGAGAAACTGACGGAAGCAAAGCACAGAGAGATGGACACAGGTTTCTTCAGGAAGGAAGAGATTCTTTATTGGATCACCGATCGGGACTAATGTCACCAAAAATACAGCAAGTTCTGAGCCCTGAACAATAGTGCAGGCTCCCTATATAGGCACATAACTCCTCCCATATTAAGCTCCACCCGCACATTCTCTTGACCAATCATTACAAATAAGAATTAACTTCCTGCTTGACCGCATGGCTTGTCCAGCACAATGGAGGAGGGGAATACTACATCCTGTATTCTTGCACATGCTCCGTACACTACTGATCGTATCTTGCCTCGTGCAACCAACTGATCGATACGTCAGCATATGCACGTACACATGCCACGTGGTAATCTCGGCCTACTAAATTTATTTTTACCGAGATTCCACCACATTCCCCCCTTTGATGCCTCTTGATATTTTACAATTACTTGAGGCATCACTTAACCTTGGTTTGCATACACCACAAGTTACCTTTGAACCAGACCAGACTTATCCTATGATGTGAATCTTCAACACTCGTCTTCCTGCATTGGTTCTCCCTGATCTAGAGCCTTATATTTATAAATTGCCATTATCTGTGCAGCAGCCTTCCTCTCTGCTATATTTTCTATCAGGCTTTGCACAGACCTAACTACTAAGGGTATAAGACACGGCAGGAGTAGACACAACATTAAAATCAGTAGGACTCCACCTACCACTGCCTTAAGCCCTCCAAACCACTCATACCAGCTACCAAACCAACTACTTGGATTGTACCCTTTCCATACCTGAGTAGGCACATGCGCTAGTTTAACCATATGGCTAGTAAGCTCAGCTATTGCTTGCCCTTCGTCATCTATTTGAAGACAGCAATTGCTCAGGTTAAACTTCCCACATACACCTCCCTCTACTGCCAAAAGATAATCCAAGGCTAATCTATTTTGGTAAACTGCTGTCCTCATCCTGGTATTATGCTTCGCTAGAAGATTGAGCGCTTGTGATGTCTCGTTAGTAATGATCTCAACCACCGCCTGTAACCTTATAATGCGGTTGAGCATATAAATAGGGGTTCTATAACCAAAGGTACCATCCTCTGCCCACGTGGCTGGCCCATAATAATCTATAATACGCTGGGGAGGCCATTCATTATCTTCCCAGGCACCTATCTCTATGGGTCCCCTTTTCTTCCTATGATTCACATCATACACTTTAACACCTAAAGTCTCACCTGTTTCAATAGACAACAAGAAGAAGGATGGTTTCAACATACCCAACACACATGCCCCTTCCCAGTCCTGTGGTAACTCCGAATAGGCCTTCTTACCACAGATCCAGTACAAATTCGCTGGGGCTCTCCAGTTAGATGTGATGGATAGATCAAACCATACGTCCTTTAAATTGGCATATCTTGCAAGCGGGTTAGATGGTTCTGAGACATTTGAAGCCGACCACCAAGTTGTATTCTTTGTATCATCATCATAAGCTTTTTGCCCTAGACAAGTTAATTCTCCTACAGAAGTATTATACATCATTCCTTTCCTCGCTATGCAAACATAACCTATGATGGAGGTCTTCAATCTCCACTCAGATTTACCTCTAACACTCATATGATAGTCGGCTTGTGTAGATATTAATTGGTCAACTGCCTCAGAACCGGACATTACCTCCTTTGCTTCCCAAGGCCATTGGTCTCCCATGTTAGTACCTCCACACACATAGCGGTTGGTAACATTAAGACTACCGGCAATACTTTCGGCTAAATCAATGAACAAGTTTTTAGCATTATGGGGGATCTTATTATCTATGCTCATCTCTTCATAAAAGGAATGGTATGCTTGATGAGTTTGGGAGGTTACCGTATCAGTCTCTATCCCTATAAACAATATTGTCCCAGGGTCTAAACCCGTCCCATATATTTGAAACCCAAATAAATTACCATATTTATCTAAGAACTTGTCAGGGTTATTTATAAGTATATGGATTGGATTGCATTCCATAGACTTACAATATGGATCAGTAGGCAACTTAGTCACAATCATGTCCTTGTCTGCTGTCTGTCCCCAAGTCGCCCACCCCACACAAGACCAATATGGGCAGAAGTTATAATCTCTATTTGGGCATCTTGGACTTACATATTTATTTTTACTACTGGGACAAATATATTTATCGTTAGACCCATACGTCCTCTCCCATCTAAGATCCCCACATACATTCCACGGCTTTCTACCACTTGATATTGCTTTACACGCATCAAATAGCAGAGCACCTGAAGAATATACGGATTCTAATACCGTCTTATTAATTAGGGTCCCCTGAGGATCTCCATTTCTGAGAGTCAACCAAATTGTACGGGGTTGATACTCAGGACTGAAGCACTTAGGTTCTCCTACTCCTAAATGACACACACTATATTCTATATTTAAGTATCTACATCTTGATACATCTCCTTTACACTCATATTGCGAATGCCAAATTAGGGTCTGGGATATATGGTTACCTGTTCTTGTAGTCTTAATGCATACCTCACAGCTAGGAGTGTTGGTACCTCTACCTTCCTGAATATAAAAATACACATAAATAAACATTATTAAAATACATCTTTCGTCGTCATCCTCAGTCTTCGTCCGTGTGAAGGCACCTCAGCTTCCAGGATGTAAGGACTGCAGGGAATGGAGTTCTGCTCGTCTTCACAGGGGTCCCCTCAAGACTTTCCCTGACTTATACACTCGTTGGTGAGTGGACAGGCTTTATTATGGCCTTCTCACTCACTTACCAAGTCTCTGAAACAATAAAATTTGTAATCTACAAGGTTCCTCGTCACTCCGACTGAGTCGTGCGTTTTAACCGGATCTTGCAGGGATTCTCTGGATTTGCTGTAACTTGCCAGGAATCGGCTGCTGCTGGTTTAACCCTGGAGTGATGTATCCACGGAGCCACTTCGGCTACTTTTATCGCTGTAGGGGTAGACAGAAGAACAACATAAGGACCTCTCCACTTGGGCCCTAACGGCACATTATTCCACTCTTTAATCCACACTTGGTCGCCTGGGTGGTAACTATGAATTGGGGGATAAATATTCACAGGTAATCTATCTTGTACCCATTTCTGTACCTCCTCCATAGTCTTACCCAACTCTACAACCTGCTGCCGGGTAATTCCTTCTCCCAACTGACTCAAATCCCCCCTTAAGTTACCAAGCACGGGAGGTGGTCGCCCGTACATGATTTCAAAAGGAGAGAGGCCCATCCTTCTGGTAGGTGTACTACGGATTCGCAATAGAGCTATGGGCAAGAGAACGTTCCACTTAAGTTGGGTTTCCTGACACATTTAGCCAACTGATTCTTAATAGTTCTATTCATTCTCTCTACCTTACCAGAACTCTGGGGTCTATATGCCGTATGAAGCCTCCACTTTATACCAAGCATATGAGTCAATTGTTGTAGGCACTGATGAACAAAAGCTGGACCATTGTCCGATCCTATAGAGCAGGGTAGTCCATATCGGGGTATTATTTCTCGTAGCAGGAATCTCACGACTTCTCCTGCTTTCTCTGTACGAGTAGGACATGCTTCTACCCAGCCTGAATAGGTGCACACCACTACCAGCAGGTAGCGATGTCCACCCGATTTAGGCATCACTGTATAGTCAATTTGTAAATCGGACATGGGAAGTCCCCCCATAAACTGGACTCCTGGTGGCTTTACTGGTCCTTGTCTTGCATTATTTTTAGCACACGTTACACATCTACGTACAATGGCCTGAGTCAAGTTGGACAATCTTGGTATGTAGAAATGTTTTCTGAGAGATTCTTCTGTACTGTCTCTCCCAGAATGTGTCCCGTTATGATAGTTTTGGACAATTTCTACCGCTAGTGATGCTGGAATAACTATTCTTCCATCTTCTAACTGATACCATTTGTTCTCCAAATACTTTCCAGGTTCAGTCCTTAACCACTCCTCTTCTTGAGCTGTAGAAATTGGAGTCCATTGAGACAGTGGAGTTGGTATAAGAGCAGCTATATGCCCCACATATTCCTGTCTTCCTGATTCAGCAGCACGCTTAGCTGCACTATCTGCCATCCGATTCCCTTTAGTTACATCACCATCTCCTCTCAGATGCGCCCGACAATGTATAATACCGACTTCTTTCGGCTCCCACACTGCTTCCAATAGTTGTAGGATCTCAGCTGCGTATTTGATTTCTTTGCCTTCTGAATTCAATAGTCCTCTTTCTTTATACAAAGCTCCGTGGGCATGAGTGGTTAAAAACGCATACTTGGAGTCCGTGTAGATGTTCACTCTTAAACCTTCAGCCAATTGTAACGCTCGTGTCAGTGCTATCAATTCTGCCTTTTGTGCTGATGTTCCTTTTGCCAGTGGCCGAGCTTCTATCACCTTGTCTATCGTTGTTACTGCATATCCTGCATAGCGGATCCCTTCTTTTACATAACTACTGCCGTCGGTGTAATATTGAACATCAGGGTTCTGGATGGGAAAATCACGAAGATCTGGTCTACTTGAAAATACTTCATCCATTACTTCCAAACAATCATGTTGACTTTCAGTAGGTTGTGGCAAAAGGGTAGCTGGATTTAAGGTATTTACAGTCTCTAAATGCACTCTTGGGTTTTCACACAACATTGCTTGATACTTGGTCATACGGCTGTTACTAAACCAATGATTTCCTTTGTAATCCAACAACGTCTGTACTGCATGTGGAACTCGTACATAAAGTTCTTGACCCAGAGTGAGTTTATCGGCTTCAGCTACTAGCAGGGCGGCTGCAGCTACAGCTCTTAGACAAGGTGGAAGTCCGCTGGCCACTGCATCCAGTTGCTTAGACATGTAGGCAACAGGTCTTTGCCATGATCCCAAGTACTGTGTCAATACTCCCACAGCCATTCTTCTTTGCTCATGTACATACAGGTAGAATGGCCGTGTGTGGTCAGGTAGACCTAATGCTGGGGCACTCATCAAAGCCCTCTTCACATCTTCGAATGCCGTTTGCTGTTCTTGAGTCCATAAGAAGGGGTCGTGCTCTGTACCTTTGATAGCTGCATACAGAGGTTTTGCCAGTATCGCGTAGCTGGGAATCCATATCCTACAGAAGCCTGCTGCCCCCAAGAATTCTCGCACTTGTCTTCTATTCCTGGGTATCGGTATTTGGCACACAGCTTCTTTTCTCTCTGGCCCCATAATTCTTTGACCTTCAGAGATATGGAATCCCAGATATTTGACAGTTGGCAAACACAACTGAGCCTTCCTTCTTGACACCTTGTATCCTGCCTTCCAGAGAATGTGTAGTAGATCGTGCGTTGCTTGCTGACATACTTCCTTTGTAACTGCTGCTATCAACAAGTCATCTACATATTGTAATAATACACACTCTCCTGGGATAGACTCGAAATCTAGTAGATCTTGACTTAGAGCTGAACCAAATAGGGTAGGTGAATTTTTAAACCCCTGGGGCAATCTTGTCCAGGTCATTTGGCGTTTCGAGCCCGTTACAGCATTTTCCCATTGGAAAGCGAAGATACATTGGCTTTCTGCGGCAATTCGGAGGCAAAAGAAGGCATCTTTGAGATCTAAGACTGTAAAGTAAGTAGCCCCGCCCGGAATTAAAGCAAGCAGGTTATATGGATTGGGCACGACTGGATGTATACTAACAACCGCATCATTGACTGCTCTCAAGTCCTGCACAGGTCGATACTCATCTGTACCGGGCTTTTGAACAGGCAGCAATGGGGTGTTCCAGGGGGAAGTACAGAATTTTAGGATACCATACCGTATGAACTTATCCAGATAAGATTGGATGTTCTTCTTAGCCTTCTGCGGAATATGATATTGTCTCAGGCTTACTGGATAAACCCCAAGTTTTAGTTCGATTTTAATAGGTGGAATATTGCGGGCCAGTCCTGGTGGGTTGTTCTCTGCCCAAACTCCTGGTATGTTAAATAAGGATTCATCACTCCTCGGGTTTTGGCTAGTCAACACTGTATAAAGTCGCCACTCTTCTTCCTTTGGTACGGACAATGTCATAATACCTGAAGGTCCATTAAACTTTAAGGATGTTGTTCCATTTGGTAGGAACGTAATCTGCGCTTGTAATTTGGATAGCATATCACGTCCCAGCAATTGGACTGGACACTCAGGCATATAAAGGAATTGATGTTTTACTACGTGGCCTCCCAATGTACAGAGTCGACTTTTAAGAACCGGTTTTTCAGCACTTCTTCCAGTTGCTCCTATTACAGTAATAGTTCTTCCAGATGAAGGAGCAACTAGATTAGTCACCACCGAATGTTCAGCACCAGTGTCGATCATGAACGCACTCCTTTTTCCCCCTATTGATACATCGACCATAGGCTCCGCTCGACCAAGGGGGATGGAGCCCGGTCGGTATCAATAGTCCTCCATGACCGTGTCAGCCAATCCCACAAAGTCCCTACCTTCTCTATCGCGGGACCTTTGCGCTGCTGGATAGTACCTATCTTCCCTTACACTTCCTCTGTTCCATTACTCCCTCTATTACCATTACTCCCTCCGGGGCCTCCTCTACCTCTCGCTCTGCCTCTAAAGTTTCCGTAACCTGCCCTGGGTAAGTCTCTCTCATACTGCTCTCTTTGCGGACACTCGTTCCTCCAATGCCCTTCTTCCTTACAGTACGCGCACTGATTCCTACTCAAAGGCTCCCTATTCCATCTACCATCGCCTCTATCTGGGCCCCGTCTATCTACGCCTGCGATCGCTACCGCTAGCATATCTGCCTTTCTACGCATCTTGCGCTCTTCCTCTTTCTTACTTTCTGTTTCCCTATTCATATATACTTTGTTCGCTACCTCCATTAGTTGGGTGATAGACATACCTGCAAACCCTTCTAATTTCTGTAGCTTGCGCTTAATATCTCCGTAAGCTTGGCTGACAAAGGCGGAGTTTACCATTCGGGAATTATCAGCGTCTTCCGGATTAAAGGGGGTATACAAGCGGTATGCCTCCAATAATCGGTCATAAAAGACACTGGGCGCTTCATCACTTTTCTGAATCACCTCAACTGTCTTCGACATGTTAATAGCTTTCTTCCCTCCGGCTTTCATGCCAGCAATTATAGCGTCTCTATAGGCTTTAAGTTGAGCCATATCTGCGCCATTTACATTCCAGTCAGGATCGGTGTTAGGGTAATGTGTTGCGGCCCATGCTGCCGGATTGGCTTGATTTAAAGCACGGGCTCTCTCCTCTAGCGCCTTAATGGCCGCTTGGTTAATCCTTGTCCTTTCCTCATTATTGAACAATGTCATTAATAACTGCTGGCAATCAGCCCATGTCGGGTTATGTGTCTGAACTATCGAGGTAAACAGATCGGTCATAGCTTGTGGTTTATCAGTGTACGAGGAATTGTGGGTCTTCCAATTCAAGAGATCGGTAGTCGTGAACGGGACATATACGAAGACTGGGTCAGCATGTGCCATTTGACCTGCGGCATCGATATAGATTGACCCAGGATTCAGACGAAGAGGCATCTGATAATGTTTTAATTGTTGGGTACCGGTCAGTTGTCGGGTTAATATGGGGCTACGTGGAGGGGCGTCAGTTAAAGGTTCCGGTCGAGAGGTAATAGGGCATGAGGATGTGGGAACTTGATTTTGGGAAAAGTTAGTGAATAGTATACTCCGAGCCGAGCTAGAAGAAGCTTGACCGGAAGTTTGAAGTGGCGCCAAATCAGGATATTCAGATCTAATGGGGGTTGGTCCTGGTTCCGGAAGGGGAGTTTTAATACGAGGGGGGGTAGATTCTGTACTGGAGGAGGAAGCGGAAGTGGATGGGGGCAATAGGGGAAGGGGTGCAGAACTTCCTGCATTCGCATCACTTCCTCTTAAAGGAAAGTAAGGGGGCGGCAAAGGGATCTCGGACTCAGGGGGCGTGTCCAAAATGGGCCTAACACCAGTCCTAGTGGACAAACAAGTCCTGGCCACCATGAGGCGACATTGCTCCTCGTGGCATATCCGGATCCATTTTGGCGAGTCGTTTACGGCCTGCCTCCAACAATCAATGTATGGAAACTGTCCGTAAAGTTCAGGCCTACCTGATACAGCCACGTGTACACGCTGTACCAGGGTTGGATCCAAACTGCCACGCGGCGGCCATGCCGCAACCAAAGTAGGCCACTCCCTAGTGCACAAAGTGACCAAACGTACAGGAGACATTTTAACCCCAAAATCACATGTTTTGAATCCCTTTTTAAAATTCTTTACCATACAACCTAAGGGATCCGAAATCGTTGACTCTGACGCGCCCATACTTATCAATGGAACGTCGTTGACAACGAATACTATGCACGCGTTCTTATTCAACAGTCACACCCGTTTCCTCTGGCAACAGCACCACGTGGTACAGTTACCGAGTGAAACGTACACAATAACACAATAATCACTCAGGGAATTCCCGTACACACACAGCTGTTACACCAGTCACTAAATAATCAATATTATGCCCTTTGGCGAAACTATACAGTCACCCACGCTATAATTCTCTATATATGAATTACCCGTCTATAACACACCCCAGTAACATCGTCTTTTACTAGTATCGGTTACAGTACGGTTAGCATAGGTCAAAGCACAATTTAAGGTCACAATACAATTATTAGTGGTTACGGTGTTAAACATGCAATAGACGACAATGATTAGTACTTATATACAGTGTCAGTAAATATACAGGGTTATGGTACCGTGCATTATGATACAGCAACACATTATTAACACTCTCGCTAGACGGCTGAGCTCGCGCTATCTAACAAGATATACACTTTACTAACAATCTTTAACACATTTACAATCCCAACTAAACTATTGGCCAGTACCTTGAATGGACTACCTAAAACTATATACACCCGTTTTGGTTAGCCACACTGCCCAAACACCACATATAGCGAACTAGAGGGCGAAATTTACAAAATTGCCCTTCTAGTCTATTTACTCTATCAAAAGTCTAGTGGGTTCCAAATTTACACGCCTTCCCACTTAGCCAAGATAGGTTGAGAGCTAGCGAACCGAATTTACACAGGCGCCGCTTAGTCTCCCGGTCCCTCCGACCTAGCGAACGTAATATACACCCTAGAACGCTAGTCTAGACAAGACACCGGTGTCCGGCTAGGGCTATTTACACAGGACCCCGCCTGACTAACCAGATCAAACGGTCTTACTAAAGAGCGTTCGATCGAGCGGTGCGCCTTCGCTCCTTCCCTCCGACAGAGGGGGCAGATTCCATACACAGATTTAAACCCCTTTTGGGCCTACCGCACAATCGGTATACCCCTAGTGGGTCTGCCGTCTAAAACAGCAGTTGTCTTACCTCCTCGTTCCTGAACCTGAGTTCACACTCATCGACGGGGACACCCCAGCACTTCTTACGTAGAGGCCGATGATCTCCTGGACAACAGACCAGTGGCGCCGAGACGAAGGGAGGTCCACGCAGAAGTTCAGGGGTGCAGCCGTAGAGAACGTGGGCAAAGATAGACCGTCTCACGCCTCTGCCTCTCAGCTACCGTTGAACGATGAGCTTCCCGGCCAATGCACCAAATGATACCGGAGAAACTGACGGAAGCAAAGCACAGAGAGATGGACACAGGTTTCTTCAGGAAGGAAGAGATTCTTTATTGGATCACCGATCGGGACTCAGAGGGACTAATGTCACCAAAAATACAGCAAGTTCTGAGCCCTGAACAATAGTGCAGGCTCCCTATATAGGCACATAACTCCTCCCATATTAAGCTCCACCCGCACATTCTCTTGACCAATCATTACAAATAAGAATTAACTTCCTGCTTGACCGCATGGCTTGTCCAGCACAATGGAGGAGGGGAATACTACATCCTGTATTCTTGCACATGCTCCGTACACTACTGATCGTATCTTGCCTCGTGCAACCAACTGATCGATACGTCAGCATATGCACGTACACATGCCACGTGGTAATCTCGGCCTACTAAATTTATTTTTACTGAGATTCCACCACACTTCAACTGTCTAAGATTTTGCTAAGAGTCTTTTTTTGTTGCTAGGATTCATCTATAGGAAAAGGTTACTGTTAGGCTGCAAAATTTGCAGGGTCTGTAACCCGTATGCTGCCATGGACGTATGCTGGTAACACATCCTGCTTTCCTTAAAGGGACACTATAGTCACCAGAACAACTTTAGCTTAATGTTGCTGTTTTGCTATATAGATCATGCCCCTGCAGTCTCACTGCTCAATTTCTTGGCCAATTAGGAGTTAAATCACTTTGTTTATAGAACCCTAGACACCACTCCCTGCATGTGACTTGCACAGCCTTCCTAAACACTTCCTTTATTTTAAATTCTGTTTAATTTAGAATTTCTAATCTCCTGCTTTGTTAATAGCTTGCTAGACCCAGCAGGAGCCTCTTGTATGTAATTAAAGTTCAATTTACAAATCTGGAGATAAAAACTTTTAACTTTAGTTACATCGGATTGAAAATGAAACTATTTGTTTTCATTCAGGTTTTGTCAATCACAGCCAGGGGAGGTGTGGCTAGGACTGCATAAACAGAAACAAAAGTGATTTAACTCCTAAATGGCCATGAATTGAGCAGTAAAAGTACAGAGGTTTGATCTATACATCCAAACTGCTTCATTAAGCTAAAGTTGTTTTGGTGACTATTGTGTCCCTTTAATCTATTTTATATTCACTGCAGAGAACATACATGTACACCAGTCATTATGGAGTTCCAGGAAAAGAGAGCTCTTTTTAATGTGGGTACAGCATATATATGAAACAAACACAGTTTTCATAGGGGTGTATCCAACAGAAGACAAAACCAACCAATCCTAGACGTTCAGTGCAAAAAGTATAATTTCTCACATAACATTACGTATTACAGTTATTCTACTGCGCATGTCTAGCATGTCTTCTCGAAACTATGCCGGGCTATCTTGTGAGAGAAAATAGAGAGTATGTGTGCTTGCAAGATAGCAGACAGGGGATTGAATTCTTGCTTTTAACCCTTGCAGACGTGGAAATACTTAACTAAGACAAAAAGGCGTTTTTCTCTGGTACTAAGACAAAAAGTCCTCTTTTCTCTGGTACTGCAGGTAAGAGTTAGGCAAGTTATCTCCAGATGTACCAATTACACCTGTAGGCCTTTTATTAATTCTTCACCTCGATTTCCTCGCCATTTCTCACCAACAGAGCCATCAAGGGATCATTCCCCGATATCTGTTGCTACAGAATAATATATGTTATGAAATCCACTTCTCACTATGCAATACATCCATAGGTTACTGTATATATTTATTTATAGCTCTGTATGTCTAGGGGAATATTCACTAAGCATTGCATAGGTAAAACAATTTCCCATCAGTTACTGGTTGCACAAGGTTTGATTTCCCCTTTGGTAATTGGTAAGGCATTTGATTTGATTTGCTAGGTGTTTGCTATTGATTGTTGGTTAATTAGCTATTGTTTGCAAATAAGCATAGGCCCACCCAGGTGTTAAACATTCCTAGTGGGTGGTGCTTTTAAGAGTTATATAAGAGTTGTGGTCATTAGCTTGGCTAATATAGCTTGGTTGATGCTTCAAGGTGTGTGCTTGGAGATATTTGTAACAAAGCTTCCTGTACCCCAGTTGGGTACCTCCACCGATGGATGCTCCTAGTGCTCACTGAGGGCTGCAAGCACTCCACCAGACACCATAAGCACTGCAGACCCAACAACCGCGCAGCTTGGTTTGGGTCTCGCCGTCTCCTACCCACCCTGGACCTACAACAAGGTTCCAGTGGGTGAAGCTCTCTTCCTCCAGAGATTCAAGCAGGAATAGCTCTTACAAGAGTTCAGAGAATCTAAGGGAGTATAATGATTATAGCAATCCCTTGTAGTGATATAGCAGCTTCCCCCAATAAGAGACAAGCAGGCCCGGACTGGCCATCGGGCACACCGGGCAAATGTCGGTGGGCCGCGGTGGCCACTTTCATAGACCTGCGGCAGGGGAGGGAGAGGAGGACCCGGTGGAGCTCTATCTTGCAGCTCCGCCGGGCTCCTCACGCGAGATACGGAGCGTTGCCAATGACCGGATCTCGCTAGAGTGAACTCTAGCCTGCTGGACCCTCCCAGGCTAAAGGTAAGAAGGGGGGGTGTGTGGGGGGAGGGTATAATGCCTTCTTGTTATTTTTTTTTTGTTTGTTTTTTTTATCCCCCCAACACACAACCCCTTTTAACATTCACCCGCAGTACTCTCACAAACACACACACACACATCACACTCGGCACCCTCACACACACACACACACTCACACACATCACACTCAGCACTCTCACATACACATCACACTCAGCACTCTCACACACACATCGCACTCAGCACTCACACATATCACACCCAGCACCCTCGCACACATCACATTCAGCACTATCACACACAGCATACACATCACACACACAGCACCCATCACACAAATCACACACAGCACCCTCACACACAAATCACACACAGCACCCTCACACACAAATCACACACACACACACAGCACCCTCACACAAAAATCACACACACAGCACCCTCACACACATACACAGCACCCTTAAACACATACACAGCACCCTCACACACCTCACCCCTCAAACACACATACGGCACCCTTCACATACACACTACACCCCTCACAGACACCCACAAAACCCCAACATACTGCACCAAACACACACACACACACACAATACTTACAAAGATATTTAATATATATATTATATATATTTACACACATATATACACACACACACACACACACACACACACTACAGCACCCCTAAACACATTACATTCCAGACACACACTAGATCCCTTACCCAACTCTGGATCATATACACACACACACTAAATCCCTATATACACTCTGATTCCGTTATATACACACACTTACTAGAGCTCCTACACATTCTGGGTCCTTCAAACACACACTAGACTCCTGTCTACACACACACACACACTACATTCCTAACATACACACTCTGGATCCCCTATACACATACTAGATTCCTTGTAAACAAACACATGCTACACCCCTAAACACACACTCCCTAAAACCCCTACAAACACTACATCACCTATACACACACACACACACACACACACACACTATAGCCTGTATGCATACACTTACTACATCCCCTATACACACATTCTCTACAGCCTCCAGCCACATATGCATTACATTACACCACAAACACAACAAGACTAAAACTGACCTTATTACACAATACCACACCACAATCAGCTCACTCTACACACACACACAATCCCACAAGCAGGCTCCAAACACATGCACAATCCTGGCCCTTTTGTCTCCTTGTATACATTTATAGAGACACCAGAGACAAGTTGCAAGGAAACACAGTGCAAGCATGTTATTAAATTTGTGCAGAACAAATACAGTTGTTTTTTTCTCATGCTAGAACTCTTTAGCAGAGCTCTGCCCTGGAAGAGCATTGACCCAATGCTCACTTTGAGAGGGGGCGTGTTTGTCTGTCACGCCCCCTTCTTAGTGGGCCGCTGTGCTAAAAAAAAATGCCTGGGCCAAATTTTTCTCCCAGTCCGGCCCTGGAGACAAGACTCTAGATTGAGGGTGAAGTAAGTCTGTTTAATGGAAGCCACAGCTGGCCTTTTATGCAGGTTTCCCAACAGGTGACGCCCAGGTGTTAAAAATTATAAGCTTAGACTCATGTCTACAAATGCTAACAGTTTAGGGAATAAGATCCATGAACTTGTGGCAATAATGGCAACTGATAATGTAGATTCAGTCGCTGTTATTGAGACATGGTATAATGAGAAAAATGCTTGGGACATAGCAATACCAGGGTACTCTTTATATAGAAAAGACAGGGAAGGCAAGAAAGGGGAAGGGGTGGCCCTGTGTGTGAAGGATAGCATAACATCTAGGCTAATAAAAATGTTAGTGAGGCGAACATACAGTCAGTTTGGGCTACGTTAGAATTTGGTAATCACACATTAACTCGTGTAGGTGTGCTTTGTAGGCCTGCAGGACAAATAGAAGAATTAGATAATCTACTAGTTGAGGAAATAGCTATAATGACAATGAAGGGGGAAGGTATAATCATGAGTGACTTTAATCTTCCTGATGTGAACTGGAAAACCAAAATAGCTGCTTGTGCCAGGAACACACATATTCTAAACTCCCTACTGGGATTGTCTCTAAAACAAGTTATTGAGGAGCCAACTCGTAAAAATTGGGTACCTCTGTCAGTCGATGCTCCTACTGCTCACCGAGGACTCCAAGCACTCCACCCGACACCATCAACACTCAGTGGTGTATCCTGGTTTTGTGCTGCCCTAGACAGGACAAAACTCAGGCACCCCCTCCCCCCGCACCACCCCCACCCAACCCTTCCTCCCCCTCCCCACCTTCTAAATACACACAGACACACACACAGTCACACACACACAGTCAGACACAAACACAAACAGTCAGATACACACACACACAAACACAGTCACACATACACAGACACAAACACAGTCAGACACAAACAGACACAGTCAGACACAAACACACACAGTCAGACACAAACAAACACACAGTCACACACAAACAAACACACAGTCACACACAGTCACACACAAACACACACACACACAGTCACTCACATTAACTTTTTTTTTAATTTAAACCCCCCCTTACCTTTGGGAGTGCTTGGGGGGGGGGTTCCTCTCTCTCCCTGGTGGTCCAGTGGCTGCCGGTCGGGCTGGGCGGTGCTGGCTGCTGGGTGGGCAGCTGGCGAGGGAGCACTTCCTCTGAGTGCTCTGCTCAGCTCCCTCGCACGCCGCAGAGTGAGGCTGGGAGCCGGGTTGATGACGTAATATTCCGGCTCCCAGCCTCACGCTGCGGCGCGCGAGGGAGCTAAGCAGACCGCTCAGAGGAAGAGCTCCCTCGCCAGCCGCCTGCCCAGAAGCCAGCGCCGCCCGCCCGCTCGGCATGTCTGTTAGCTGCGAGGCTAACTAGGCATTTGCACTGGGCATTTGGGGGCGGCGTTTTTTGCCACCCCCTGAAAAATGCTGCCCAAGGCAAATGCCTTGTTTGCCTCGCGGCTAATACGTCCCTGTCAACACTGCAGTCCCCACATCCAGCATTACAGCTTGGCTGGGAAAAAGCCATTCTCCACCTACCCTGGACCCAAGACCAGGATCCAGCCTCCAGTGGGTGAACCTCTCCTACTCCAGAGAGCGTAGCAGGAACAGCTCTTAAAAGAGCTAGTGATTATAAACCCAGGGGAGTATAGTGATATAGCAATCCCCAGGGTAGATACAGCCATTTCCCCCACACATAAGACTCTATGTTGAAGGTAAGCAGGAACTGAATTTTAATGGAGGTACACTGGCCTTTTATGCACGTTTCCTAACAAGGGCGACACCCAGGTGGACCTTTTGGGACATAGGGACACAAAGTGAACAAAATAAGTGGAAGTCATAGTTTTGACCGACCGTGCACATGGTCCTATGTCCAAAACAGTTCCAGGGAAATCAGTGCTAACAGTAGGTCAAGTTCCATAGTCTTTTACAGGTTTCCCTGCAGGGCCCATAGTCTGTGGGCAGGAGGCTGGCAAGCAGGCCCCTCCAAGTACAAGTGGCGAGGTTACTTTCGCCACAAGGCCATACTAGATTTAGTGTTATCAGATATTACTGTAGGTTAAAGTTTAGGATCCAGTGATCATCAGTCAGTGTAGTGATCATCAGTGTGGTTTAATTTAAGAACAGTGACAGAGTCACACCACACAAACAAAACTTTTAGGCTTTTTTCTAATTTTCTAAAATTAGAATATGCGTAAAGGAGTCCTTGTCAGACTGGAGCAGTTTAAATGGAGTCCAGGAGAAATGGGATTATTTAAAAGTTGCACTGCTGAAGGCAACAGAAAATTGCATCAGGCTTGTTAGTAAAAGCAAAACATGTAAAAAAAACACTGTGGTACTCCGCAGATGTGGCAAAAATAGTAAAAAAAACTAAAAGTTAGCATTTAGTAATTATAAAAAAAAAGAGTGAGGAAGATAGACAGATCTATAAGATTAGACAGAAAGAAGCTAAGCAAGTCATAAGAGCTTCCAAATCTCATACTGAAGAGAAAATAGCGCAATGTCACGTATTCATCACTAATAAAAATGTGGTTAATGACATTTACTGTCCACACAGGAAAAGTTGTGCCGAGCAGCAACCTAATCTACAGAAGGGGTAATGCAGAGCAGCAATTATGCAAATGGTAACCTGGTAACTGACTTTGGGGTCAAAGGCCAGTTACAGCCTAGGTATTTAGGCCCAGTTCTCATCCTGCTCAGTGCCCTGTCGTGGTTTCCCTTGTGGTTGTCCGAGAGCCTGTTATTTATTCTGGTAATTCTGGTTATTTGACTTTGGCATTGTTTTTGACTTCCCTGTTTTCTGGTATCCTTGACTCCTGGCTTTTCCTTATCGTTGTGTCTCTTTCTGTATCCCTTGACCTTGGCTATTCCTGACTATTCTTTGGTACGTTAGTCCGGCCATTCTAAGGTCCGGTATACGTTACCTCTGTGTTACACAATTCTACATGCTGGATCATATTGTAATCCTGACATTACGACATGGCCATAGATCCTGTAGAATTGTGTAAGCACATAGCTGCTTGCGAAAGGAAACTGGAGGAAAATGATCACCGCATGGATCAATTTGCCCAGGCCTTCAGTACGCTTCTTACTTGAACAGCGCATCTGCAACCTGCGGCCTCACCTCCACCTTATGTACCTCCACCTATAGTACACAAGGCACCTACTATCTCCTCCCCTGCATTTTGATGGTAATATTCAAGAATGCAGGGGATTCATTAACCAAATAGAGTATCATTTTGAGGCCTCACCGGATCTTTTCCCACATAGCTAAAATTGGTTACCTGATGAATCAGTTAAAAGGTAAAGCTTTAGCTTGGGCCAATCCATTATGGGAGAGTAATAGGAGTGTGGCACACAATTACCAGGAGTTTATTATGGAATTTAAACTTACGTTTGAACCTTTAGGCAGGGAGGACGACGCCTCCACTGCTCTGATGCACATCAGACAAGGGAATTGGTCTATCTCAGATTATGCCATAGAATTTCGTACCCTGGCCTCCGAGGTAGACTGGACTAACAGTGGGCTAATCTCTGCATTTAAAAAGGGACTATCTGACACTATGCTAGATGAGATTGCTGCTAAAGATCTACCCAAGAAACTTGATGAGTTCATCACATTTGTTATGCAAATTGATAATAGACTAAAAACCAGAGAGAATACTAGAAATAAGACCAGACTTATGACTATGCCTTTAACACCATGTCTCTTCGAACCTGTTGTTCCTAACATTCCTATGCAGTCCGAACCTGAACCCATGCACTAGACTGTCAGAGGCCGAGAAACAATATAGGAGAAATGAAGGTTTATGTTTATACTGCAGTAGTAATGGACATATGAGAGACAATTGTCCCATTTGTCCGAAGAAACTACCGCACCTAAGTGCCTTAAGGAGACAGGTCTTAGGTTTAATGGAGACGTCCTTTGAAAAGAATAAATATAGACTTCTCATAGATATTTCGATTATACTTGACAAAAAGCACTTTTCACGCAAAGCCCTGATGGCCTCAGGGGCTGCTAAACATTTCATTGATGTCCAATTTGTCAAGGATAATACTATAACTATCAAGGAGAGACTATCACCGCTAGCCGTTGAAGCTGTTGATGAGAGACCACTCTCACAACCATTAATAACGCATGAAACCTTACCCATAAATATTTCAATTGGTGCCTTACATAAGGAAGAGATTATATTTCAGGTGATTGCATCTCCTTCATGTCCTATCATATTAGGATTTCCATGGCTTAGCAAGCATAACCCTCACATTGACTAGGCTAATGGGGGAAATATTAGAATGGGGTAAGGAGTGTAATGAAAGGTGTATATTGCATGTCACCAAAAGAGTGGGCACTATCGCATTACCTACTAGTACACCTCAAAATCCTGAGATTCCTATACAATACCGTGACATTAAAGAAATATTCAGCAAGACTCAGTCTAATACACTACCTCCTCATAGACCATATGACTGTTCCATTAACTTACTACCTGGCGCTATGCCACCTAAGGGAGCAGTCTATGCTCTATCTCCTCACGAGAGTATTATAATAGAGGAATATATTAAGGATTCAATAAATAAAGGCCATATACGAAAATCATCCTCGCCTGCTGGTGCAAGATTCTTTTTTGTATCTAAAAAGGATGGTGAGTTTCGCCCATGTATCGATTACAGGGCATTGAACAAAATCACCATTAAAGACGCCTACCCCATTCCTCTTATTGCTGAATTATTTGACAGACTCCAGGGCGCTAAAGTCTTTACTAAGCTTGATCTTGGAAGTGCTTACAATTTAGTGAGAATCAAGGAAAACCACGAGTGGAAGACTGCATTTAATACCAGAAGTGGACACTATGAATATCTAGTGGTGCCATTCGGGTTGTGCAATGCTCCAGCGGTTTTCCAAGATTTTATTAACGATGTACTCAGGGATTATATTTACTCGTTTGTCTTGGTCTATCTGGATGATATCCTTATTTATTCTCCTGACCTCCAGTCTCACCATGATCACGTTAAACAAGTTCTGCAAACCTTGTTAAAAAAACAACTTTATTGTAAATTGGAAAAATGTATCATTGACCAGTCTGAAATACAGTTTTTAGGATATAATATTTCTACCTCGGGGTTTCAGATGGATCCTAAAAAACTAGAGTCTGTTCTACAGTGGCCCTTACCAACTGGTTTGAAAGCCATTCAAAGGTTCATTGGTTTCGCCAATTATTACAGAAGATTTATAAAGGGATTTTCTTCAGTAATAGCCCCCATCACCAATATGACACACAAGGGGGCTAGTAGTACGATATGGTCTAAGGAGGCAATTGAAGCCTTTGAAACTCTCAAACAGCGGTTTGCCTCCGCCGACATATTGCTACATCCTGACACCAGTAAGCCTTTCATACTGGAGGTTGATGCTTCAGAGACAGGGGTAGGGGCAGTTCTCTCCCAGAGGGAGAGCCAGGAAACTCAGTTACATCCTTGTGGTTACTTTTCTAGAAAGTGGTCTCCTGCTGAGCGCAATTACGATATTGGCAATAGAGAATTGTTGGCCATTATTCTAGCTCTCAAAGAGTGGCTACATCTTTTAGAGGGTTCCAAGGACCCCCTTTTGATCATTACTGATCACAAAAACCTGGCTTACAAGCGATTATCTTCTATACAAGCTAGGTGGTCTCTATTTCTTTCTCGCTTTAATTTTTTATCACTTAAAGACCTGGTTCTAAAAATGTCAAGGCCGACACCTTATCGAGGTAGTTTTATACAGAGGCTATACTAGAGCAAGAAACGTCCCATATCATTCCCCCGGAATGTATCATTGCGCCCACTGTCCTTTCATTGCCCTCTCCACTGCTTGGCTCCATCATGGAGGCTCAGTCTGTAAACCTCAGGACAAGCTGTTCGTTCCATTGGGGGAGAGGGTTAATATCATGAAGGCGTTTCACGACAATGTGTCTGCTAATCACCCAGGTATTAATAAATCCACTTCTGGGATTCCCTCAGGAGGGATGTTAAGGAATATGTGCAGGCTTGTTCTGTTTGTGCGGTGTCCAAAGTGCCTCATAAACTCCCTTGTGGCTTGTTACAACCTCTTCCTATTCCTGAAGTCCCATGGTCTAACTTGTCCATGGACTTCATTGTTGAACTTCCTAGTTCTAACAGTTATACCACCATTCTCATGGTTGTGGACCGTTTTTCTAAAATAGTTCATTTTATTCCTCTCAAGAAATTGCCGTTATCTCAAGACCTGGTACTAATCTTTATACGAGAAATTGTCCGTCTGCATGGCATTCCTCACAATATATTATCTGACAGAGGTTCTCAGTTGGTGTCTCGGTTTTGGAGGGCCTTCAATAAACAATTAGGGATTGAATTGTCTTTTTTGTCCTCTTACCACCCCCAGACCAATGGTACAGCTGAGAGGGCTAACCAGTCCTTGGAATTATATTTGCGTTGTTTCGTTAATAGCACTCAAGACAATTGGTCCAAATTACTACCTGGTAACTGACTTTGGGGTCAAATGTCGGTTACAGCCTATCAGATCTAGAGGAGGGGTATTTAGGCCCAGTTCTCTTCCTGCTCAGTGTCCTGTCGTGGTTTCCCTTGTGGTTGTCCGAAAGCGTGTTATTTATTCTGGTAATTCTGGTTATTTGACTTTTGGCATTGTTTTTGTCTTTGGTACGTTAGTCTGGCCATTCTAAGGTCCGGTATATGTTACCTATCAGTCCTCTGTGTTGCACAATTCTACATGCTGGATCATACTGTAATCCAGACACGCAGTCAGTAAAAAAAAAAAAAAGGGGACAAAATTATTTTTAGATACATAAATGAGAAAAAGAAAGTAAAACAAGGATTAGTTAGATTAAAAACAAAAGAAGGAAGGTATGTAAAAGAGGATAAAGGTCTAGCTGACTGCCTCAATTAATATTTTTGTTCAGTATTTACAGATGAAAATTAAGTAAAAGGGGCCTTAGTTAGGAAAAATGACGAAATTGTCATTTGTTACATGTGAGTTTACAGAGTAAGAGGTTCGATTTCAACTGTCAAAAGTAAAGACAAATAAGTCAATGGGACCTGATGGAATACACCAAAGTTATTAAAAGACCTTTGTGGTGTACCAGCAAAACCATTAACAGATTTCTTTAACCAATCATTGTTAACAGGAGTAGTCCCAGAAGATTGGAAGTTAGCGAATGTTGTGCCTATTCGCAAGAAAGGTAGTCGGGAGGAATCAGGCAACTATAGGACAGTAAGCCTTAATTCAGTAGTGGGGAAAATAATGGAAATCATGTTAAAGGATAGGATTGTTGAACATCTAAAATCACTTGGATTTCAAGATCAGAGACAACATAGGTTTACTTCAGGGAGATCATGCCAAACAAATCTTATTGATTTTTTCGATTGGGTAACTAAAATAATAGATCAGCATGGTGCAGTAGACATCGCTTACCTAGATTTCAGTAAGGCTTTTGATACTGTTGCACATGAATAAACCTTTCAGTTTGGATTCCAATATTGTCGAATGGGTAAGGCAGTGGCTGAGTTACAGACAACAGAGGGTTGTAGTCAATGGAGTATATTCGAAGCAAGGTCTTGTCACCTGTGTGGTACCTCAGGGATCTGTTCTTGGACCCATTCCAAGTGGCAAATGATTTAGGTAAACTAGAAAAATGGTCAGAGTTGTAGCAGCTGACACTTAAAGGACCACTATAGTGCCAGGAAAACACTTGGGCGGCGGTGCGAGGACCGGGACCCCTGAATGCCTGATGTTCAGAGTAGGAGTCACAGTGTGGAGGTGGATTAGCAGGGTCTGGTGCAGGGTAACCGCATGCCCCCTGGTGTTGAGCACCAGCGTTTGTGCAGCCACATACCAGAACCCTGATTAAGCTTATGCGGATCCCAGAAACTAGGAGCAGGTAATTAAGCAGACCTCCCAGGAGCTGAATAGGAAGGCTCTGCAGCAGAAGATGTATCCAGTACTGAAGCAAGGCAAGACTAGAGGTAGGCACCATACAAGAAAACAAGACAAAACTAGGAGAACCCAGAACCAGAACAGGACAGAAAGCAGAACATGTACACAAGACATGAGGAAAACAAGAACATAACATGGGCATGACTGGACAGGACTGTACATGGACTGGGATTACAAGACTAAATAAAACAAGACAAGAAATACAAGGTAAAACAAGAGGAGACATAACTAAGCACTATATATGAAAAGTATGGGGATTTAGTTACATTATATGATCATACATTGCACAAGCCTGCCAACAACACCAATGTATCCCATATCTGGCAGGTCCTACACTGCCTAATGTATACTAAAAGAACCATACTAGACCACAACAGCACTTACCTGCAAGAAAGGGCAGAGACTTGAAACACTGCTGCAGGTCGAGGCTGAAACAAAAGGAAAGTGGAAAACAAACAGGTGTGGCAACATAAAACAAACATTTAAATGAATCCAAGAGACTGGGAAATCCAGGGACGGAATATAAGAATGAACCCAGAAACCCAGCAACAAAGAAAACCAGACATAGACCAGAAAAAAAAAGCAAGGACCGCAAAAAGAGTACTGGATACCAGAAGCCATTGCCAGAATGATCCGCAGCAAGGAACAGGATGTGACACCTGGCCCTATAGTGCCCTGAGGGTGCCCCCACCCTCAGGGTACCACTCCCGCCGGGCTGGATGGAGAGGAAAGGGTTAAATCTTACCTTTTTTCCAGCGCCGGGCAGGGAGCATCCTCCTCTCTTCCTCTTCTTCTGAATGCGCATGCGCGGCAGGAGCTGCGCGCGCATTCAGCCAGTCTCATAGGAAAGCATTCATAATGCTTTCCTATGGATGCTTGCATCTTCTCACTGTGATTTTCACAGTGAGAAGCATGCACACGCCTCTAGCGGCTGTCAATGAGACGGCCACTAGAGGCTTTAGAGGCTGGATTAACCCTATTGTAAACATAGCAGTTTCTCTGAAACTGCTATGTTTATAAAAAAAAAAAAGGGTGAATCCTAGAGGGACCTGGCACACAGACCACTTCATTAAGCTGAAGTGTTTCTGGGTGCCTAGACTGGTCCTTTAATGTGGATTAGTGCAAGATAATGCATCAGTAGAAAGATCGAAGTGCTCATGCCATTGTACAGAACACTGGCGAGACCTCACATGGAGTATTGTACACAGTAGTAGAGACCGTATCTTCAGAAGTATATTGATACTTTAGAGTGAGTTCAGAGCAGGGCTACTAAACTGGTTCATGGATTGCAGGATAAAACTTACAAGGCAAGGTTAAAGGATCTTAACATGTAAAACTTGGAGGAGAGATGAGACGGAGGATATGTTAGAAATATTTAAATACATAAAGGGAAACAACACAGTAAAGGAGGAGACTATATATAAAAGAAGAGGACATAGTCTTAAATTAGAGGGGTGAAGGTTTAAAAATAATATCAGGACGTATTCCTTTACTGAGAGGGTAGTGGATGCATGGAATAGCCTTCCAGCTGAAGTGGTAGAGGTTAACACAGTGAAGAAGTTTAAGCATGAGTGGGATAGCCATAAGGCTATCCTAGCTATAAGATAAGGCCAGGTACTAATGAAAGTATTTAGAATATTTGGCAGACTAGATGGTCTGAATCGAGGGAATGAGCACATGGAGAGACTGGGGAGGGGAATGAGCACATGGAGAGCCTGGGGAGGGGAATGAGCACATGGAGGGGTTTGGGGGGATGAGCCCATGGAGGGGCTTGGGGGATGAGCACATGGAGGGGCTTGGGTGGAATGATACACTTGGAGAGGCTGGGGGAGGAATTGAGACACATGGGCGGCTTAGGGAATGAGACACGGTGAGATGAAATGCATGGGATAAAGCGACATTAAGGTGCTGGGAGGAAGAGACACACAAATGGGGCTATGGAGAAAAAGAGACACAAAGGGACTGGGGAAGGGCCAAAAGAGACAGACAGAGGCTTGGGAGAGAAACACCCAGAAGGGCTGGAGGGACACAAAACGACATAGAGGTGCTGGGGAAGGGGCAAAAAAGACAGAAGCTTTAACTAAACCCATTAGCTGTGACCAAAGTATCCAATGATCTTATCACCGCAAAATCATGGCCACTACTCTATCCTAATTCTCCTCGACCTTTCTGCTGCTCTTGACACTGTTAATCATCAACAGCTTTTTCTCATCTTCTGTAATCTCAGTCTACGAGATACTGCTCTCTCCTGGTGCTCTTCCTACCTCTCCCCAACTTCGTTCTGTGTTTTTTTTCTGGCTCTGCCTCCTCTCCCCAATCCCTCTCTGTTGGTGTTCCCCAAAATTCTGTCTTTGGTCCCCTATTGTTCTCAATCTACACTGCCTCCCTTGTTAAACTCATCAGCACCTTCGGCTTCCAGTATAATTTCTATGCGGATGAAGTGCAAATATATCTGTCCTTCCCTGATTTCTCATCACCCCTCTAGTCATCTCCTGTCTCTGTCAGTCCCTACATTGGCTTCACGTAAGATATTGGACTGAATTTAAGATCTTGATACTTGCTTACAAATCTCTACACAATGCTGCTCCAACCTATTATCCTCACTAATACACAAATATGTCCCATCTAGGCTCCTACGCTCTGCCGGAGACCTACGCCTAACCTCTGTTCGTACTCCTACCTCTGATACTCACCGTAAAGACTTCTCTAGGGCACTGTTCCTATGGAACACCATTCCCCTCTCTGTTAGACTTTCACCCAGTCTCCAGTCCTTCAAAAAATCTTTGAAAATGTACTTCGTTAGGAAAGCATATCAGTTAGACTATGAACAGCTTTCTCTCCCTGCACCCAGATTCCTCTCCTGCAACTTTCATCAAAACAACCCTAAGCCCTCAGTGAATACTACCCTAGAAACATACTTTTCTACCCTACCCTTACCTTTTGTGTCACTACCCCCACTCCTGGTAGCAGGGCCCTCAATTCCCTGTGTTCCTGTGTGTCCAACGCGTCTGGTTACAAATACGTGTCTGTTAGTACACCCATTGTAGAGCACTGCGGAACTTGTTGGTGCTTTATAAATATTAATGATAAATAAAAATAGATCACAGTGATGAGCAGGTTATGCCCCAGGAAGTCTGAGGAGTAATCTCTTGAGGTGTTTTTAGGCTTTAGTGTAAACACTGCTTTTTCTCTGAAGAGACAGTGTTTGCATGAAAATACCTGCAGAGACTGACTATACTCACCAGAACAACTACAATGTGATGTAGTTGTTCTGGTGATTATAGTGTCCCTTTAATACCTTAGTATTCTTAATATAAAATAATACCTTAAAGTTGAAAAGAAATTGGTCCTAAAATGATTGTATAATTATGCTTAAAATATGACACTGTCTGTGGTGCCTACTCTCATGCATGGGATAATATGAACTTTCAAACTACTACAATGCCCCAAATTGCAGAATAGACCAGGAGCTACTATTTATGCTTTAAAATATAATATGCGAGAAAGCAGGGAGATGGAAAGGAGAATAAAACAAATAAGGCTCTGATGCAATATATATAAAAAAATCAAAACCGTATAAAAATAGTAAAATATCTCGGTGTTAAAGCAACTGAATAGGAGATGGTATAAAAACTGAACAAGGATAAATACAAAAAGAATTATGAACTAGGGTAGATAAGAAAATGACTATACGTGGTCTAGTCCAACTTCTTGAATAATCAAGAAAGTCCCACAAGAGTACCTATGAGATCCAAATTATAGCAAACCATGATTTAGTGCTGTTGCGGCCTATAAGGTTACAACAGCTAAGCAGCCAAGGAATAAATGGATGCTGAGCCCAGACCTGTTTGCTAAAATAATATCACACTTAAAATGCATTTTACAGGTAAGTACAAATGTCCTGTAATCTAGTCAATTACAAAAAATAACTATGTGTAATAATGTAAATATCCACCAGGTGTCCTTGGCGTGCTTTCATATTACACTGAATGGCTGGCTAACTTAAAGAATTGATCAAATGTAGTATTAAAAATATCATCTTGGTGGCCTCCGGATACCTCAAAACATAAAGTGCAGACCATAGTGCTTTCTGTATAATTTTATTTAATCATAAGATTGTTAACACTTACATTTCACAGTGGAGTAAAAACCAAATAGGGAATTGAATCATGTTTCTTGGTCTCTGGGATGTCTATGTGGGATGGGGACTGCAGTCCTCTTGTCTCTTGTAAATGTTTGCTGATGGTAGTTAAGAGTGCAGGGGTTTGCCTAACCTGTATTGTGGATTTGAGATCCACTTCTTCTGAGGCTGTTAGCTAGAATGGGGCTTGTACTCTAGTGTTTGTTTGTGTGTGTGTGTGTGTGTGTATATATATATATATATATATATATATATATATATATATATATATTGATTTGCAAAATGGCAGGCAAAAATGTAATTTGCATATAAATCATACAAAATTAACTCCTTAACGCTGTTAGAGTGTACTATGGGCGTACTATGCATTTAGTGAGCCTAAACGCTGTTAGGGCGGCATAGAAAGCCCTAACGATCTTACGCTCCACGGCCGCCATTTACCAGCGATCACGGTCCGGGGGTACTGCCTCAGGCAGTCCCCCTGCTTCCTTTCTGGCCCTCCAGGGCCATGTGATCGTGACAGACGTCGCAAATCACATGGCCACAAAGCAGTCTATGAGACTGCCTGAAGGGGGACTGCCTGAGTGTTCAGGGGGACTGCCTAGTGGCTGCAAAGTAAAATAAAGTTAGTAAAACACATTCAATAATATATTATACATGTATAATACAAGTTAATTAAAACACCTGATTAGCATATTATACATATATAAAACATATTTAATTCTTACTGTATATTGGTATTAATATATATTAATACCAAAATACACTTAGAATTAAATCATATATGTATTATATATGTATAATATGCTAATCAGATGTTTTAATTAACTTTTATATATTACGTATTGTGAGCGAAAAAGTGGAATAGTGGTTGATGGAAGATATATCAGGCCTGATTTGCTAAACAGCAGCCAGATAATTTTCAGTTAAATGCCCCAGGGAGAGATGTTAAAGTTTGCAATATACATTGCTGATGCTCTGCAAAACACGGTATGGGTCCCTGGGGCAGAGCATTTGGAGAGCAGGGTGGGCCAATGCTCCAACAGCACTAGTTGCTGTGTAACAGACCACAATTTTGATTTATCTTAAGAATTAACTAATTGGCACTCACCTGTAGCTGGTCAATTAGCAGACAGGCCTTTAAAAGGAGAGAGAGGGAGAGGGAGAGGGAGGAGAGAGAGAGAGAGAGAGAGAGAGAGAGAGAGAGAGAGAGAGAGAGAGAGAGAGGAGGGAGGGGAGGGGAGGAGAGAGAGAGGGGGGAGAGAGGGGAGGAGGGAGGGAGGGAGAAGAGGGAGAGGGAGGAGAGGGAGAGAGGGAGGGAGAGAGAGAGAGAGAGAGAGGGAGGGAGAGGAGAGAGAGAGAGAGAGAGAGAGAGAGAGAGAGAGAGAGAGAGAGAGAGAGAGAGAGAGAGAAAAAATTGTGTTTATTGCAAATCCATTTTGTTTTTTTGGGGAAAATTGGTAAGTGGGAAAGCCACCCAATTACAGATAGTGATTTCTGTCAAGTAAGAGCAAGGAATTTTGTTTGTTTATCATTATTTAAAGCACCTGTTTTTCTTATCAAATAAAAAGGAAAACCGAGCTGAATGTGTCCTGGACTTTGTATACCCTAGAAGGCTGTGGTTACTGCAAGATCTGTGACAAAATCCTACCTGTAAAAGAGGTGGTTTGTTACAGTATATTAAATATACATGCAATTAAAAAGGACAAATAATAATGTTATGGCATAAGCATCTCTTGAGATATATATATATATATATATATATATATATATATGTGTGTGTGTATATATATATATATATATATATTATATTTGTAGTCGGGGCAATATAGTCGTATACAGACTTCTAGCATATAAAAACCATAACATCAATTAGTTGGGACCAGTCGGTTGTGGTGTGCCGGAACCGACAAAGTAGTAGGCCTGTACTAAAAGTGGGGAAAAAAAATACCATAAGATATAATACGGGTAACCAACTTTATTTAAATAAGTCACAGAAAGCTTGTCTTAATTATTTAACGGGATTAGGTATGTAGAGTGTGTAGGCTGAGGATTTCCAGCGTCCCATTGCCTTGATAATGTGAGTGGGTATGTGATTAGCAGATGCTGTAGATGCTGCCCCAATTCAGAAAGAATGACCTGAGAAATGATTGGGGTTTAGGCCGAGCCTAGTCAACAGTAGACGTACATAAAGCATACATTTTGTTGTAGTCAGAATGTTTCCATGCAGTTCGAGCAAAGGTTGTAGAGGTTGTTTGTGGAGTGAAAGAAAATAAGCGTCAAAAACTTGTACTGGGCACCACTTATTATGAGTAGGATACAAGGGGATTTCAATAGTATGCCCTACGGTGCTGGTTTTTAGATTGTTTTAAAAATAGTAAGTAATGGTCGTTATGTTTTTGCAAGTCCATAGTTCTTAGGTAGTCGGAGGTTGTAATGGTCCTAGTCGTGAATTTGTTGGGTCGGAGGAACCAATAAAAAGCTAAATATATAGCTGTCTTTATTACGGCATTAGTTATAGGTTCGAAAGGAGAAGAATCTAATAAATTGATTAGTGAATGGAATATGTTGTTGTCTATAGGTAGTCTTTATGAGGGGACATGTGCGTCCAATTTTTTAATGCCTTTAAGTACTGTCTTAATTTGATATGAGGACAGGAAACCTGTAGTGTTGGGTTGTTGGATAAGCATGTGGTGTTGAATGCCCGTAAGGTACAGTTTTATAGTGTTGAATGATAATTTAAGGTTGATGTGCCAAAAAGAAGTGAAACCCAATATTGATTCTAACGTGAACATGTCATGGATGTGGAATTCAGTGATGAATTTCTTGAATACGTGAAAAGCCCTGTCGTATGTGTTCCTAGTGTTTACTGAAAGTGCGAGGTGAGAAATGTGACGTGCATGATCTAACAAAGCCTCTAATCCATTATCATGTCTCGGAAAAGTGGGGCAGGAGTTGCCAGTCTGGAAGCGGAGGGTAGTGTCGTGAAGAAATCCTGAAAACGAAATCGAGTGAGACTGGTGAAGAAATAATATAACCCTTGCCATTTAATGCCGTGAGATGCCAAAGGGAAGGGTGCATGGGAAGTAATTGAAGGCATTCACTACATCCGTTTTACTTAACCATGCCCCTGTGCCTGCTTTAATGGTGGCACCTATGGCATGGTCGATAGTGGCATAATGTAGTGAAAACTCTTCGGAAGGTATGAGTTAGTTTAGGCTGGGGACCGTGGAGGAATGTGGTGCTGATAAATCAATGATCAGTCTAGGTTTGAGTGAGTTTTTTCCCGTGACAACCCCAATGGGGTTGGTTCTCCAAGATGTGAAGGGTGGTGAAAAGAATGGGCCCAACAAAAACCCTTGGTTTACCTTGGTCATGATAGGTTTGTGTACCAACTGTAGTAGGTTGTCACATTCCAGCGTGCCTGTAGGTAAATGTATCAACCCGGTGTGAAATCCCTCAGTTAGTCCCGTTATAAGGTAGTTACTGAAATGGCGTGATGGGTGTAGTTGTAACAAAGTGGTGAATAATCTGAGGTTCACACACATTAGATATGGTTTAGGAAATGCTTTATTTGGGCACTGTGACAGATCCATCTGTATAGACTGAGATTGCTGGTTCGTCTGTTTTGCCTCTTTTTGCGCAATTACCTGTCCGTATACCCCTATTCGTCTGTTTGACTTTTTACCGAATGAACTTACCGAACGGACGGCCACTCAGAAGAGAAGTGTGCTGCTGGTTAACCTCTTGATCCCAATTAGAACGTTGTGGTTAACCGCAGACACCTCTTAATTATAACCGAATACAGGGTGGTCGTCGTTCTTATGTCGACCACGAGGCGGCGGCCATTTTAAAGCATGCGAAAGACCAGCGGTGTTCGGCACAGATTCTATGGAACTAAAAACTGACACTTTTCTGCCAAACACCGCTAAAACCACAGACCGCCCTTCTCAGTCGACAAGGCATTCGAACACCGGCCGTTCGGGAGTTTGGACTACACGAATGGACTTAACTCAGATAGCCTTCCCATGGAGTCAATCGCATACCGAAAGACTGTAAAAGACTTTGACTCCATGGCGATTGAACTGTGTGTATGGAATCTGAGCGCTATTCGCTAATAATATGCACTCAGATCCATGCTAGCTGGGGATATGTTGCACGAATGTAAAATGTTCGGTAGTTGTATAATTATTTATTTTCATGTGTTTTGTGTGTCTTACTTAAAATGGCGATTTTCCTCTGTCCTGGGAGATAATTGAATTACTTCTCAATTATCTCCAGGGCAGAGGGGAGGAAACCATGATGCATGCTGGGAATATTCTGTGCCTGTGTGTCCTAACATGCTATATGTCTGTCTGCCATTACAGTCTCCCATTTGGTCCCCTAGGGGAGTGTCCACCAAGTGGGAGACCTGCATAAATACGGGCGGGTAGCTCACAGTGAACCCAGTTCTTGTTTTACCCTCAATGCGGAGCTTGGTCTCGTTATTGGGGGGATTTACTACACATGAATAGTGACTGATTGATGGAAGTGTAAGCCGCTTGGAGGATATATTGATTCGGCTGTTAGCAGCGATTCGTGGGTTTACCATTCAGGAGTTGGAGCACCCGTACGGGTCCCGTTCAGGAGATTGGCGCATTTCCATGATTGCAGTTCGTACGGTTGGAGTCTATACGAATGGAGGTTGCATTATTGCGAAAGGGGAAGCTCAACTAAACGGCGGTTTCACTCCCTTGTGCCAGGGGTGTCATAACAGGCACATTGTCTTGGAATTGGCCCTGAAACAGTGTGAACATACATGTATTAACCTGCAAGAACTGAAACCACAATTGCCCTTGTTAAAATTATTGGAAACTTGGAATTTGCCTAAAAATACAATATCCCTGCCCAGTTTGTCTTTTAATCCTCTAGTAGGTCTTTGGAAGTTAGAAGCCGGTTGGTTTTGTTCAATTTTAGCCGAATTCGGGCATAAATTGGTGCTATGCGTTGCCGATGCACACACTGCACAAGCTGAGGGTCTGAGGCCTGCAAAGTGCCTGCAGAATAGCTCCGTGTCCAATTTGTTCCAATTTATGCTTAAATTGAACTGAGCCAGAGCCGCAGCCACCTTTGCAGAGAAGGAACGGTGGTAATCGTAAAAAGCGGTACCACTGTATTTGTGCCCCAGATCCACCATCTTGTGCATGTATGCATCCAACTCTGCTCTTTTCTCAGGGTACTCTGAGCAGTAGACATCTCTATAAATCCCAAACCCCAGCACGAATTCAGGGATGGTCAATTTCTTATTCAGCCAGGGGTCTCTAGCCCTTGGTACTACTGAAATATCCCTGTATGCAAAGGTCCTGTTCTCTAGGACATCCTGGGAGGCAATGAGCAATGAGACCAGGTTAATGTCCTTGCCTTCCAGAATGTCATTTTTAAGGTGAGATGGGACCATATGCAAGGGATTAATTGATTCTATAACCACCATAGATTCAAAGGAATTACCGGGCATAGTATTAGTGAGAGGATGACTGGTGACCGTAATATTGGTAGTGGACTGATTAGCACCATCAGCCTCCAATTTATCCAGCCTGTCAGTTATTGTGCCAATGGATGCCATTAGAGAAGTCATCATGGCATGAAAAGTCCCACTAGGGCCTTCCCCTGCCTCGAAGTTGTCGGTGGTAGTGTTCAGTAATCTAAACAACTCCGCCTTCCTAGCAGTAGCTGGGAAAGGGATGCAGCGTCTTCTGAGTTCTGCTGTGAGACGTGGGATGTCCCATGATTTAAGGAACGAAGGGCTATTCACATCTGTACCAGGAACAGGGGTACCAGGCCTAGCGGGTGTGCTGGGTAGTGAAAGTTCCTCAGGGATATCAAGAGTTTGTGACATAACTGAAAAATATAAAAGTTGCTTAATCAGTCATATGTTATGAATTTGGGTGGGTACTGGTGGGGCTAGCTAAATACCAAGCGGTGAAACAATTATGCTTTGTGAGCGTGACAGATGAGTCCCTGCTAGTTGCCAAGCGGCCTGAGAGGCACTATCTATGCGTGGGCCCGAGGGGAATTTGAGGCCACTGAACATTGTGTTGACCTCTCGGTGTCAATAAAAGCATAAGAAAGAATGGGAGTGACAGGTGAGGCCCTCTCTTTGCAACAGTGTGAGGCGGCTAGCTATGATTTGGCCCGAGGGGTGAAGTACGAGTATGAGGATGGGGATGTTGGCCTCGCGGGACCACTAGCCTATGGATTAAGACCAGAATTTTTAATTTATTTTTTAATATATAATTGGGTCACATAACCTAGTACCAGTACCACTCAGAACATAGAAAGTAATGGGTTCTGTTGTAGTACCTGATATTTGAGTCAGGCTGAGCTGTCTATGTCGAGGTAAACAGCGACTGTAATAGTATCGAGATGTTGACCTGTGGACATGAGATTTGATATATAAACGTCTGAATGTAAGGTAGTATTTTGGCCAGATCGTGGGCCCTAAAAACCAGAACCTACCCAACACTCTGCAGAGGGTAGATTTAAATGAAAAGAAGATGAGGGATTCCGTGCCTGTAAAAGTTACCGTCCAACGTATAATAACCTAAAAGAGTAAATTACACACTTAACTAATTTAATATGTATCATTGGCCTTCAAAATTGAATCATCATTAAATTACAACCAACCTAGAAAGTAATTACAATTGACACATGTGACAGACCCATCCGTATGAACTAGAATTGCTGTGTTCGTCTGTTTTGCCGTTTGTATGAATTTCCCCATTCGTATGCCTTGTTTAAGGGAATGTATTTTTTTTGTCGAACGGAACTACCGAACGGACTGCCACCCAGCAGAGAAATGTGCTGCTGGTTAACCTATTGATCCCAATTAGAACGTTGTGGTTAACCACAGACACTTCTCAATTAAAACCGAATACAGGGAGGTCGTCGTTCGTATGTCGACCACGAGGCGGCGGCCATTTTAACTATGAGAAAGCCCAGCGGTGTTCGGTTATTCCATGGAACTAAAAACTGACACTTTTTCAACCGAATACCGCTGAAGCCGTCGACCTCCCCTTCTCAATCGACAAAAGTATACGAATACCGGCCATTCGAGAGATTTAAAGGCACGAATGGACTTACCCCCAGATAGCCTTCCCATGGAGTCAATCGCATACTGAAGAACTGTAATAGACTTTGACTCCATGGCGATTGAACTATGCGTATGGGATCTGAGCGCCAATAATATGCACTCAGATCCAGGCTATCTGGGGATGTGTTATACGAATGCAATACGTTTGGCAGTTATAAAGTTATGTATTTTAATGTGTTTTGTAACTTTGATTTAAAATGGCGATTTGCCTCTGCTCTGGGAGATAATTGAATTACTTCTCAATTATCTCCCGAGCAGAGGGGAGGAAACTGTGATGCATGCTGGGAATATTGTGGGGATGTATGTCTGAAATGTCCCCATGTCCTTCTGTTATTCCAGTCTCCCATTTGGTCCCCTAGGGGAGTGTCCACCAAGTGGGAGACCTGCATAAATACGGGCAGGTAGCCCACAGTAAACTCAGTTCGTGTTTTACCCTCAAAGCGGAGCTTGGTCTCGTTATTGGGGGGATTTTATTACGGGCGAGTAGAGACTGCTTATTGGAATTATTTGCCGCTTGGAAGATATTGGCGTTCGGCTACTATTGGCGATTCATGTATTTGGAGCTCGTGAAGGGAAGGAGCCGTACAGGTACCGTTCGGGAGTTTGGAGTGTTCCCTGGCTGGCGGTTCGCATGGTTATACTGCATACGCTACCAGACCACATTATTGCGAACGGGGAGCATTCACTAAACGGCGGTTTGTACATTTATTACTGGAGGTACCGTAACAACACAGGTGTCAGAAATCACAATTCCTAGTACGAACCCCTGGTATAAACCTGTGGGAAAAGGTCAGGAAAATCAGGACACATCACCCAGGTTTAAACATTTATATTTACTCTAGTAGAATTTTTATTAAGTGACTGTAATAACGTTTGTAACCAGTAGGGGCAAAATCCCCTGGAGTACCGGTTGAATTCGTGCCTATTTTGTGAGTTGTTGTAATCACCAAAAGAACTAGGTAAAGTGTTGAAACATACAAATGGATACATCCTAAGTGTAATTCGAAAACCGAACGGAATATTTATATGTATATAACCGAATGATAGCGTTCGTTAGATTAAGAAATGTGAAACATGCGAGTCGATAAGGGAATTTAGCCGAACGGCATACTGTACGAAAAGGAAAAGAACCGAACACTGGTTCAAACAAACAGGGCTCCGCCGTGTAAAGCTAGGAAGTTTGCGGCGGTTGCTTTATGACGGGCCTGACTTACGATTTTTCGCGGTGGCAAAGAAACAAACGGGCTGTGCGGACGCCAGCAACGGGTAGGTGAGCCAGGGAAGCACCGGACCAGGAGACCACGAGGAAAACAGGTAAGAAAATCCAAGATGGCGATCTGAACCGGAAGTAAAACGTTTCAGACTCGCCAGACCAGCAACGGTAAGGTGGGAGTGGATTGGCAGCCCTTTTAAAGGGAATTCAAGCCCCTCCCACAACTACAGGCCAAGCCTTCAAATATAAATATATATATATATATATATATATATATCAAAATACATTTAACATTATAAATATATATTATTATTATTGGTTATTATTTATGTCATTATAGAGCGCCACCTTATTCCGCAGCGCTTTACAATAAGAGGGCAATTTACCAAATGAGACAATAACATAATGTAACATGAACAATAGGTAGTTGAGGACCCTGCTCAAACAAGCTTCCCCAGTGGCAGTGTATCCTACAGGAAGTGGAGACAATCGGTCTCCCTCCCCAGCAGCGGTGTGCCTCCCAGGGAGCAGAAGGTGTCGTCCTTCCTCCCCAGCGGCAGTATGTCTTATCGGGAGAGGAGACAGTCTGCCTCCCTCACCAGTGGCTGAATGTGTTAGTGGGAGAAGAGACAACCGGTCTCCCTCCCCAACAGCAACCAGAGGTAGCCGAGGTAGGGGACCTCATGGACTTGTCCTTGGAAGACCCCCAAACGGCAGGTGGAGATGGGATCCACCAGCCCTACAGGGATGCTGGGCAGTTGGAGCCCCAGGGAGAGGAGACAACCGGTCTCGCTTCCCAGTGGCAGCAGGAGTACCAGGAGTAGGAGGTAGGCGACCCCTCCCTCCACAGCCAACCCCTAACCCGGTACTGGGTTTAGTGGAGAAGATGTTAGCCTCCACTGACCCCCTTCCAGCAGAAGCGCTCTGCCCACTAGTTCCCCTCAGCAAACTGGGTCATACAGGCCAGAGTCGGACACCAGGAATCACCACGTGCAGTGATGGTGTATTGTAGGTGGGCTACTCTGTTAACTGTTTGTTGTGGGTGGGCTACTCGACTAATTCAGGTACTGACCGACAGAAGGTCAGGTAACTGGTTAGTCTCCCCCCCCAAAGGGAAGATGTGTGACGAAGTGCCCTTTGCCACTTGTGCCTGGAGAGAACTAATTACCAGCCTCTTGCCATATGACTATGGTCACTGGGAGATTTTGCCAGTTAGAAACACCATTTAGACTTATTGGTGTTTTAAAAGACTGTTCTGGCCCTTTAAATGGTACTGGCACAGTTCTGCAACTTCCAAACAAGCTTACAGAGGAGGTGGGGTATAAAACACAATAGGAAGGGTATTGAAGGAGAGAGCAAATAGACATGGTAGGAGAGGTGAGAGTGGAATGTGGCCCTTTAGGAGAAAGCAAGAGGAAGGTTTGAGAGATAGAAGTTACTCTTGGAGGCCATAAGCAATACTGAAAAGATGGGTTTTGAGGAATGTTTTAAAAGATTGAAGACTAGAGATGAGCGGACACCTGGATGTTCAGGTTCGGCCTAACTTCATCAAAAAGTTCGAGTTCGGTCTCGAACTTGACCCGACCTTGACCCCAAAACCAAACCATATTGAAGTCAATGGGGACCCGAACTTTTGGGCACTAAAATGGCTCTAAAAAAGTCCTGAAAAGGGCTAGAGGGCTGCAAAAGGAAGTAAAATGGGGGTAAGAGTAGGACAAGTGCCCTGCAAACAAATGTGGATAGGGAAATAACTTAAAATAACATAAAATACGGATGTGGAGTAGGAGGTTGAGGAGGCGGTGACCGTGGTGGTGTAGGTGGAAGCAGCAGTGGAGGAGGAGGTAGCCAAAATTGTTTGATTTATTTATTTATTTTTAAATTGGGGTAGCCCCCAAAATGTTGAGACATATAAAAAAAGAAAACAAAGAATAAGTGCACTTGAGTATAACAATGGCTGGGTGAAGCTGGAATAAATGTCTATTCTCCACAAGGTACAGACAGTCTGGTGGGATCCATGCCTGGTTCATTTTAATAAATGTGAGCTTGTCCACGTTGGCTGTGGACAGGCGGCTGCGCTTGTCTGTGATAATGCCCCCTGCTGTGCTAAACACACGTTCTCAGACAATACACTGGCTACAGGGCAGGCCAGCACCTCCAAGACATAAAGGGCAAGCTCAGGCCATGTGCCCAATTTGGAGACCCAGAGGTTGAATTGGGCAGACCGATCAGTCAGTACGTGTAGGCGTGTGCACACGTACTGTTCAACCATGTTGCTGAAATGCTGCCTCCTGCTAAGACGTTCCATATCAGCTGGTGGTGCCAGCATGCTGACAAAGCTTTTCCACATTTCAGCCATGCTAACCCTGCCTTCTGAGGTGCAGGCGGTGCCCCAGCTGAATTGGCGACCTCTTCCTCCTCCTCTGCCTTCGCCTTGTGCTTCCACTGAGCCCCCGGTGTCAGTTGGGAATTCCTTTAGCAGTGCGTCTACCAGCGTGCGTTGCGCATCTTCCGATCACACTCCAGTGAGGAAATTAATGATGGCACATTATCCTTGTGACAGGGATCCAGCAGGGTGGCCACCCAGTAATCAGCACAAGTTAGAATGTGGGTGTGACGAAGTGCCCTTCGCCACTTGTGCCTGGAGATGACTAATTATCAGCCTCTTGCCGTATGATTATGGTCCCTGGGAGATTTTGCCAGTTAGAAACACCATTTGGACTTATTGGTGTGTTTTAAAGACTGTTCTTGCCCTTTAAATGGTAGTGGCACAGTTCTGCAACTTCCAATAACTGTCATATATTCAAACACTGACTGAAATTAACTGTCATTTTGTTTTCCTCTGAGGAGGAGTTGTTTTGCTGCATGAGTGCTGTTGCTTTTGTGTGCTCATTAAACAGACCTGCTTGACCCTTTCTTGAAGTCTTGACTCATGCTTGGGGGATGAGATAAGTCTGCAGTGCTGATGGTGTCAGTTGGAGTCCTTGGCAAGCAATAGGAGCATCGATTGGCGGAGGTACTCGGTCAGAGTGCCAGGCGGTCCTTCACATTTGGTGGCAAGCGGTGGGATTGCGTCCTAATGTGAGGAGAAGCAGCTTGGAGACACTGGTAACGTTACGGAGCTACAAGTGAGGGCGACGCTAGCACTCGTGCAGCACCCCTGTCTACAGCGGAAACCAAGGCGCGGATCGGATCGCTAGTGACCCACAGTGGGGCGAAGCAAACATGACCTATTGCGACGCTTACATCACAGAGGTGGCTAGTCGAGTATGGCCCAGACCCTTTCGGATGAGGTGATCATCCGTATCATGCAAGAGTCGGATGAGGAGAACCAAGCAGCACAGGTATGTGAGTTCAGATTGTGGAGACTGAGGCTGGGGACAACCGGTCTCCCTCCCCAGCGGCAGTGCACCGTGCAGAGGTAAGAGACAACTGGTCTCCTTCCCCAGCAGCAACCAGAGGTACCCGAGATAGCGGACCTCATAGACTGGTCCTGGGAGGATCCCCAACAGATAGGTGGAGATGGGACCGAGGTCTCTCTACCGGCCCTACAGGGATGCTGGGCAGCCGGCCGAGATCCCTAGTTGCAGCCAGAGCTACAGAGAGAGGAGGCACTGGCACTTATTCCCAAGTCCTGGGGGATCTCATAGACTGGTCCTGGGAGGAACCCCAACAGGCAGGTGGAGATGGGACCGAGGTCTCTCCACCGGCCCTTCAGGAATGCTGGGCAGTCGGCCCAGATCCCTAGCTGCAGCTCGAAGTACCGGGAGTAAGGACAGGCAGTCCTATTCCCCAGCAGCAGTACATCTCACAGGGAGAGGAGACAACTGGTCCCCCTCCCCAGTGGCAGTGTATCCTACAGGGAGTGGAGACAATCGGTCTCCCTCCCCAGCAGCAGTGTGCCTCCCAGGGAGCAGAAGATGTCGTCCTTCCTCCCCAGCGGCATTATGTCTTATCGGGAGAGGAGACAGTCTGCCTCCCTCGCCAGTGGCTGAATGTGTTAGTGGGAGAAGAGACAACCGGTCTCCCTCCCCAACAGCAACCAGAGGTAGCCGAGGTAGGGGACCTCATGGACTTGTCCTTGGAAGACCCCCAAATGGCAGGTGGAGATGGGATCGAGGCCTCTCCACCAGCCCTACAGGGATGCTGGGCAGCTGGCCCAGATCAACAACTGCAGTTGGAGCCCCAGGGAGAGGAGACAACCGGTCTCGCTTCCCAGTGGCAGCAGGAGTACCAGGAGTAGGAGGTAGGCAACCCCTCCCTCCACAGCCAACCCCTAACCCGGTTCTGCAATGCATTCACATAAAACACAGACACATTCTGGTACAAACATACTGATGAACACAAACACACACATTGACAAATTCAGTCATGCAGTTACAATGTGTAACTGACTGTATTTCTGAGTGTGCCTGAGCATGTGTGTCTGACTCTGAGTATTCTTGTGTGTGAATGTATGTCTCTTTGGGCATGTGTATGCTTGTTCCTGGAACCGTATGTGTGCGGGATAGCTGTTTGCAGTGTGTTGTGTGTATGGGAGCTACCTGTGGCCTTTGTACATCGTGTTTATGGTGAAGCTATGTTTAATGACTGTGTGTATGATGGTTGTCTTCAAAGAGTGACTGTGACACAGTGAGTAAATAGGTAACTATGGCAGGGTGTGTGTGGCATCATTGGAAAAGGGTGGTGTGACCATCACCTGGACCTTCAGACAGAATATTTATGTAGGTTGCAGGACTTTTCTTATGTTTTAGTCACCCTGTACCCATTACAGGTGCAGGATGTGTGTAATGTAATTGTTTAGTGTTAAATTATAGTGTGCTCTCCTGTATTGTTAATGCTTGCAATCAACTAGGTGGATTGGGCTGTGGAGCCGGTACAAAGCCACCTGTTGGTTGCAAGGATCTAGCCCTTTTCAGGACTTTTTTAGAGCCATTTTAGTGCCCAAAAGTTCGGGTCCCCATTGACTTCAATATGGTTTGGGTTTGGGGTAAAGGTCGGGTCAAGTTCGAGACCGAACTCGAACTTTTTGATGAAGTTAAGCCGAACCTGAACATCCAGGTGTCCGCTCATCTCTAGTCTTCAATCTTTTAAAACATTCCTCAAAACCCATCTTTTCAGTATTGCTTATGGCCTCCAAGAGTAACTTCTATCTCTCAAACCTTCCTCTTGCTTTCTCCTAAAGGAGAATGCACTACCTGAACAGCAAGTATTGCTAATGTGCATATGCAGGTAGATTTGCATATTGTAATTTCTGCAAGAAGGAGAGATGTTTTGTGTTAATTATGTCTTTCCCACCTCTTTATAAATGTCATTGTTATTATTAGTTTCTGTATGTTGTCTAATGTGATTTAAATATTTGCATTTTTATTGAGTTGTTACAGTAAGCCTAATGCTATGAGCATATGGACTAGTCCTGGCTAGAAAAAACAAACAAAAAACACATAAAGAATGGTATGTCAGTTCCTTTTGGAACTTGTGTCCTGTGTGGATTTGTAGGGATCCCAGTGACAGTCTTTGGCTCTGGGATAAAGCAAGAGAGCTAGGTCTGAGAGCCGCAGTTGTCTTTGTAAAGGTAATAATTATAATCACTGTAAGCAAAGCTGCAGCAGAATAGACAAAGGGGACAGTACCTGACTGGAAGGGGAGCTGGTCGGGTTCAAAAGCTCCAGCGTCCCTGTCTGGAGAGGAACTCAGGACAATGGAGCGAGCTATCCCCCGGGCAGCGTAGTTTCCTCCCGAACTGCCAGAGCATCAGTGAGTATAGCTCTCCGTTCGGTAGATGGAATAAACAAAATCCATACAAATACAATAGCTTTACAAGATGATTCCCTTAATAAAGCATATGAATCCCCAAACATCAGCCAATGTCAAGAAGAAGGGTACAACAGAACTGGCTTTTAATGACCACACACAGGGTTTTATGCAAGTCCCCATGCAAGGGGACATCCCACAGGGTGGGACACAGTACAACCAATCAGTTACAGGAAAACCATAAAACACACCCAGCACAAACATACAATTCCCTCCCCTAGTCTTGGAGATAATCAAGTCTGATAAAGTAATAACTTGATTATCTCCAGGCAGAAAAATCACAATTTTCCCAAATATTCAGAACACCCCTTTAAGCATGGGGTATCCCCACAAACAATAGCCCTGATAGCCCCGATCTGGGTGACCAACATATTAAAATTTCATCCAGATCGGTTCAGGTGTTCTTAAAAAGTATAGAAGTCTTTTATGACCGGCTAACCGCAAGGTGGCTGCCCAAAATAGTTCCAGGAGTTTGGGTGGTTTTGCCGGTCTATTCAGTTAAGTGGCAAAAACCGAATAATTCCACAAATGGATTCCACTGGCTCTTAGCAGCGATTGTTCCCCTCATTCGAATGCACAAAAGTACCGAATAGCGCTCTTCTAGCTATTCGGGAAATAAAGATCCAGCGTTCGCTTGTTGAGACCGGTGCTCGGGAAGTCGAGTGTCCGACTTTAGTTCCAGACACTCGATGACCAAGTCCCGCTGCCTTTTGTTCGCCTGAAAAAAGATGGCTGCCGTTTTCTCAGCCACATGGAGTTCGGTAGTACGAACGCTGGCCGCACAGATAGAGGGTTCAATTGAAGCATTCTTTGAAGTTTAATGAGCCAGGGGGTGGTCTCTGTTCAGTAGTTATATCTAACGAATGAATAGGGAAGAAATATTACACATAAAAGAGGGATTTCTTCACAGTCCCCGTACAAGGAGAAGTTCCAGTGGAGACTGCAGTATGATAGCACTGTCCCGGGAAAGGTTGAACTAGATATTAGAGACCCGGTCTGAAGGTGACTCTGGAAAAAAGTTGTGGAGGAGAATTAGGTTCTCTGGGGAAAATCCCTCCCAACCCCAGAACAGCGACATCAGAAGCAGCCCCTGGAGGAATGGGTGGTTCAACTGGAGAGACTGGTCTGGAGAGAATTGGCAGTAGATGATGTTGTCATCTGCTAGCCATGGGTACTGATGGACCCCATACCCCCATGAAGCTTCATGGTAGTATGGGGTCCATCAGTACCCATGGCTCTCCCTCTCAGCGGCAGTATGAGTTCTAGGGAGGTATACGGTCAGTTTCACTCCCAAGCGACAGGCAGCATTACAGGGAGTGGAGACAGCCTGTCTCACTCCCCAGTGGCAGCAGGCATCACTGGGAGTGGAGACAACCGGCGGTCTCATTCCCCAGTGGCAGGGTATGTTACAGGGAGTAGAAATAGCCTGTCTCACTCCCCAGCAGCAGGCAGCGTCACAGGGAGTGGAGACAGTCGGTCTCACTCCCCAGCGGCAGGGTATGTTACTGGTAGAGAAGACAGTCGGTCTCACTCCCCAGCGGCAGTGTACAATGCAGGGAGAGGAGACAACGGTCTCTCTCCCCAGCTGCAGCAGGAGTTGCTGGGAGTCGAGACAGACAGTCTCCCTCCCCAGAAATAGTGCTTGTTACAGGGAGAGGAGACAACCGGTTTCTTTCCCCAGCAGTAGTGTACAGTGCAAGGAGTGGAGACAACTGGTCCCCCTCTCCAACAGCAGCAGGGGTTACTGGGAGTGGATACAAATAGCCTGCCTCCCCAGCAGCAGTTAGAACTGCCTGAAGGTGTAGTGGTTGTCAAACTTCCCCCACAGCAGGACAAAGGAGTTCCAAGATGGAGCATTACGCCGGAAGCTACCAGGTTAGCTGGACGTTTTGGGGTAGGCTACATGACTATCTCAAGTAAAGATCGATTAGAGGTGTGGTACCTGGTTAGTCTACCTTTGGGGGGGGGGGGATATATGTGATGGTAGTCATCATCACCTGGACCTTCAGACAAACTATTTATGTAGGTTGAGGGACTTTTCTTATGTTTTAGTCACCCTGTACCCATTATAGGTGCCGGGTGTGTGTAATGTAAATGTAAGTTTGCTTTCCTGGATTGCTAATGCTTGCAATCAACTAGGTGGATTGAGCTGTGGAGGATGTACAGCACTGTGACAGATCCCTTTGTCTTGGAATTACTTTTATTTTATGCTCATTCGTCTGTTTGTTCGTGCATTTCCCTGTCCGTACGGACAAAATACTTGCTGAACTGCCGGCCACCCAGCGGGGAAGTGTGCTGCTCGTTAACCTCTTGGCCTCATCAGAACATTGTGGTTAACCGCAGACACTTCCCCTTGTTAATGGTCGGCTGGGTGGTCGTCGTTCGTATGAACGAACACAAGGCGGTGGCCATCTTGGACATGCGAACGCCCAGCGATGTTCGTCAACTATTTTGTGGAACTAAAAATGGCTACTAGTTTCACATGAACACCGCTGAAAGCCGCCGACTTCCCTTCATCTGTTCTCCTCTTCATACGAACACCGTCCGTTCGGTACCGTTTCATACGAACAGAGCCACCCCAGATAGCTATCCCATGGAGCTCATTCGTATAACAAAAGACTTTGGCTCCTTGGCGATTGAACTGTGTGTATGAGATCTGAGCGCTATTCGGTAATATTGTGCGCTCAGATCCATGCTATCTGGGGATTCGTTGAATGTGGGGATTCGGTTCGTGACTTCTAAAGTTTTGTATTTTTATATATTTTTATTAACACGTATAAAATAGAGGTTATGCTCTAACCTCGGAGGTAATTGAGTTACTTCCCAATTATCTCCAGGATAGAGAGGAGGGTCCACATTGTCTGAAGGGGAGTATTTATCACTAAATTGTTTTCATTGGCTACTGTACTACTTTTGTCACAGTTTTCCACCAGGTCCCCTAGGGGAGTGTTCACCTGGTGGAAGATCTGCATAAATAACGGGCAGGTAGCCCACATTAAATCAGATTCCTGCTTGACCCTCAATACAGAGCCTCGTCTTGTACTTGGGGGGGTTATTCGTGTACTTTTCTTGTTCAGCTGTTTGGAGTGTGGATTCCTTGTTCAGCTGATTGGAGGTTCGGTAGCTGCCTTTGTGTTCGGGAAGGGAATACCCTAAGCGCCTTTAACCCCTTTTTACCCAGAGTGCCGTTACAAGCACCACCTGTTGGTTGCAAGGATCTAGCAACCGCTGTATGCACTACCTGAATAGCAAGGGTTGCTGATTTGCATATTCAGGTAGATTTGCATATTGCTATTTCTGCAAGCAGGAGAGATGTGTTGTGTTAATTATTGTCTTTCCCACCCCTTTAGAAATATGTCATTATGTTATTATGTTATTGGAATTTTCCCACGCTGTGTAATTTGACTCATAACTCTAATCCACCAATCAGAGAGTTATGAGTCAAATTACACAGCGTGGGAAAATTCCAAAGAACCTTCCCACGCTGTGTAAAATGACACAGAGCACTCTGATTGGTGGATTTCAAACCAACCAATCAGAGTGCTGTGACAGGTAAATGTAGAGACTTACCTGTCAGTCTCTTCATTTACCTGTCAGAGCACTCTGATTGGATGGCTTAAACCCACCAATCAGAGTGCTCTGAGCCTAATTGCAGTCTGCGTGGAGCCCTCGCCGGGTGAAGATGGATTATTTTTTTTGCGCTCGTTTTTATTTTATTTTTTAATTGCGTCGGTTATTATGGTTTTTTATTTGGCCTTTTTTGGGGCTGAAAAAAGAAGATTTTGAAGAAAGAAAACATCGAATGGTAATTTTTTTTATTTTTTTTTATTTTTTTTACAGGTACTTAGTTAAAGGTCCCCCCCACATTATTTTTAGGGTGAGGGGGGTAGGTAGGGGGTTAATTATTTTTTTTGGGGGGGAGGGGGTGACTAGGGGTTTGGGGACCCCTAGTCACCTGGGGGGGGACACATTTTTTTTAGGGCCCCACCCGCCGCTCAGGGGTGGGGGCCGGGGGGGAGGACATTAGGTCCCCCCCCTTTTTAGTATTTAGGGCCCCCACCCGCCGCTCAGGGGTGGGGGGGGGGGGGAGGACCTTAGGTCCCCCCTTTTATTTAGGGCCCCACCGCCGCTCAGGGGTGGGGGCAATAATTTTTTTTTTTACAGTGAGCAGCCACTGGCATAGCGAGTAGGGGCAGAATTTACTAATACTAAGTAATCTTTACTTAGTATTAGTAAATGTGGCTGAAAGACCAATTTAGGTCTTTCAGCCTTTTAGTAGATAACTCCCTAATACCGTGGGAATTAGGGAGTTATCTACTAAGCGGCTGCAAGATGCAGCCGCGGATCGGAGTTTGCATGCCACAGTCCAGGTGTTAGTCCCCTTGAAACAACTTGTGGGTTTTAAAATTTGCCTGCCTATTGAAGTCTATGGCGGTTCGCGAACATTTGCCGAAATTCACGTTCGCGACATCACTAGTACCCACCCGGAGAACGAGCTCCGTCACAGGTGGGAATTAATGTGATAGATTGAGTGCAGTAAGGTTGGGGGGAAGAGGCGACAGGGTTGATGTGAATGTGAGGATGGAGTGTAACATAGCGAGGGGAGGTGAGAGTGACAGGATTAGGGGGACTTTTTGTGTGATAGGCTGAGCGTGGCATCATTTAGGCGAGGATCCTGACAGGATTGGAGGGGTTAAGGTGAGTGTGGCAGGGTGAAAGGAGTGTGACTGAGTAACAAAGGATGAGTGTGAAATGATGTTATACGATTAGAGTAGCAGAGCAAGTTGGGGGGGTTCGGTGTGACAGGATTAGGAATTATTGTGAATGTGTTAGTGTGAAGGAGTATGAAAGTTTGTGTGTGGGAGTGACAGTGTGTGGGAGGTTGAAAGTGTGTGGGAGGGTGACAGTGTGTGAGGAGGCTGTGTTTTGGTGACCAGTCGCCCCACACTGAAATACCATTTTTTTTATGCAGTAATTGATTCCCATGTGGTCCAGTGGGCTAACTATCTGGTCTGTGGCTCTGCTGGGCACAGAGTTGCAGAACATGTGTAACAGATACCTCCGCCGATGGATGCTCCTAGCGCTTCTCAAGAACCATCAGCACCGCACCAGACACCATAAGCACTGCAGACTCCATGAACTACCGTAACTTGGTTAGAATCTCGCCGTCTCCTTCCCACCCTGGGACTCCAACCTCTGGATCCAGGAACATGTGCGAAGGACCTCTCCTCCAAGAGAGTATAGCTTGGTCTCTCCTCCAAGAGAGTATAGATGGGTCTCTCCTCCAGGAGAGTATAGATGTATAGCTGAAGAGAGCTCTTACAAGAGCTAGCAGTGATCCAGGGGAGTATACAGAGTATAGCAATCCCTAGTGTGATATAGCAGTACCCTACAATACGAGACGAGGCTGTGCGTTGAGGATAAGAGGGTCTGGATTAATGAGCACAAAGGCATTTCTTTTATACACATTTTCAGGCCAGAGGCACACCCCCTGGACCTGATGGTAAACTGGGACAAATAGGACCTTATGGTAAACTGGGACCAGTAGCAACAATAATTATCACAGTAAGACTCCCACATACAGTCAGCAAGCCCTCCCCTCTGCCTGTGATATAATTAAGCTAGCTAATGTAATAACCTAATTATCCACAGGCAGAAAATATAAAGTCCAGAAATACCCCAAAACTCAAACATATCCCCATAAATTATACTTCCCTGGATAGCTCTGATCTGGGCGAACAACATATCCATAAATCACCCAGCTCAGAGCAGGGGTTCAAAAGTTTTGTGGAAGTCATATTTGACCGACCGCACGCACGCACGCACGCACATTTTCATGCCCAAAACAGTTCCAGAGAATTTGGCTGTGCGGCCGGTCTATTTCCTATACTTCAAATAATAAGTTCCGTTCGAATGCATGAATGGGGCCGTTCGTGCAATTACTCAAAGGTAAAGTGGTGTTCGAATAGTCAAACACACTTCGATTTCCATCGAAGTATTAAAGTCTGGAGAAGGTAAAGTTCAGCGGTGTTTGTGCCGTCGCGTATCCGATTTGAGTTCCATGAACTCGATGACCAAACACCGCTGAATGTGGTCGACTGAATTAAAATGGCCACCACCACGTGTTCGTATGTTGAATGGCGGCCTTTTCGACTAGTTCGGTACTTCGACTGTATCCGAAGTGCCACTTCGAAAGTGCAAATCCTTGCCAATAGTTCTTTAAGGGGCAGAAACAGTACTTTAGAATCCAATCTGCACAAATGGAGTTTTTAAAAGGCAATACACCCTAGGGATCATAGTCACAGGGCAAGAGGCTGGCAAGCAGGCCTCGACAAAACTCAGTGGTGAAGTGCAATTCGTCACTCATCTACCCTTTTGAGGGGAGACTAACCAGGTACCTGATCTTCTGTTGGTCAGTGCCTGAGTTAGTCGAGTAGCCCACCGACAATAAACAGTTACTGCACCTGGTGATTCCTGATGTCCGACTCTGGCCAGTATGTCCCAGGTTGCTGAGTGGTGATTCAGCATCCTTGATCTCCCTGGTGTTCCTAGATGTGGAACTGGGGGTACTTGGTGGGCAGAGGCAAGCAGCGCTCTGCCCAGATGCCAGTGCTTCTGCTGAGGAGACGGGTACATAATCCTGCCCTGTTACAAGGGAACAGGGAGGACAGAGGCTAGCAGTGCTCTGCCCGGTGCCAGCACTTCTGCTGGGGTAGCCTGCATGAAGTCAGGCTCTGGAAAAGGGGAAAGGGAGGTCAGAGGCCAACTGCGCTCTGCCCAGATGCCAGCTCTTCTGCTGGGGAGACTGCGGGGGTTAACATCTCCTCCGCTAACCCCAGTACTAGGGTAGGAGTTAGCTGTGTAGGGGAGGGATTGCTTACCTCCTCCTCCTGGTACTCCTGCTGCTGCTGGGGAGAGAGACCGGTTGTCTCCTCCCCCTGAAGAATGTACTGCTGCTGGGGAAAGAGACCAATTGTCTCCTGTTCCTGAAAGATCAGCTGCTGCTGGGGAGGAAGAATAGCACCTTCTGCTCCCAGTACTATACACTGCCGCTGGGGAGTGAGACCGACTGTCTCCACTCCCAACAACTCAATCTGCCGCTGGGGAGAGAGGCCGGTTGCCTCCTCTCCCTGCATTTTACACTGCCGCTAGGGAGAAAGGCCAGTTGCCTCCTCTCCCTGCATTTTACACTGCCGCTGGGGAGAGAGACCGATTTCCTCCTCTCCCTGGAACTCTAACTGCAGCTTGGGATCTAGGCCGGTTTACCCAGCATCCCTGTAGGGCCGGTGGAGAGACCTCAGTCCCATCTTCACCTGCCTTTGGGTTCCTCCCAGCACCAGTCCATGAGGTCCCCTACCTCTGGTACCTCTGGTTGCTGTTGGGGAGGGAGACCGGTTGTCTCTTCTCCCAATAACTCATTCAGCCGCTGGGGAGGGAGACCGACTATCTCCTCTCCCTGTAAGACATACTGCCGCTGGGGAGGAAGGATGACACCTTCTGCTCCATGGGAGGCACACTGCAGCTGGGGAGGGAGACCGATTGTCTCCACTCCCTGTAGGATACACTGCCACTGGGGAAGGTATATTTCTTCTCCCTGTAACGCACACTGTGGTTGGGGATCTTGGTCGGCTGTCCAGCATCTCGGTCCCATTTCCACCTGGTGGCTGGGGGTCTTCCCGGGACCAATTCATGTGGTCCAGGTACTCCTGCTCCAGATTTCATTCCTTAGTGACCAGATAGAACAGGTCAGCCTCTAGGTCGATAGCTCTAGGGAAATCCAGCATGTCTTCCCAGTCATAATGTAGGTCCCAGAAACGTGACTCGGTAGCACTCCCGAAGTCTGTGTCATCAATATTGTCCCACAAGAGGCCAGGGCCATCGTAATACCCACCCTCAGGGTATTCGTATTCAGCTATCTCGGGGACCCGCTCAACCGCGTACCACCATGACACCTGGTACGCGTCATCGAGCCACAGTTCTTTCCTTACTAGATTCTCTAGTCTAGCCACCCACGCTCCTAGGGGCTGCTCACCCAGAAGAGACATCCACCATGCCACTTGGGCCTGTAGTCGCTGCTTCCTGTTGAGGCGACAATCACCTCGCCAATACTGTACTTCCTCCAAGGTTTCGCCCAACAGCCCTGCTCTGTACCCCAACATGTTCTCCTCTGATCCTGCCTCATACTTCCCGGGAAGACCCCCAGCCACCAGGTGGAGATGGGACCGAGATCGCTCTACCGGCCCTACAGGGATGCTAGGAGATGCTGCAATCTATCGTGAAACTTCTCTTCCACTTTAAGTGCTGTGCAAGGACTAGCCGGATCCATATCGTGGTAGGTAGGGATGCTGCGCAGTGGCTAGCGCTGCCCTCAATAGAATTCCCTATGAACTGGTGTCTCCAGGGTGCTGCTCCTCACATTAGGACACCATCCCACCGCTGCCACCAATGTAACGGGCACCTCTGCCGACGGATGCTTCTAGCGCTTCTCAAGGACCATCAGCACCGCACCAGACACCATAAGCACCGCAGACTACATGAGCCGCCAAAGCTTGGTTGGGATCTCGCCATCTCCTTCTCACCCTGGGACTCCAACCTCTGGATCCAGGAAAGTGTGGGAAGGACCTCTCCTCCAAGAGAGTATAGCTGGGTCTCTCCTCCAAGAGAGTATAGATGGATCTCTCCTCCAGGAGAGTATAGCTGGATCTCTCCTCCAGGAGAGTAAAGCTGTAGAGCTGAAGAGAGCTCTTACAAGAGCTAGCATTGATCCAGGGGAGTATACAGAGTATAGCAATCCCCAGTGTGATATAGCAGACAAGGCTGCGAGTTGAGGGTAAGAGGGTCTGGGTTAATGAGCACAAAGGCATTTCTTTTATACACATTTTCAGGCCAGAGGCACACCCCCTAATAATATCATATGAAAGGGATTGTATTGATCTTATTATCTTTTTTAGTTGAATTTAATGTCTCTTCTCGTGATAGATGTAGTACCCTTTCTCTCTGTCCCTGAATTATTTGTGATGGATAATCCCTTTCCATAAACTTACTGGACATAAAGTCCAGTCCTGTTTTTACTTTGTCTTCTTGTGAAACTATACGTTTGACACGTAATAGTTGGCTATATAGCAACGCATCTTTTAGGTGTGTTGTATGATAACTATCATAGGGCAGCAAGTTGTTCTTAGTAGAGATATAGGGAAAGGGACAGCGCTGACACCTGCTAGAATTAATATATTGGGAGGCAGCTAACCCAAAAAGTGGGGATCCCTCTTCCCCACTCGTGGAGACAGTAAATAATACCCCTATATGACGTCATTTGGCGCCAAATTCGTATTTTAGGTAATTACCCACGTTCCCTATATAAAACCTTACCGAAGTCAGTTATTTCTTACCTCCACTTGAATACGCCTTTTACGGTGAAACGCGTTGTGTTTTTTATCTGGATATTTTATATTTGTATGAATAAAGGTATTTTGGTTACTTGTTCCATTTTACTCTTTTTTTTTTTTTTTTATTCTACATTTGATTTTTATTACTATTTTATTTTTTGTCCTGTACTGCCTGGCACCTGTTTTTATTTACAGTGAACATCACTTCCAAGCAATATCCTCGGTGGGGATTATTCCACCTATGCCCTATCCATAGAGCAGTTTGCCTGCTCTGGAAAAAGTGAGTAAAATATTCGCTATCCATATTCCTGGTATTTTAAACTGTGAGCACTATTTGTTTCTTTTTATATTTTATGGTCCTCACCCAACTGAGAAGCTATATTCACTGTATTCTTTAAAGTGGGGATTGTACCACTGCACGCTATCTATACTGGAGCTAGTTCTAGCACCATAAATCGTGAGTAGGACTATATCTATTATATATTTTATACTCTCCCTGCCAGTACATACTGTACAATCATTTATTTTCTTTTTCCATATACGGATCCACTGCTGATCATCTCTGACATCCCCATAGAAGAATCCTTCCCATACCTCTGGATTCCACCCCTAGCTAATGCACATTTGCATCTACATTAGAATACTAGTTAAGGAATGTTCCTATCTCTGGACTCTACAATCAGGACATTTCCATGTATATATATATATAACCATTCATCTTTTAATTATTTTAGGTATTTATGCTATGTGGCGCTGCCCCTTCTGTTGTTTTTACCCGTTGGTTTCGTGTATAGATCACTATAGAGTTCCTTGCCAATCCTCTGCACTTGTACATCTTAGAATGGAACAGTAAATTTATCCAAATGCATAGTGAATTTAATACTTGGGTCTAGTCCATTAAGTAATTCAAGAATTCCTGTAATTGGGCTCTCGTACTAATATATATCCCAAGTTCTTCAATTCCCTTTTTTTGTTATTTTTTTAGCTACATTTTACTGAAAAAGTGTATATCTAATGTTAAGACCATTACAGAGTGTGCAAAAAGTTTTAGTGTACTATATTTAAATTTGTATCTGAAACTGGGAGTTACCACGGTATCCCGTTTAATGTTATTAATTTTTTGTTTTTTTAATAAACTTATGAATTAATTAAAATGCCACCAAACCGGGTGGCTTTAAATATGAAAGACAGGAGAGTCACCAAGCACCCAATGAGAAAGCCGCCTGAAGCAGAGAAATGTATTTGGAAGCTGACGACTCTCATCATTCCAATCCTGCTCCCACAGTGAAAAAGAGACGGCTTCAAACCATTGGTGTTGGTCACTCCAAAACTTTTGGGAAACTGAAAGTACAAAGGAAGGTCTACACTGTATCTTGCAAATAAATATTTTTCTTAAGTGGAAGCAGAATATTTTTACATTTTTATATGTACTAGATTATCCTTGTTTTGTATGTTATTTCGGATATGCTACTAATTTGGATTTTTATGTTATAACCAAAAATTATTCTACTTTTAATTTGTTGTTTTTTTTTTTTAAAGTATTTTTTTATTTTTATTTTTATTGATTATCTTTTTTACATTTACATTCTTTATGTGCATGGATATACAAGAGAATATTTGAAAGGATCACTAGCTGGCATTTTATGAACTTGGATATAACCCTAGGAAACTTCAAATACTGTTTTCACATTCTGTGATAAAATGTTACTGTTGAGAGTATCATAGTGTTGAGTGTATCTTAAACGTATTGCTACATTTTGACACTGTGTCAATGTGCCTACGGGGTGGTGTAATAACAGAAGGAATAAACTGAATGTGTATTTGTTTTAGATTTAATATCAATAGATTATGTTTCCCTATTTTTTCACCATAATCCCGTTTTAAATGTATTTGTCCCATTTGTCCACCTATCTTGTTTATTGTTATCACATTTATTTTAATTTCTTACTGTGCCAAGGAAGGGGGAGTGATGCAAAAGCCATTTTATTACCTATAACGTGTTAACCTTTATATATTGATACTATAGCATTAGGAAACAGATGTATATTCCTAATGCAATAGGGTCCCTTCAACTTCTAATTGTCCATGTTGTATTTTGAGTACTTTGGCTTGAGCTTAATTAATTAAATCCATGTTATATTTAATTCACTATACTTCAATAATTTTGTTCACTGTGTATCAACTGTATTATTAACAGAAACCTGTACATATATATTTACACAAAATTTACAAGCGTTGATTTGATCTAATTATTTGTGGATAATACATTAATTAATAACTTGTTATATTGTCTAATATATATGATATATATATCTGACATTTCTCTTGATGGCTGAAATATACATTTTATATTTTACTTTCAATGTTTTAGCATAGGTTTTCACATATCTTTTGTTATTTTAAGCTTAATAGGTTTAAACGTTTGATAACTATATGTACTTTTGATATGTTTTAGCCATTTTTAGGCAACTTTTGAAAAATGCCATTTTTCATGTATGATGTTTTATGCAGATATTATAATAAAGTAAAGTTCTGTAAGGATATTATTTTAAAAAGAAAGTTGTAATAAAGACTACACTGTTAGATTAGATGTTTGCATTCAAACATATGAAATATATACAATATCTAAAAGCTTTGTTCACATACTGAAAGAAAATCATATGCTTGTTTTTTTATATATTTTATTAATATGATTAATTTATTGTCTATAATGTGCCAACATTTTCTACAGCACAATGCAATGGTTTCACAAGACAAAGAAGTATACGAAACAAATATAAATTAAAAAAAATATTACAAATAAAATAAATAAATAATATATAATAAATAAAAATAATATAACATCAAACACATAATGAGAGCCCAAACAAAGAAACTATCCTAAAATCTATTTATTGTCATTTATAAATACTATATATATTGCACTTTAGAAAATTCACATATTAGTATTAGATGCAAGTTTAAAGGTGAAACGTTACTTCTCTGGAATTTACACCAATGAATAAAACATTGAAAATTGCCTTTAAAGTGTGTTAACCTTTTTCTTCATTGAAATGTTAAATTTCTTTTTAATATTATATAAAATATTTAGCAAATTATATGATAATCCAAGTGCAAAGGACAGAACTTGTAACAATGATTGCCAAAGGACTAAGATGGAGGCACCCGATTCAGGATAAAGAGAAGTTTAATTTAATTTAACTTTCTATACCTCACAAGTACATATATGTTAAATATAAATTTCAATGAAAATAATTTAAAAATCTTGGGCAGTGTCAGTTCCACCTATTTTTTTTTTTTGTTCAAGAGAGATAAGCAGCTGTTAATTTGAACTGGGTGGAGACTTTAACTGACCATTAAGCAAACACATTTGTTTAGGTCAGCTGACAATTCCTGCATATAAACCAAAGCAAAATGAGGAAATGGTAAAGAAAGACTGTGTTACATTGAGCAGACCATTGCTAATACATTAACCATGTCGCTTTCTGGTTGTGAGAAGGAAGCTGTTGATAACATTTGGAAACAAGCATCTGGACATGCACAATCTCATGGTGCTGAGGCATTTGAAAGGTAAAATAGCTTTATTAAATTAAACTAGTCACACAAAAAGGAATTACTATGTACTACAATTATATCTTATGTAAAGAAAAACTATGAACAGATAAAATATATTTAGTTTTTTTTAAAATAAATAATTGCCTTCACATAAGATTATAGTATAAATAGCTTTTTCTTTGAAGATGGTGAAGGTTTAGTGGACCTGTTTACATAGTATCATTATTAGGAATTTCTAACATGATATCTAAAGCAGATATCTAAAATAGGAATATTCGAGTAAAAATATCTGTTTTTAGAAGAGAACTCTTCAACACTTTTATATTGCTGACTTGAATATTTTGTGCTAAACTTTGTATTTCAATATATTAATATTCAGTGTTTTAGAGAAAAACCTCCAGTAGTGATTGGAATTGTTTAATAATTGTAGTATTTATGATTTAAGGACATTTTAAATAATAAGCAAGTTGAATACATTTAAAGCCTACACAGACGATCTATGAAGCATGCTTTAATGTTTTATAGCAAAACTTGCTACCTGATATGTTGCATTTCAAGCCAATTTTTAATGTACTTTGTATCTCATATATACAAATTTAATGAATGACTAAGTAATTTATTGATTTGTTGGATTCCACTGACATTCTAGAGCGACATTCTGAGTTTTAAAGAATCATCATTTAGGCAGAATCTTTTGGTGCTAGATAACTAAATTTATTATTATTTTTTTTTAATTATTATTTTTTTTTTTTTACAGAGTCTTCCAAAGCTATCCCCAGACCAAAACATATTTCAGCCATTATGACCTGAAACATGGTTCCAATGATCTTAAAACCCAAGGAGCCAATGTGTTCAATGCTATTGGTCAGGCAATCAATCACCTGGATAACTTGGAAGCTACACTGTCTAAGCTAAGTGACCTTCATGCTTTTAAACTGAGGGTGGACCCAGGAAATTTTGAGGTGTGTATTATTTCAGCTTATTTATATATTTATCTAATCCCAGCAGATACATTAATATATAGAATTGTTTAAGAAGTTATTTGCCCAACCCTCGTCCTGAAGACATTGAACATTATTATGAAATCATGGAATTAAATCTATATGTGTTCCATTGAGTTAGGTATTAACATTTAGAGGACAGGTCTTCTAACGAGTAACTTTACATTTTCTTGTTACATACTTTGTTATTACTACTATTAACAACATTAAATGGACACTATAAAGCACTAACACAGCTTTGATGTTTTGGTGTATAGCTCATGCCCCTGCAGTCTAACTGCTTAATTCTTTGCCATTTAGGAGTTAAACCAACTTGTTCATGCAGCACTAGTCACATTTTCAAATACATTTCATGTAAAGAAAGACTATACAGTCTCCAAATACACTTCATGTAAAGAGAGGCCTAATGCTAAAACTACCTTTTATTGCATAGTCTGTTTAATTTAGAATTTAAAAAAAAAATGTAATAGCCTGTTGGAGCCTGTAGGATTAAAGTTCAATTAATAGAAGGTGATTAAAAACAAAAACAAAAAACTGCTAAAGTAAACAAACGTTGCTATCACATCTGATTGAAAATTAAACAGTATGTTCATGTAGTCTGTGTAAATCACATCCAGGAGAGGTTAGGGCTGCATAAACAGAAGCAAACTGATTTAACACCTAAATGGCAGAGAGTTGAGCAGTGAGATTGCAACAGCACGGTCATCACTATAACTGCTTCATTAAGCTAACGTTTTTTGGGAATTTAGATTGTCCCCTTTTTAGATGTGAATAACATAAAATAAGTTTATTAGAATAATAATTCCTTCATGTTTCAACTTTTTTTGCCTCAGTTTATGGTGGATGTGCAAAGATCATTTTATGCATATTTTGTATATTTACACTGTTCATGTTTGCTTGCACTTTTGACAGATATATGGAGTAAAATAAATATTACCAATACTTATAATGAAATTTATACTTGTTACTATAAAGGAAATGTTATATTCTTGATGTTAAATTTGTATTTAATAATTTACTTTTTTCTTGCAGTTGCTCAATGAAAGCATCCTTGCTGTCCTTGCAATTCATTACCCAAAACTATTTACAACAGCAGCTCACTCTGGATTCGACAAGCTCCTGTGTTCTATTTCATGCGTATTGACTTCCAAGTACAGATAAAATATTTGGAAACATGCACAATGATCCACTAAACTTTATGTGGAAATTATTCTTTAAAATCCTGGCTAAATTCAAATAATAAATATATTTCTAATAATGTATTTTAGAATGTCCTGTTTTCAGTTGTTGGTAAAAGTCATATATTGTAGATATATAGAGTAAAATTAGATATTCATTAGATAATTTGTTATATACAAAAACTAATATTTTCATTATGGCTGCACCCATCTGAACATGCATACATTGTAAGGATGCAAGATCCAGCTCACTCTCTCATTCATTAACAGCAACTTCAAAGCTAACAGAAGATAATGATATTTTTAAAAACACCTAACGTAGGAACAAATAATAGTGATTTATTTACAGTATATGATCATACATTGCATAATTTTGCCACAAGGCCAATGTACTCCATTTCTGGCGTGTCCTAAACTAGCAACATAATCCCTGCTCTTATGAGATTAACCCACTTTTACTGCACATAAGTGGGTTAAGCTTATAAGAGCAGGCAAAAATGGGGCACATTAGTATTGTGGTAGACTTATGGAATGTATGATCATATACGATAAATAAACCCCCATTATTTTTGCTGTGAGCTTTGAAGTTGCTGTTTACTGAATATATACGTGTGTGTATGCACGCATAATAATTGAAAGCACTCAGAGGACTTCCAAAAATGAGTCTTTACTATTACATGTCCAACAAAATCAATGTTTTGACCCTATATGGTCATTATCAAGACCAATTATCACATGCATATACACATGTATATATGTATGTGAGGTTCATTTTTCAATAACCATACAGAAGAGAAAATAATTATTACCCCAAAAAGTGTGTGTGTGTGTGTGTGTGTGGAGGGGGGAGGGGGGGAGGAGGGTGATGTAACAATGAATAACTATCATTCAACAATATATTTTAAGTGTATATTAAAGCAGAACGAGAACCGTAACATATAACAGTGGTATATGTGTCTTAAAAGGTTGGTATAGTTATCAAAAAATAAAACCAACATAATGACATTTTGTCCTACTCTAGACACCTAATTCCTGCTCTTTTGAGATTAATCCAGTTACTTGGAAAATACTTCCTCCTGTATGTCATGGTTAAATAGGGCCCTGGAATGAGGCACATGTGTCTAGAGTAGGACCTGCCAAGAATGGGGAACATTGATATTGTGGCAGGCTTATGCAATGTATGGTCATATACTGTGATTAAATCCTCATTATTTTTTGACTAGGTGAGGTGTTTTTAAATAAAACCATTACATTCTGTTAGATTTGAAATTGCTGTTTAGTGAATGAGCGAGTGCGCTGGATTTTGTATGTTGTTTGTATATACTCTGATATTAGGCATATTTGTCTATATTTATATTGATTCAGATCTGATGAGTGAAAAACCCACAAAAGCTTCTCTTTAAGTATTAAGTTAGTCCAAAAAGTGTATCATTACATACTACAATATATAATGATACACTTTTTTTTTTTTTTGGACTAACATAATACTTAAAAGAGAAGCTTTTGTGGGTTTTCCACTCTTCATCAGATCTGAATCAATATGAGAGTTTAACACTTAAAACAACGGTTTTATTAGAGAAAAGATAGTGGGGTGTCATAAATAGCAGGAGATGTGCCTGAGATTGAAAGGTGTAGATTTTTGAGAATATCCAGAACAAGTAAATAAACAGAGGAAACTCTCTCTCTCTCTATCTATCTATCTATCTCAGAGAAAGGCATGCAAAAACACAGCTGCTTTTTATGTGTATGCAGGGACAGACTGACAGTGGCCTGAGAGAGAGAGACAGTGTATTTGATTGTATGTAAAGTGAATGTGTATTTGTATGTAGTGTCAGGATATGTGCATTCAGAGTATATCTGAATAAATGTTTTTGGTTTTGTAAATAGGGTTGTATTTATTTTGTCTGTTTGTGTAGCATGTATAAGAGGAGAACATGTGGTAGGGGGTAAGGGCAGAATGGTAGGGGCTGCAAATGGAGCAGGGGAGAGCAGGAGCATGGGCTGCAGATGGTGTAGGGGCTGCCTTGGGATTATAGGAGTTGTAGTTAGTGTAAAGGTTTAGGGGCTTTGGGGGGTATAAGGGCTTTGCTGGGGCAGCAGAGGGGGAGATTATAAAATTTAAATCTCTTAAATTAAAAAAAAAAAAAAAAAAATCCCCACTCCTCAAGTCTTACCTCCCTGGTGGTCCACAAATCCTCTTCTGGAGGTCTCTCACTGCCCCAGACATGCTTCCTGTAACTCTGCTCAGGGCAGCTCTGCACAGCTCACTCTGCACTCTGAATGATGATGCTACATAGTTACATAGCTGAAAAGAGACTTGCGTCCATCAAGTTCAGCCTTCCTCACATTTGTTTTTTGCTGTTGATCCAAAAGAAGGCAGAAAAACCCAGTCTGAAGCACTTCCAATTTTGCAACAAACTAGGAAAAAAAATTCCTCAGAATGGCAGTCAGATTAATCCTTGGATCAAGCAGCTACTATCCTACATTGAAAAATTATTTCCTTGAATATTATGTTTTTGCTAGTATGCATCATCCTGCAGAACAAGCCGCACCGAGCTGCCACTGAGACAGGCACACTGAGGGGCAGCCTAGGGGGGTCTTTGGGAAGACCCCTTAGCTGTCCTTCAGTGTGCCCTGCATGGAGGAGAAGATTTGTAGCAGCAGGGGCCGACGGAAGGCTGCGCCGACCCTTTACTGAGTGCAGGCTGGCTGTGAAGATTTTTTTTTTACTCCCCTGCTCAGCCATTACTGCACTACAGCAGGGGTGGGCCCCCTAGTGCCTCGGGCCCTCGGTCCATGACTGATTTGCTTGAGTGCTCAGTCCGCCCCTAAGTGTATTTATAACTTGCTCAAATATAGGTATTTGTGCATTTCTACAAACATGGTGTACATGATACAGTGTACAGTGTGTGACAAAGTTTGCTACTGTCTCCATCTCAACATGTTTTAAGTGTGTGAGTGTTTGAGTGCAGGTGTATGTCTGTGTGTGAAACAGGGTTGTGAGATGCATGGTTTTTTTTTTTTTGCTGGGCAAATACTGCATATACATATTGAAGGGCCATATAGTATAGAGAATTAAAAGTTTGCATTGAGGAAATAAAATAAATACTCAATGAGAAATTCTGCGGATGATAATGTTTACACATAGGGCTTGCACAGACATTATGCTTCTTGGGATCAAAGATGCAGTGCATTGACCCCACCCACAGCCTAATTCCCACAAATTCATATCCACTAGCCACATCTCTCCTCATGTCCTTTCACCTATGGCATTAACCAGTACTTTTCTCCTCAGATTTCTCCTCAGATATGTTCCTCCTTTGTTCATCTTGCTGCAGCCATGTCCATCTATTTTACATATCCCTTCTGCCACATTCATCCCTTATACAATTGTTCCTCAGTCACATCCATCTCTTGGACATCACCTCTCAGCCATATCGCTTAACTTCCCTCAGTTAAGTTTCTTTCTGTGTACATCTTCTCCCAGGCAATATACCTACCTTCTATATCTCTCCACGGAGATATGATTCTTCTCACCTCATATATCCTAGCAAATCTCAGCCAAATCTCCCTCTGTATATATCTCACCATAGCCAACTCAGTCTGGTATATTTCCTTAAAGCCACATGCTCCCAATATATCATCTCAAACACATTTACAGATACACTCTCACATACAGTTACTTCCAAGCATATACACACAGCCACTTACACACATCCAGACTCACATATACTTATGTTATTATTATTATCTATATATTTCATTCATAAAGCACAACCATGTACCACAGTCCTGTTAAATTGTAGAAAAAGACAGTACAATTGTTAGGTATGATTTTATAATTGGCAGCTATTTTATAATCAGCGGCCATGTATTAGTCAGCCGCCCTTTCATAAGCATTAGCCATTTTAAATCTGATTCCATTTTTCTAGTGTATTGCTAAAAGCTGTTTTAAAATTTTTTTTAAAGACAGAATAAAATTTTAAGCATGATTTATTTGTTAATTCAAGTGTTTTGTTGCATCTACAAACAGATGTTCTCTAAAAGAATTATATCTCCAGCAAGATACTTTTAGGAAGTAATAGAAATATATTCTGCAAGCTGATCAAATATGTTATGAAACAATGTCTACAATTAAATTAAAAAATAAAATGTACAACTATATTTTAAGAAAGTACGGTAGTTATCTGCCAAATTATCAAGAATTGTGTACCTTTGGCCATGACATGTCTACCTTGTGACCATGAACTATTTTTTTACTTCATATAAAAAAAAAACATTTTTTTATATGAACTATGATTAAAACCAATACATTTGGAGATATAATTTGAGATTGTGTGTTGTGTATGCCATTTTTCCCCGAGCTGCTTGTGTGTGTTTTTTTTGCTGATTAGATTTGCAAGGATTGTCTGCAGCTGTGAATAATCCCTGGAGAATAATTTTTGCTTGTGATAAAGTGAATGGTGTGGTTTGTGTAGGTGTTTATGTTCCTGCTAATTTCTTCAGAGAGGCATATGACATTTAACCCTGGGGGGGATATGTATTGTATGCAATATAAATGTTTTTATTAATGTTTGGATATGGGCTTGTGCTCCACTCCTCAGTTTACAGGCAACTCATAAATCAGGTCAATACTATTATTATTATTGCCATTTATATAGCGCCAACAGATTCCGTAGCGCTTTACAATATTATGAGAGGGGGGGATTTAACTATAAATAGGACAATAACAAAAAACTTACAGGAACGATAGGTTGGAGAGGACCTTGCTCAAACGAGCTTACATTCTATAATAGGTGGGGTGTAAAATACAATAGGACAGGAATTTTCAATCAAATAAGGTGGGCTGCCTTTTAGGAGAGAACAAAAGACAGGTATGTGAGGTAGAGGTTAGTCTGGGAGGCCATAAGCTTTCCTAAAAAGATGGGTTTTAAGGCACTTCTTAAAAGATGCAAGACTAGGGGAGAGTCTGATGGTGGTAGGCAGGCTATTCCATAGGAAGGGAGCTGCCCGCGAGAAGTCCTGCAAGCGTGAGTTGGCGGTGCGGACAACGGACAGGAGGTGGTCATGGGCAGAGCGGAGATACCGAGCAGGGACATACCTATGGATCTGTGAGGAGATATAAGAGGGGCTAGAATTGTTCAGTGCTTTATAGGTGTGAATTAGTACCTTGAATTGACTCCTATAGCATACAGGAAGCCAATATAAGGCATGACAGAGGGGTGAGGTGGGAGAGAACCGACTAGAGAGGAAAATCAGTCTGGCAGCAGCATTCATTATAGACTGTAGCGGTGCAGTATGGCTTTTGGGAAGACCAATCAGGAGAGGGTTACAATAATCCATGCAGGAAATCACTAAAGCATGGACAAGCTCCTTGGTAGCATCTTGCATAAGAAAGGGGCGGATGTGGGATTTGTTTTTAAGATGGAATTTACAGGATTTGGCAACATACTTGATGTGAGGCTCAAGTTGAGGCCAGAATCATGTATGAAGCCAAGACAGCACGCTTGCAAGGATGGACTGATGTGGGTACCACAAACCTGAAGGGAGAGTGAAAGAGGAGGATCAGTATTAGGAGGAGGAAAGACAAGGAGCTCAGTTTTAGAGAGATTGAGTTTCAGAAAGCGGGAGGACATCCAGTCATGGTGAGATGGAAGAAAGGCAAGCAGTGACACTTTGCCAGACGGCAGGAGAGAGGTCCGTGGAGAAGAGATATATCTGGGTGTCATCTGCGTACAGGTGGTAGTGGAATCCAAAGGAGGTAATAAGTTTGCCAAGAGAGGCAGTATAAAGAGAAAATAGAAGAGGACCAAGTACAGAGCCTTGGGGGACTCCAATTGAGACAGGACTAGGGGAGGAGGTGTCATTAGAAAAGGAGACACTGAATGAGCGTTGGGAGAGATAAGAGGAAAACCACGAGAGGACAGAGTCACTGAGACCGAGTGATCAACGGTGTCAAAGGCAGCAGAGAGGTCAAGAAGAATTAGTATGGAGTAGTGGCCTTTGGATTTAGCTGCGATTAGATCATTAGTAACTTTGATAAGCGCAGTCTCAGTAGACTGGAGAGGGCGGAAGCCAGATTGAAGAGGGTCAAGGAGAGAGTTGCAATTGAGGAAATGAAACACACGGGTAAAGACAAGTCTTTCCAGAAGCTTTTAGGAAAAAGGGAGCAGGGATAAAGGACGATAGTTAGAGGGGGAGGAACGGTCAAGCAATGTTTTTTTCAGGATAGGTACTACAGTGGCATGTTTAAGGTCAGCAGGGACAATGCCAGAAGAGAGAGAGCAGCTGAAGATTTGTGTTAAGGAAGGCACGAGACAAGTGGAGAGAGATCTAATAAGGTGAGATAGGACAGGATCGAGCGGGCAAGTGGTGGAGCGAGAGTAAAATAGAAAAGCAGCCACCTCTTGGTCAGTACCTGGGGAGAATGTCTGAAGGGTAGGTATGATCTATGTGTGGTTGAGAAAGGGAACGGCCAGGAGGGGAGAATTCTTTCCTTAACTGTTCAATCTTGTCGGTAAAGTAACATGCACAGCTATCGGCAGTAAGGTTAGTTTGAGGGGTGGACTTAGCAAGGCGAAGAAGAGAATTAAAGGTGTCAAAGAGACTCCTGGAATTGCGGGAGCATGAACTAATGAGAGAGGAAAAGTAGGTCTGTTTGGCAAGGGGTGCGCTGTATGAACACAATATGAATCTATAATGGAGAAAGTCTGACTGGGTGCGAGACTTCCTCTAGGAGCGTTCAGCACAACGGATGTCAGGGAGCCGCGGGCGGCGAGGAGGGGAGGCTGCACGCCACTTGCAGCACTCACCATCAGTCCATCGCCGCCCGCGGTCTCCTCTCTGCTTACCTGTCGGCGAGCGGCGTCTCCTCTGTGCCGCTCGCCGCCAGCATCCTCCACGCCCCCCAGCGGCAGCATGTATAACGCTGCACGCTGGGAGGTCCAGGAGTTAAGTAAACGCCGGGGTCACGTGAGTGACCCGGCGTTAAAGAAACAGTACCACAATCACAGTGGGGGGTATAGATATCCCCCACGTGTGATTGTTAATTCTGATTGGAAGTTATCCAATCAGAATTAAACCTAGGGTATTTATACTTACCTTTCCTGTCCCTCAGTGCCCTGTTGTGGTCTTGTGATACCTGTAGCGTAGTGTTCTCGTCTTGCTCTCTGGTTACTGATTATTTGGCTCGTTATTCCGATTATCCTGTCTTCTCCACTCCTTTGACCTCAGCTTGTTTCTCGTTCTCCCGTTTTCTGGCTCCCTTTACCTGGCTTGTCTCCTGACTATTCTTAGCGTGCTTAGCCCGGCCACTCTAAGGTCCGGTACGGCACCGTTTCTGTGTGTGTGTGTGTGTCAGCGTGTTAGGTTCCCCGAATCGTGACAACGGGAGCATCTTTGCAGGTAGCATGTTGATTTAGTATGCCACGTTTGGGGGCGGGTCCTCCTTGAGGTGCTTGTTTGGAGCGGTGCTCCAGTGTTCAAGGCAGAGGTGAGGGTAGTGTTATATGCGGAGATGGCCAGTGAAGGACAGGGGAGGGAAGGGAAGGGATGGATAGCAGTTGTGAATCAATATCAGCTGACAGCTGCTGGAGATCAAGAGAGTTAAGGTCCCTCCTGAGTTGAGGGGGATTAGGCTGAGGTTGTTGGGTGAGGGAGTACATGAGAGCAAATGATAAGAGGTGGTGATCAGAGAGAGGAAATGGAGTGTTGCAGGTATTAGATACTGTACATGCATAACTAGGAACTTTCTGCAACCTATTGCTCAGCTGCAAGTAATCAGCTGCAGAAAGGGAAATAAAATACTCCATGGTACACAGTTAAAGCAGCACTGTCATGCTGAACTTACCTTTCTTTAATCAATTCCTCTTCTCTCTCTCAGGATCTGTTCTTTATTTCTTCCTGTCTGCTCTAATTTTCTTTAAAACATAAGACAAAGTAGGGGGGCCCTAAAGGATAATGAGGGGGGAGACAACCTATTGTCCTCCCCCACTGGCAGTGGCGTCTCTAGGATTCATTTTTAGGGGGGGCGCATGGTGGGTCAGGGAAAAAAGTAGGGGGTCACATTTAACCCCGCCCCTGCCACAGTTTGACCCCTCCCCTGCCGCATGTTAAGCCCCTCCCCTAACACAATGTGTTGTTTTTGTTTTTCTTAAATAATCCCTGGTGGAGGATTCATTATTTTCCACCAGGGATTATTAAAAAACAACCACATTTCCCTTGATACAGTGCCATAGATGGCACTGTATCCATATACACAGTCCATATACACACACATACACACAGGCTACTGAGTCCATACATATACAGACACACAGACTGCTGAGTTCATACACACACACACACACACACACACAGACTGCTGAGTCCATACACACAGAGACACACAGAGACTGCTGAGTCTATACACACACATAGACTGCTGAGTCCATACACACAGAGACACACAGAGACTGCTGAGTCTATACACACACATAGACTGCTGAGTCCATACACAGACACAGACACACAGACTGCTGAGTCCATACACAGACACAGACACACAGACTGCTGAGTCCATACACACACACTGCTGAGTCCACACACAGACACACGGACTGCTGCGTCCATACACACACACACACACACACAGACACACAGACTGCTGAGTCCATACACACACACACACACAGACTGCTGAGTCCATACACACACACACACACAGACTGCTGAGTCCATACACAGAGAGACACACAGAGATTGCTGAGTCTATACACACACACACACAGACACACAGACTGCTGAGTCCATACACACACATAGACTGCTGAGTCCACACACACACACATAGACTGCTGAATCACACACACACACAGACTGCTGAAGCCACACACACACACACACACACACACACAGACTGCTGAATCCATACACACACACACACTCACACACACACACAGACTTCTGAGTCCATACACACACACGTCCACACACACACAGATTGCTGAGTCCATACACACATAGACACACACGCACACACACACACTGCTGAGTCCACACACACACACACAGACTGCTGAGTCCATACACACACACACACAGACTGCTGAGTTCATACACACACACACACACAGACTGCTGAGTCCATACACACACACACGCATACACACAGACTGCTGAGTCCATACACACACACATAGACACAGACTGCTGAGTCCATGCACACACACACAGACTGCTGAGGCCAATTTGCTACGGCCTCCACTTTGGCTGATTCTGGTCGCTGTTTCCCTGACCCTACCCTGTGTCCTAGGTATTGTACCTCCGCCATACCTTCGTGGCATTTCTCGGGCTTCAGGGTGACACCCGCCTCCTGTATTCTCCCAAATACCGTAGCCAAGTACGTCAGTTGGGCTTTCCATGTGCCACTACAGATAGCAATATCATCCAAGTAGGCACATGCGAAGTTCTGCATTCCATCCAGAAGTCGGTCTGCCATCCGTTGAAATGTGGCTGGAGCATTCTTCATCCCAAAGGGCATAATCCAAAATTGGTATAGCCCGAATGGGGTGACGAATGCCAACTTAGGGATGGCGGCAGAGTCCAGCGGGATCTGCCAATATCCCTTGCACAAGTCTAAGGTTATTAGGAAGTGCCCGCTTGCCATGTGATCGAGCAATTTGTCGATCCGTGGCATGGGGAAGGCATCAGTTATAGTCCGGTCGTTCATTTTCCGGTAGTCAATACAGAAGCGAGTCGTACCGTCTCGCTTCGGTACTAGTACTACCGGTGAAGCCCAGGGACTTTGTGAAGCCTCAATGACCCCAAATTCCAACATCTCCTGAATTTCTCTCCACATGCTGGTCCGCACTGCCTCAGGGTATCTAGTGGCATAGTCCACTACCGTGAGGATGTAACATTTTCCTGAGGAGCTGGGCTTGCTAAGTGGTCCTATCAGGTCCACTGCTACTTGGTAGAATGGCTCTTCTATTATGGGCAGGGAGCGTAACTTGGCCTTGGGGTGGTCCCCCCTTTTCCCTATGCATTGACATGTATCACATGTCCTACAGTATGTCTGCACATCCTTGGATATACTGGGTCAAAAGAACGTCTAGGTGAGGCGAACCTTATTTTTCTTTACACCCAGATGTCCTGCTAACGGGATGTCCTGGCTGAGCTTAAGGAGTTCAGCCCTGTACTTGCGGGGTACCACTAACTGTTTCTTAATGATTGGGCTGCCCCACTCCCCCGATAATTCAGTACAATAGCCCCTTTTCCCAGTGAAAACTCTCCTGAGAATTACCCTCCTTAGGGGATCCTATGCCTTTCCTGTAACCCGCTAACGTGGGATCTGTCTGTTGGGCTTTCCCAAAAGCCTGTGGGGTGCCCCAGAATGGAATAGGATCAGGTGACAATGATGGAGTTGAGTTTCCTACCTGTGGTTCCTTGGAGTGTGTCTGTTCCTCTCAACGGACTTGAGCCCTGGTAGTCACGGGGTATGCTCTGACTGGATTGGGGTTGGTTAGCTGGCAGGTTAGACACCCCAAATCTTTCCATAACAACACTTCAGCTGGTAGGCCGGACATAATACCTACTTCCATCTGTTTAGCGCCGGTGCCCCAGTTGAGCTGTACACGAGCTGTAGGTAACTTGTGGAATGCACCCCTTGACACTTGAACTGCTACAGTCCTATTGGTGCGTGCCCTAGTGGATACGGTGTGCAATTGCACCAGGGTGAGAGTGGCTCCTGAATCTCGGAGCTCCTCTGCCTCCTTCCCATCTACTGTAACCCACTGTCTGTGGTGCACCCGATTGTCCCCTTCTGCTTGTGCGGGGTTCACTTTGTGCAGCACGGCCCACTGTTCAGGATTGGTGTTCGCTGTTTCTGGCGTCTCATGTTGGTAGTAATGCGCGGCTGCCCTCGGTGGTGGTGGTGCTGATCCATCCTAGTTCCCTCTGCTCCGCTGTGGGCAATGTATCTTATAATGTCCCGGCTGGTTGCATTGACGACACACAGGTGGTGCCCATCGGTTGTTGTTGAGCGGTGGTGTTGGTGTGTATGGGTTAGGCCTAGGAGCAGCCACAGCCCCTGGTGTTGGAGTGACAGTTTTAACAATATTCCGACCTCTACTTGATTCTCCTTTTCTCCCCTCATGATGGGCTTCCAGCAGATCTTTCAGCGTAGTCCTTATTAGTTTCTCGCACTGCTGGGCCATTCACCAGTTGTCCTTGGGCGTCCTATTCGATCCCACCACTGCCACCAGTTGTTACAAACGTCAGTAGTTATGCTACCTTGTTCGCCTATTCTTTCCCAATTGCTGAGCCTTAGTGATTATAGCTGCAGCTTGGGGGTAGGGATGAATAGTTCAGACAAATGCAGCTTCCAAGACGAATCTCCCCAGCCAATAAAGAGTTACCCAAACATGAGCCTAAATTTCATGAAGGGTAAAACAGGAATAATAGTTATTGATGCCACACTGGCTTTTATGCAAGTCCCCATGCAAGGGGACCTCCTACCTAGACCTTGTTGGGCACCAGGACACAAAAGTGACAACCAATAATATTACTTTGTTACAGTTAAACACTCCCATTGCAAACATACAATCTCCTCCTCTCTGCCTGTGAGATAATTAGGTAAGCTAATGGATAACCCAATTATCTCCAGCCAGAGGGAACACATTTTTCCCAAACCTTGAAAAAACCCTTAAAATACATGGTATCCCCACAAATGACACATCCCCGATCTGGGTGACCAACATATTCAAATTTCACCCAGATCGGTTTAGGGGTTTTCGAAATGTATGGAAGTCTTCACCGACCGCACACGAGGCTCCTGCCCAAAACAGTTCCATGAATTCAGTATGTGCGGTCGGTCAATTTTGATAAAGTCACAAAAACAAATAAAAGCACGAACGGAGCTCCCTGGCTCATAGGAGTGATTATTCCCATTGTTCGTGGGAACCAAACTACTGAACGGCACTCTCCTAGCAGTTCGACAAAAGGAAGCAGGCGTTCGTATGGTTTCAGCGGTGTTCGGGAAGTCGAGTGTCTGATTTTAGTTCCAGACACTCGACGACCAAGTCCCACTGCCGAGCGGTGGGTGCCATAAATAACAATAGAGGGGGTCCTATTGTTCCCCCTCGGCACCCAACCCTGAGCGGCAGGTGCGGGCCATAAAAGACAATGAGGGGGTCCCCCCTATTGTCTTTTATGGCCCCCACCCACCGCTCGGGGGGGATCAGGGGGGACAATAGGTCCCCCCATTGTTATTTATGGCCCACACCCACTGCTCAGAGGTGGGTTCCGGGGGGGAGGACAATAGGTCCCACCCCCATTATCCTTTTGGTCCCCCACCCACCGCTCAGGGGTGGGTGCCGGGGGGGGAGGACAATAGGACACTGTTATTTATGGCCCCCACTCACTGCTCAGGGGTGGGGGCCAGGGAGGTGGGACAAAAGGCCCCCCTCTCGTTATCCTTTAGGGCCTTACCCACCACTTAGGGCTCGGGTGAGGACAATAGGTCCCCCCCTCATTGTTATTTATGGCCCCCACCCACCGCTCAGGGGTGGGGGCTGAGAGGGGAGGACAATAGGTCCCCCCCTTATTATCCTTTAGGGCCCCCACCCGCCGCTAGGGGGGGTTCTAGGTTTTTTTTTTTAACAGTAAGCAGCCATAGGCTGCTCACTGTTTAGTAGACATGCCCCTACTCGCAGTATAGTGAGTAGGGGCATTCGGAAAATTTTAATCTCCCTTATGCTATTATGAGGGACATATTGACCCCCATAGAGTGAGGGAGGACATGGGGGGCTTAGGAAGTGGTAGGGAGCACTGCTCCCTGACGCTTCTATCTTTACATATTACAAGGAGGGAGCCATGTGCCGGTAGCTCCCTCCTTGTAATAAACTGAACGAACGAACACTGATATTCAGTGTTTGTTTATTCGTCTTACATTTCCATTCATTCATTCGTCTTTCTGATGAATGAATGAATAGATGAAATTCCCGTTCGCATGTTCAAGTGTTTAACTGGGCATGTGCGGGAATTTCATAGTGCTATCTAGTGTGGGCAGATGATGTCACACAGGGACTTTATCTACCCACACAAAGATGGCGGCGCCCTGAACATAGGTCCGGACACAAAACAAAGTTAAAAAATAGGTGGCGTTTGGGTGTCAGTTAGATGTAGTGGCTTAGTGGCATTTGGGGGTCAGTTAGATGTAGTGGAGTCGGGAGGGGGGAGGTTAAATAAAATGGGATTAGGGCATGACAGTGCCGCTTTAACTGAGACTTTTATTTCTCCTTTGAGTGCTGGAAGCAGCAGGCTGACTTGTTACTGAGCAGTGGAGTGCAGAGAGTTGACAAGAAACAAGGTTGGTGAAAGCTGTATTTTGTTTAAGTTTAACCCTTGATAGATAGGGCATTGAATGTTAGTAAGAGTTCAGACAAGCTAGGATTTTGTTTGCAGAGATTTCTGTAATATTGTTTCTTTCGTATTGCTGCTGTCTCCTGAACGGATTTCAACAATAAAGTACCTAAATTTATGTTAATTCAATAGACTGCGCATGCTTATACTCTAGAGGACCGTGCTATTTGCAATACAGGATCACAATATGGTGGAGGATGCGGGCAAATTAGCACACAGAGGGACTGTGGGTGTGCCAGTCATCTGTTAGTCTGCTTATTGAGGACTTTCATTTGGCAGACCTGTTAAACAAATAAGTAGCACTGTGCCTTTAAGACTTATCTGCTTGGTGCTATGATGGAGGAACTGGTGAATGCTCTGGTACAGGCAACTGCTGTACAACAAGACACAAACCGTTTACTGGCTGCACAGGTTGAGAACCTGAGGGGCGCTCAGCAGGAGGATAGAGCTGTCCTTACTGAGGTTTTGCACAGAGTGATATTGGCATCTACAGGGAGCCCTTACAGGGAAAAGGGATCCCGTATTCGAGCAACTGACATCCTGCATAAGATGACAGAGGCAGATGATGTGGAGGCTGATCTCACCACTTTTGAGAGGGTTCCTGCCCGGGAAAGGTGCCCAACAGACCAGTGGGCGAGGGGTTCTAGCTCCATGCCTGAGTGGGGAATGCCAGAAAGCCTATGAAGACTTGCCTTCCGACCAGGCCCATTATTATAAGCAACTCAAAACTGAAATTCTAAAGCATATGGGCATAACACCTGCCATTAGAGCCCAAATGTTTCATAACTGTACTTATGACATGAGTAAACCTACCAGAGCCCAGATGTATGGGTTGCTAAGACTTGCTCAGAAATGGCTGAAACCAGAGATCAAAATTTGGGATTTCGGCAATTCCCTACCCCTAATAGGGTTAGGGGTAGGGTTACATTCCTGTCATCGTTCCCTTAATTTTCCCTTCCTCTCCTGTTTTTTGACACTTTTCAGAAATCCAAAGCAGTTCGGCACTTCCGAAATTCGGGACTTTGGCGGTTCGGTTCGGCACTTCCAAAATTCAGATATTCGGAAGCGTCCGAATTGCCAAAATTCATCCGAATTTAAATTTGGACCAAAACGAATTGCACATGTCTAACAGAAATCCCTGCAAACAAAATCCAAGCTCGTCTGAGTGCTTACTAACATTCAATTCCCTATCTATCAAGGGTTAAACTTAAACAAAGTACAGCTTTTACCAACCTTGTTTCTTGTCAACTCTCTGCACTCCACTGCTCAGTCACAAGTCAGCCTGTTGCTTCCAGCTCTCAAAAGAGAAATGCTTACTTGCAGCTGAGCAATGGGTTGGAGACCATTCCTGGCCTGGACCTGATTTATCTTAGCTTCCTGTAAATTGAGGAATGTAGCACTGGCCCATACCAAACATTTATGTTGCATACAACACATATCCCCCTGGGGTTAAATGTCATATACCTATAAAATTAAGAGGAATATAAACACACTCACAAACCACACCATTCACTTTATCACAATGCCCTAACAGTTTTGGAGGTTACATACAGAGATTACCCCTTGGATAAGTAGAATTTTATTTTAATATTTCTGCTATCCTTCAGGTAATTTAGTAACCAGGCTTGGGCTGAGGATTCAATTGTTAAGTATAGTATAGTGCGGTAGGTCCCACACATTGTTAATTAAAGGGCTTCAGGTGGTAAGTCCCAGCAGATAAGGAAGGAAGCCAGGTTTTGGATTCCAGCCAGCCACATATCGAAATCGCTTATATTTGTATTATAGTGTGTGTGTGTGTGTGTGTGTGTGTATAATGATCATAATCTTATAAACTCAATAGTGCTAAAGATAAACAGTTGAGGCTAGTTCTATACGTCCCACTCTTGTGGACAGAGTGATTCCATTAAAACACCACACACCATAGCATATCACTTTGTTGAATCTATGTATAAATGAAGACCCATACCATTGCTAACTTTTTGAACCACGTATCCAGTAAAACCTGCTATTTTTGCATTTTCCTAACTTTGGTTGCTTTGCTACAGGTGTCAATTGTTGTGTTTGCATTTCTAAAAAGTTTGTATTTTTAATATGGGTTCACTGTGCACTAAGATTGCTGGAACCCCTCACAAGATAAAGTACCGCACTCCTAATTTTGTACCCCAAAGTGCAGGTAATATAAGTGCCAGATTGGTTGCTCCATCCCCTCTTCTAGGTGAAACACCTAAGCAATTTGTAAGTAGAGTAGTGGGAGCTTATTATTCATCCCTTTTTGCTGATAACATGGCTGATGGACTGAAATAATGGAGAAGACTTTTTATCTTTCCCAAGAGAAGGGAGTTTGTGCTCTCCCTTCATAGAAATGATTAAGGGATTATGTTTAAATGATCCATCGTGTGGCGTCTTTACTCTCTGGACCCAGAATGGGATATGTCGTACATGAAAAAGTGTGGAGAGGTATGGGTTAAATTATCACCCCTTTGGCCAAATAAATCAAATACATTAGCTCAACTTCCCCCTCCCTACCCAAATGATCAAATAAAGCCTTGTGACACACTTGATCCTAGTTTACAATATTTAAGTAATTATAATGATGATGACATCTCCTGAATCAATGGGAGGAATGCACACCACTAATAAAGCAGAGATTGAGGAAGTTAAGAAAAAAGGTTAAACAACACAATCAGTTGTGCAGTGATATTCAATTGTTTTCCCAAAAAATCCCAGATACCCCTGTGCAACAACTACCATATTTAGTGGTACGAAATAAGGTGGCCATTAGGGCCCCGGACTCTCATCATCTTTGGCCAAAGAATGCCCTTTTCCATTAAGACATCCAACAATGATAATCACCTATTTAAAAAGAGTGACCACTGATATGCAAATAAGTGGCTGTGATTATAGGGTTCTTTTGAATTGTGTTACTAAGTGGCAGAATATCAATTGTGGAACTATGTCCATTCATTTAAAAGCAGAAAATGATAATTCAGAAGACCGAGCTAATTTTATTTGGGCAGATGTATATACTCATAATGACGCAAAAGATTATTTTGTTAATCTACATCAAGCATGTCAAACATGCGGCCCACAATGAGTATATTTGCGGCTCGGAGACAGACTGGCCCACTGGAATACCAGAAAATTTGCCCCAGGGCTGCTTTGTGCTGTGGCCCTCCCATGGGCCATGCTCAATCGTGCCTGTGACTGTCCAGCAGGCGCAAACCATGCCGACCGCCAGATATGCGAATACAGCGTATGGAATCATATACTGCGGCTGAGCAACGGCATTACAGTGCGCAGAAGGTCTGACTGCATGCAGAGCAGGCCAGCCAATCCCCCTTCATTGCTTTTTGCAGTGCCAGAGGAGCGTGTGGCCTACTTGGGCAGAGAAGATCGTGCAGGGCTGGACTGGATGACGGCTTAAGGTAGGGGAAGAGAGGCTTGGGGGGACCTTCCTGTAGTGTAGTGTATTAATTGGGGCATGGGTGGTAGGGAGGGAGGTCTGTGAATTAAACTGGGGAGAGGGAGGTGAGGCAATGTATTAATTGGGGATAGGGGGTAGGGGGGAGGTGGGGCAGTGAATTAGAGTGGTGGTAGAGGGCAGTGTATTAAATTGAGGGAGGGAGGTGGGGCATTGTATGAGAGTGAGGGGGCAGTGTATTAAATTGAAGGAAAGAGGGGGCAGTGTATTAAATTGGGGGAAGTGAGGGGGAGGACAGTATATATGAAATTGAGGAGAGAGGGAGCAGTGTATTAGAGTGGTGGGAGTAGGGGCAGTGTATTAAAGTTGGGGGCAGGCCGCGGGGAGGCTGTGTATTAGATTGGGGGGTACAGTAAGTAACTTAAAGTGAAACTTCAGGATTACATATTGTTTGCATGAGAATGATACAAGTAATTTTAATTTGTGTTGGTCTAGGTCAAACTCTTGTAACACAATATTTTAGGTGCAAACAGAAAAGTGGTAAAAGTGTTTCAGATTGTATCAAACACTTCAAAAATGTTGGAGAGATATGTTGTTTAGGTACTGATGCTTCAGAGATGCAACAGTTGTTTATTCAACACTTAGAAAAACCACAGAACAACTATTCGGGATACGGCTGAAATAAAATAAAATATGGTGTAATACAATTAGTGCAATAAGTAGTGCGCCAAACATGAATGCACTCACAAGATGGCATGAATGACTCGCTCGTAGGGTGCCACCCCCAAAGTAATGGGGGGCCAAGAATCCCACTCTCCACTTCCAGATAATCGATCTGACAAAGGACTTCAGTAGGTGAGGGTAAAAACCAGCAAATTTATTGATAAAAAATGTGAGCAGTCACCATAAGCATAGGATAAAAAGAAGCAGCAATAGGTCCTTCCTCAGGGACTGCAATAATATTAAAAGCAAATTACAATGTAACTAACATGTAAACAAACATTTCCTAACAACCCCCCCCCCCCCAAAAAAAAGTCCCTTTAAATAGGGCTAATTCCTAACTCTATTGGTGGATCCGTTGGTGTTGTCATCCTCCCATGATTCCATTGGTGTAGAGGCAAACTCTCTCCAGGTGCTCTCTGTCCTCAAGTTTAGCACTGTAATCAAAAAACTGGCACATTCGTGGGTAACCGGAACCGGAAGTTCATAACCTGAACCGGAAATGATGTACTTCCGTGTTCCAAATGCGTGTCAGGTGCGTTCCATCTGCGTGCCACCTCGGTAGTCAGGGCAACAAGATCATACAGCTTCCCTTGAAACGGCATGGGACAGAATGGAACTGATCATAACATTAGATCTCTACTGGAGAAAAATAGATTAATAACCAAAACCCAAAAGATAGTTACATATGTCACATTGATGGTAAAAAAAAGGTATATATTTATGCTATTATTATTTTTTTATTTTTTTTTGCGCTCTTTTTTTTTTTTTAAATGCGGAGGCTATTATGGATTTATATTTGGCCTTTTTTGGGGCTGAAAAAAAAAGATTTTAGAATAAAGAAAACATAAAATGGTAAGCTTTATTTTTACAGGTACTTAGTTAAAGGTGTCCCCCTCATTATTTTTAGGGTGAGGGGGGTAGGTAGGGGTTAATTTTTTTGGGGGGGTGACAAGGGGTTTGGGGACCCATAGTCACCTGGGTGGGGGGGTTACATTTTTATTTAGGGCCCCCATCTGCAGCTCAGGGTGGGGGCAAGGGGGGAAGACAATAGGTCCCCCCACCCTATTGGTATTTAGGCCCCCACCCACCGCTTAGGGGTGGGGGCCAGGGGAGAGGACATTAGGTCCCCCCCTTATTCTAATTTACCGCTTAGGGGTGGGGGCCAGGGGGGAGGACATTAGGTCCCCCCCATTTTTTATTTAGGGCCCCCACCTACCACTCAGAAGTGGGGGCCAGGGGGGAGGACATTAGGTCCCCCTCCTAATAGTTATTTAAGGCCCCCACCCACCGCTCAGGGGTGGGTGCCAGGAGGAGGACATTAGGTCCTCCTCCCCTTATTCTAATTTAGGGCCCCCACCCACCGCTCAGGGGTGGGGGCCAGGGGGGAGGACATTATGTCCCCCCTTATTCTAATTTAGGGCCCCCACCCACCACTATGGGGTGGGGGCCAGGAAGGAGGACATTAGGTCCCCCCTCTAATTGGTATTTAGGGCCCCCACCCACCGCTCAGGGGTGGGGACCAGGAGGAGGACATTAGGTCCCCTCCCCCCCAATTTTTATTTAGGGCCCCCACCCATCGCTCCTTGAGCGTGGGGGCCAGGGGGAAGGACAATAGGTCCTTATTTTACTTTAGGGCCCCACCTGACGCTCGGGGTGGGGGCCGGTGGGGAGGACAATAGGTCCTCCCCCCTTTTTTTACTTTAGGGCCCCCACCCGCCGCTCAGGGGTGGGGGCCGGGGGGGCTAATAGGTCCCCCCTTCAGATTAAAAGCCCCCACTCGCACGTCACAAGTGGGGGCTCGGGAGGGGGGCACGGTTTAAAAAAAAATTAATAATTAAATCGCCATTAAATCGCCGAACACCGAACTTGAACCCGAACTGTTACTGAAATGTCCGGGCTCGGGTTCAGGGTTAAAAAGTCGTTATGTTCGGTACGAACCCGAACTTTACAGTTTGGGTTCACTCAACTCTAATACTGACCACTTCCTCAACCAGTGAGGATGAAAGAAACTTGCAAGAGAATAACTCTTTCAGTGCCTTTGCAGATTTAACTTTTCTGTATCAGATAAAAATACAAAAGAAAAATACAACCATGTTATAATGCTGCCACCTACCCCATATGTGCAGAAACAAATATGCCCTGGCCAGAGGCTTTTCCCTTAATATATATTTATATATATAATGGTATTTTACCAGAGGCTTTGCCTTTAGCATTAATATCTATGAGAAACACAGTTCATACAGACATAAAATTACACCTCACAAGCTCATAATGGGATGTCCTATGCGTACGGCTAATTCTCTAGAAATGTTAATGCATGATCATTCTGTGATGACACGATTAGCGTTTATTGTAAGACACTAATGAAATCCTTTAAGTCTCTCAAAGCACAGATACATGCGGTACTCACGAACACAGAAGACAATGAACCAATTTATCAAATCCAACCAGGAGACTATGTATTGGTCAAAGGTTTCAAACGAAAGAAAGTCCTCCAACCTTGTTGGAAGGGCTCATATCAAGTCTTGCTTGTAACCAACACAGCTGTCAAGGTAGCTGAGATTGCTTCTTAGAATTATTGTAGCTATTTAAAGCTTGTCCCAGTATCAAGGAAATCAATAAGTTAGTTTTCCAATGGGCACAATAATCAGAGATTCCCACCTACGTGGGAATGTCGAACAGTGCCAAGAGGCCACTAGTGAAACAATGCAGCCAATTTATGGAAAAACTTGAAACAAGAAGAAAAAATATTTTTGTGATGAACTCTTTCAATCTGGAGCAAAGGTTTTGATGTTTTTTGTATGTCTTGCTATATTATTTATAGGATTGTGCTTTTCTGTGGTATACTTGTATCATTCGAGAGCAGCAGTTGTTAACTCTATTGTCAGACACAAAAGGGAATAGTGTGTGCTTTAATTAAGGAGCAGTGCTGTGTATTTATTAAAAACAGAAGTGGTGACATAGAAAGGAACTTAGATAAAATTGAAGGATTTTAGAAAAAAAAACCTGTCAGGTTAACGATAGATGGGATCTATTATGTCTTGAAAGATTGCTGGGTTCACTTGGACCAAAACTGGTGCATGGTCTGATTGTGGTTTTGTTTATTGTATGTGTCTATGTTTACTTTCTTCTCATTGAAGCCCTGGTTATAAAGCGTACTGGCACTAGTCACATAATGCCTTTGTTGAAAGGTGATGAATTCCCTAATTTAAAAGACCTGAAAATTCTCTGGATAATGCAATGTACACTGAGGGGGAAAAGGTATTTGATCCCCTGCTGATTTTGAACATGATCATGCTATAATTTTAATGCTGGGTGTATTTTAACAGTGAAAGACAGAATAACAAAAAAAAAAAAAATCCAGAGAAACGCATGTCAAAAAGTTATAATTTGATTTGCATGTCAATAAGTGAAATAAGTATTCGATCCCCTATCAATCAGCAAGATTTCTGGCTCCCGGTTGTTTTTTATACAGGTAACGAGCTGAGATTAGGAGCACACTCTTAAAGGGAGTGCTCCTAATCTCAGCTTGTTACCTGTATAAAAGACACTTTTCCACAGAAGCAATCAATCAGATTCCAAACTCTCCACCATAGCCAAGACCAAAGAGATGTCCAATGATGTCAGGGACAAGATTGTAGACCTACACAAGGCTGGAATGGGCTGCAAGACCATCGCCAAGCAGCTTGGTGAGAATGTGACAACAGCTGGTGCGATTATTCGCAAATTTAAGAAACACAAAATAACCCTCGATCTGGTGCTCCATGCAAGATCTCACCTCATGGAATTTCAATGATCATGAGAACGGTGAGGAATCAGCCCAGAACTACACGGGAGGATCTTGTTAATGATATCAAGGTAGCTGGGACCATAGTCACCAAGAAAACAATTGAAAACACACTACGCCGTGAAGGACTGAAATCCTGCAGCGCCTGCAAGATCCCCCTGCTCAAGAAAGCACATGTACGGGCACGTCTGAAGTTTGCCAATGAACATCTGAATGATTCAGAGGAGAACTGGGTGAAAGTGTTGTGGTCAGATGAGACCAAAATTTAACTCTTTGGCATCTACTCAACTCACCATGTTAGGAGGAGGAGGAATGCTGCCTATGACCCTAAGAACACCATCCCCACCGTCAAACATGGAGGTGGAAACATTATGCTTTAGGTGTGTTTTTCTGCTAAGGCGACAGGACAACTGCAACGCAACAAAGGGACGATGGACGGGGCATGTACCGTCAAATCTTGGGTGAGAACCTCCATCCCTCAGCCAGGGCATTGAAAATGGGACATGGATGGGTATTCCAGCTTGACAATGACCCAAAACACACAGCCAAGGCAACAAAGGAGTGGCTCAAGAAGAAGCACATTAAGGTCCTGGAGTGGCCTAGCCTGTCTCTAGACGTTAATCCCATAGAAAATCTGTGAAGGGAGCTGAAGGTTCAAGTTGCCAAACGTCAGCCTCGAAACCTTGATGACATGGAGAGGATCTGCAAAGAGGGACAAAATTATTCCTGAGATGTGTGCAAACCTGGTGACCAACTACAAGAAACGTCTGACCTCTGTGATTGCCAAAAAGGGTGTTGCCACCAAGTACTAAGTCGAAGGGGTCCAATTTTTTTTTGTTTGTTTTGTTATTCTGTCTCTCACTGTTAAAATACACCTACCATTAAAATTATAGACTGATCATTTGTTGTCAGTGGACAAATGTTCAAAATCAGCAGGGGATCAAATACTTTTTTTCCTCACAGTATGAGGCGTGAAAAGGTGAACATAACATGTGTCCAAGAAACTTCAAAAATACACATACTCCGGCTATCTTCACCAAACACTTCCCTACCCAATACAATGCCCTTTCGGAAACTAAAACTAAAGGCATGTCAATCTTTTTTCACAGAGATGTATCCTTCACATGCCAGCGCCTCATAACTGACCCCCAGGGTAGGTACCTAATCCTGATAGGTTTGTTTAACAATACACAATATACCCTAGTCAGTACTTACTTTCCTAATTTGGACCATAGAAGTTTCTTCCACTCGCTCCTCCTTAAGATAAATTAAATTAAACAGGGAGGGCTTGTCCTCTGCGGCGACTTCAATTTCATACAATCGCCAACACTAGACACCACGGCACAACCTAATGGACGAAGGAAGCACCAAATGCACAAAACATGTCACAACCTGACCAACCTTCTTACGCAACACAACCTTTACGATGGGTGGAAGATCTCCATCCCTCGGGATGGAACTACACCTTTCTTTCCAGAGTTTACAACACATATACACGCATAGATGACTTTTTCCTAGACCAACAGACCTTGGCCCAAATGTCAAAATGTGAAATTGGAGATATTACGCGGTCTGACCATAGCCCTGCGTTCCTAGACTTTCAGTTTCGAGGGAAGGGACAATGTAGGTTAAACGAGTCTTTCAAAATAAAGGAGCCATTGGAGGAATATTTCCAATTAAAGTATACTGAAGACTCAGCTGATCTTACTTTATGGTCAGCCCACAAAGCAGTGATCAGAGGCCTTTTCATCCAACATTCTGCTCACCTCAAGAAGTCAAAGCAGATGGCCCTAACAGATTGCCACAAACACATTGCACGGATATCTAACCAAAACAAACTAGCTCCCTCTCCAGAACTAACCACCAAACTGAACTAGCCTAGCCAGTCTCCAGACCTTAATGTCATAGAAAATCTGTGGAGGGAGCTGAAGGTTCGAGCTGCCAAACGTCTGCCTCAAAACCTTAATGATTCGGAGAGGAGCAGTGGAACAAAAGCCCTCCTGAGATGTGTGCAAACCTGGTGGCCAATTACAAGAAACGTTTGACCTCTGTGATTGCCAACAACGGTTTTGCCTAAGTCGAAGGGGTCAAATACTTATTTCACTCATTGACATGCAAATAAATTTATAATTTTTTTCTGGATTTTTTAAATGTTATTCTGTCTCTCACTGTTAAAATACACCTACCATTAAAATTATAGACTGGTCATTTGTTTGTCAGTGGGCAAACGTTCAAAACCAGCAGGGGATCAAATACTTTTTTCCCTCACTGTATGATGATTCACATGGACAGAAATTAATGAACACATGGATCGCTATGGAACAAACTCCATCTTGTCACGGAACAATTTATTAATTGATTCATTAACAGGATTTGTTAAGAATAAAACGGGAGGACTGTGAATGTTGAGAAAGTGCCGTAGCCCCCCAACAGCCATCCTACTCTTATATCAACCATGTTTGCCCTCTGTGTGACTTTGTGTGCATGAAGAGTTAAGTGTGGCCATGTGTTTGTGTTTTTTGCCCCAAGCAGTTTTATAAGAAACAGTTTTTTGTATTCACTGATCATAATGCAAACAGGTAAAGGAGGGTTATCACCTTAGGGTCAATGGTCAAAAGTGATTTATTCAGAAGTAGATTGAACTGACCATAACAGGATTAGAGGCAAATAATTATAGTATTGTGTTTTATTGCATACATCAAGATGCTAATCTTTTGTCACAATGCTGTTCCTGGGACATACAGTATCTCACAAAAGTGAGTACACTCCTCAAATGTATGTAAATATTTTATTGTATATTTTCATGTGACAACACTGAAATGACACTCTGATACAATGTAAAGTAGTAATTGTACAGCTGTATAACAGTGTAAATTTGTTGTCCCCTCAAAATAACTCAACACACAGCCATTAATGTCTAAACCGTTGGCAACAAAATTGAGTACACCCCTAAGTTGAAATGTCCTTTAACCTTTCCTTGTAAGTTTTATCCTGTAATCAATGGACCAGTTAGGTAGCCCTTCTGTGAGCTCTCTCCAGAGTATCAATATCCTTCTGGAGATACAATCTTCAGTTCTGTACAATGGCATGAGCACTTCCCTCTTTCTACTGCTAATACCTATCCCTATACAACCAAGCATTCTGCTAGAATTCCCTGCTGCTCTATTACATTTTCTGCCTACCTTTAAGTCATCTGAAATAATTACCCCTAAATCCATTTCCTCAGATGTTGAGGTTAGGACTCTATCAAATATTTTTTACTCAGCCCTTGGGTTTTTACATCCAATATGCATTATCTTGCACTTATCCACATTAAATGTCAGTTGCCACAGCTCTGACCATTTTTCTAGTTTTCCTAAATCATTTGCCATTTGGCGTATTCCTCCTTGAACATCAACCCTGTTACATATCTTAGTATCATGAGCAAAAATACATAGCTTACCATCAAGACCTTACAATATCACTAATAAAAATATTAAAGAGAATGGGTCCAAGTGCAGATCCCTGAGGTACCCCACTAGTAAGAAGACCTTGCTTTGAACATACTCCATTGACTAAAACCCTCTGTTACCTGTCACTCATTATCAATGAGTAATCCCCGGGGAAGAATTTCTACCCTAATAATAATATACATAGAAAAGATAATGGATACCACCCTCTTTAGGCTTCCATGGTGCTCAGGACCTGATGATTGCCAGGATCTGATGATGGTCTCACTTCCAGATATAGAAAATAACTATTGATCCAGGCACTCAAGGATAATAGCCAAAACAGCAGCGATATCTGGAACAAAACAGCAACGTTTCGACCCAGCAGGGTCTTTGTTAAGCTTGCTCTACATAAAGCTGCTTTTTTGGCTTTTATCCTTGAGTGCAATATACATGGACCAATACAAAAGATAAAGAGGGTCATACTCATTAGCTAATTTCTAGCCAGAGTATTAGCTAGCCAGCCATTGAGCTTATAATATAAAGGCCCAAAAATGGGAGGTGAGACAAGAGGGAGCAGGGGGAATATGAATGTGATGGTCAGATAGAATTAACCCCTTAACACAGTTATGGCGTTCTATGCCGTCCTGCATGTAACAGACTTTAAAGCCGTTGCAGTGCGGACCAGGTTAGCCTGATCAGCCATTCCCCCTTCCTCCTGCTCGCAGTGCTAGAGGAGCATGTAGCCTGCTTGAGCAGTGAAGAACAGGGCTGGAACTTTAGGACAGCTTATCTTGAGTTAGGGTTAAAGGGGGCATGGGGGGGGTAGGGAGAGGGTGTCGTATGTTAAATTGGGGGTAGGGAGAGGGTGTGATATATAGTTACATATAGTTACATATAGTTACATAGCTGAAAAGAGACTTGCATCCATCAAGTTCAGCCTACCTCACATTTGTTTTTTGCTGTTGATCCAAAAGAAGGCAAAATAACCCAGTTTGAAGCACAATTTTGCAACAAGCTAGGAAAAAAATTCCTTCTTGACCCCAGAATGGCAGTCAGATTTATCCTTGGATCAAGCAGTTATTACCCTACATTGAAAGATTATATCCTTGAATATTTTGTTCTTGCAAGTATGCATCTAGTAGCCGTTTGAACATCCGTATGGACTCTGATAAAACCACTTCTTCAGGCAGAGAATTCCACATCCTGATTGTTCTTACAGTAAAAAAAAACCTTTCCTTTGCCTTAGACGAAATCTTCTTTCTTCCAGTCCAAATGCATGGCCTCGTGTCCTATGTAAAGTCCGGTTTGTGATAGATTTCCACACAATGGTTTGCATTGGCCCCGAATATATTTGTATAATGTTATCATATCCCCTCTCAGGCGATGTTTTTCTAAACTAAATAGGTTTAAATTTGTTAACCTTTCTTCATAGCCGATATGTTCCATTCCTTTTATTAATTTTGTAGCCCGCTTCTGCACTTTTTCTAGTGCCATAATATCCTTCTTTAGAACAGGTGCCCAAAATTGCACAGCATATTCAATATGGGGTCTTACCAGTGATTTATAAAGAGGCAAAATTATATTCTTGTCCCGAGAATGAATGCCCTTTTTCGTGCATGACAATATCTTACTGGCCTTGGCCACTGCTGATTGACATTGCACATTGTTGCATAGTTTGTTGTCTATAACAATTCCCAAGGCCTTTTCATGTGTTGTTATCCCTAATTCGCTTCCATTAAGGGTATATGTTGCTTGTGTATTCTTTACGCCGAAGTGCATAACTTTGCATTTTTCAACATTAAATTTCATCTGCCATTTGAGTGCCCAGTCCCCCAGTCTATCTAAATCCCTCTGCAGCAAAGTAATATCTTGCTCACATTGTATTATTTTACAAGGTTTTGTGTCATCTGCAAACACTGAAACATGACTTTCAATGCTGTCTTCAAGATCATTTATAAACATGTTAAATAGAAGGGGGTCCCAGAACAGACCCCTGAGGGACACCACTTGCCACCTCTGTCCAGCTTGAAAATGTATCATTAATGACAACTCTTTGTACTCTGTTTTTAAGCCAATGTTCTACCCAAGAACAAGCATTTTCATCTAGACCGATTTCCTTGAGTTTGAACACTAATCTGTTGTGTGGAACTGTATCAAATGCCTTGGCAAAATCCAAATAGATCACATCCACGGCAACACCCTGATCTATACTTCTATTTACTTCTTCATAGAACGCAATCAAGTTAGTTTGACATGACCTGTGCTTCATAAAACCGTGCTGATTTTTGCTGATAACCATGTTCTTCTCAAGGAATTCTTGAATATTATCCTTTAATAACCTTTCAAATATTTTACCAGCCACAGAAGTTAAGTTCACAGGTCTATAATTTCCAGGCAAGGATTTTGAACCCTTTTTGAATATAGGAACCACATCTGCCTTCCTCCAATCCTCCGGAACACTTCCTGAAAGAAAAGAATCTTGAAAGATTAAAAACAGAGGTTCACTTATTTCTACACTTCGTACACTTCGTACACGTGGATGTATACCATCAGGCCCTGGAGCTTTGTTTATATTAACTTTCTTTAGTTGCTGCAACACCTTGTCTTGAGTTAACCAATTACAATTATTCTGCAAGTTTTTAGTAGCAATCATTTGCACATCTATTGCCATGGGTTCTTCCTTAATATATACGGAGGAGAAATAGTTATTTAAAATTCCTGCCTTTTCCTGGTCTTCATTAACTAACACCCCCGTTTCAGTTTTTAGTGTACCTACACTTTCATTTTGTTTGTTTTTTAGAATTTATGTACTTAAAAAAGTTGGGGTTGGTTTTGCTCTCTTTAGCTATCATTATTTCATTTTGAAGTTTAGCAAGTCTAATTGCCTTTTTGCACACATTATTTGCTTCCTTATATCTTTTATATGATGCATCTGATTTGTCTGATTTAAATGCCCTTTTCTTAGTTGTAATCTCTTGTTTTACTTGTCTACTAAGCCACATTGGTTTTAATTTGTTTCTTTTATATTTATTTCCCAATGGTACATACTGAGAAGTGTACCTTTTTAATATTTGTTGGAAGATGATCCATTTATCCTCAGTGTTCTTTTCACTAAAGAGTTTATGCCAGTCAATATATTGTAAAGCTTCCCTTAACTTATTGAAATTGGCCTTTTTAAAATGATATATTTTAGTATTCCCCATGTGCTTTTGTTTTTTTGAGTTTATTTCAAAGGACACTATATTGTGATCACTATTTCCCAAGTGCTCACCTACTTGAATGTTTGTCAAAAGATCAACGTTGTTTGTTAAAACCAGGTCCAGACAAGCCTCCATTCTAGTTGGTGCTTGTACAAGTTGTGACATGAAGGTGTCATTTAACAAGTTTAAAAACCTAATTCCCTTTGCTGTGGTACTAGTCCCTCTGTCCCAATTTATACCCGGTTAATTAAAATCTCCAATAATTAAAGTGTTACCCAGATTTGCAGCTTTCTCAATTTGCTCAAACAGCTGTTGTTCCTCGTCAATATTAACATTAGGTGGTTTATAACATATCCCAACCAATAGTTGGTTTCCCTTCTTTTCCCCAAGCAGATATTTACCCATAAAGCTTCCACATTATCCTCCTCGCATTCCATTTGCTTAACATTTGGCTTTAAATCATGGTTGACATACAAACATACCCCACCATCCTTCTTGTTATTTCCTATCCTTCCTAAATAACATGTACCCATTTAAGTTAGCTGCCCAGTCATGTGTCTCATCCCACCATGTTTCAGTTATGCCTATTATATCATATTGTTTAGTGTATGCTAATGCCTCTAGTTCCCCCATTTTGTTATTTAGGCTCATTGCATTAGTAAGCATACATTTAATATTATGCGTCACTTGTATATTTTGTGAATTTTCAACATTACACAGCTTCTCTGTTCTGAGCTTGCCCCTCCCCCCGTCTCCACCCCCCTTATACTGTGCTAAAGCCCATCTCCTTTCTGTCCTATCTCCATTTTGTAGATTGCTATGACCCTCCCCCCCTACTACTAGTTTAAAATCTCCTCAAACCTTCTAGCCATCCTATCCCCCAGCACTGCAGACCCTCTCCCGCTTAGGTGCAATCCATCACCACTATAAAGGTTGTACCCAATCGCAAAGTCGGCCCAGTGCTCTAAAAACCCCAAACCCTCCTTCCTGCACCAAGACTTAAGCCACGCATTGACCTCTCTAACCTCCCGCTGCCTTTCCACTGTAGCGCGTGGCACAGGTAATATCTCAGAAAATACCACCTTGGAGGTCCTTTTCTTAAGTTTGCTACCTAATTCCCTGAAATCATTCTTTAGGACCTTCCATCTTCCTCTTACTTTGTCATTGGTACCAACATGGACCATGACCGCTGGGTCATCCCCAGCCCCTCCCAATAATCCATCCCTTAGGTATTGAATTGGGGGAACGGGGAGGGAGGGCAGTGTATTGAAATGGGGGAACAATGGAGGGAGGGCAGTGTATTTTTTTGGGGGAAAATCTGTTTATTTTGGCAAGAGAATCCTTCTGTCATTTTTTGTTGTTGTTTAGAATGCAATGTAAAACATAGTACAAGACACGCTGGTCTGTATCAGTTAAATGTGAAACTTTGAAATTCACAGGTTCCATGAACATCTAAGAAACATGTGAGACACGCATGTCTCAATTTTAATGGAGTTGGTTACAAGCATGTTATTTACTTGATAGAGAAATATTACAATTACTCTGTGTGAGGGAGGGGCACTGTCTTAATCACCAGTGGCAGCAACAAAGAGGCACAGCTTAAAAAGGGTCACACTGCACTGGGATCCAAGGAAGTGATGAGTAGTTAAATAAAAGAAAAAGGGGAGGGGAGGGAGTTATAGAGAAGAGAAAAAAAAAAGGAATAACGGGGGGGTGGAGGGGGAGGGTGGAGAGGTTTGAAGGAGCTCTGTATTTTCAGGGTATCCTGTCTCTCACCTCTCTATGTCCCCCTCCCATGACTTAGTCAAGTTCTTTCTCTCAGTTAGTTGTGTAGTGTCCAGTCTATCGCATCTCACCCTCACTACAGGTGGTGTCATAAGTGTTTTATTGCAATAGTTACAAAAAGATATGGAAGGGCTGCGCCAAATAAGGGTAGATAGTCCAGTAAAGTATTGCTAGGGTGCCAATAGATGGTCTAGGATACTTGCTAGAGTTCCTCTGTGGATGTGTCTGGTGTAGACCGTTCCGTATATGTAAATACAAGAAAGGTAGAGGCGACTAATGGTATAGTATGAAAGTTCAGGGTGTGATAGGTAACAAAAAGTAAAGAACTCACATTCAGGAGAGCTATGGCCAGCTCTGGTGTGGATTGCGTACAGCGGTATAATCCCCGCTTATGGGATATGTAGGGAGGGGTCTCCGTCAGCACCGCCTGGTAGTCCAGAGCTCGAAAAAGAAAGACAGAAAGCAACAATAGTGCTCTCAATTTTGATGTGGTTCAATGTGCAGATAAGAAGAGGTAAAAAACTCACATTTGAGGGAGCTATGGCCAGCTCTGGTGTGGATAGCGTACAGCGGTATAATCCCCGCTTATAGGATATGTAGCGGCGATACGTCCGTCAGCACCGTCTGGTGATCCAAGGCTCCAATATAGAAGAATAAAAGCAGCAATAGTGCTCTCAATTGTGATAGGTTAAGAGAGTAGTAGAGAAAATAAAATAATACTCACAAAGATAGAGCAGAGGTACTGCTCTATGGATAGGTGCCGGTGGTATGATCCCCACCTAGGATTTCTTGGAGTACTAGAACTTTAAAATTGCCAATGGAAGTAAAAGTAACCAGGAAAGGTTAAAATGCCAGGAATAGGTAAAAACAAAAGTTGTTTAAAGTGCACAAAGAGTGCAATAAAAAGAGGATTGGTACAATAAAGTAGCCAAAAAACTTTTATTGATCTAAAATACACAGTAAAATACAGAATTAATAACCATAAACGCGTTTCACCATAAGTGGCTTCTTCAGAATGGGATAAAAGTAGTAACCTGGCAGGGGTTGTTTAAATAGGGCTATGTTAATTTGAAAATTGCGCCAAAAAGGGTAATTGGCCAATCAGAGACAATTTTTAAAATCACTTTTCAAAATTAGGATTCAAGAGTATGGGAGTGATGTTATAAAGGTGATGAGTCCATTTAAATTATTTAAATGTGAAAACTAGAGTGAGAAAGTTGTTTTTAAAGAGAAAGAAAGGAAGAAAAAAAAAAAAAAGTTGTTTGATTAAAGTTAAAAAAAAAAATAAAAGTTTGATTAAAGTTCATTAAAAGAACAAAAAAAAAGGGTTTGATTAAAGTTCATTAAAAGAACAAAAAAAAAGGGTTTGATTAAAGTTCATTAAAAGAACAAAAAAAAAATAGATGGTTTAAAGGTACAGAGATACAGAGATATATGTAAACGGAGTATGCATGAAAAGGGGGTAATATAATTCCAAATATAATGATTTAAATAGGGGTTATATTATACCCCAGAGTAATAATACAGATGTTAAATGAAAATAATAGATAAAATAAAAATAAAATTAAATAAAAGATTACACAGAATACAAGATACATAAATGGAAAGGCATAGATGAAAAAATAAAACTTCAAAGATTATTATTATTATGAGGGTTGGTTAGGTCCAGACATAAAGAATAAAAGCATGTAGATAAGGGTTGTATATAGGAATTTAAATAAAATTAAACAGGTCAAAATCAACATTTAAACCAGATGGGGTAAGAGTTTTGAGATTAAAAACCCATTCCATCTCAGCTTTACCTAATATGTTCTTAATGTTACCACCTCTCCATGGTATTATACATTTTTTTATGCCGATGCATTTAAGGTGTCTTATGTCGTTGTTATGTGTACAAAAGTGTTTGGAGACTGAGTGATTCAGGTAGCCTTTTTTGATATTTCTACAGTGTTCACTCAGTCTCACTTTAAGACTTCTTGTGGTCATCCCTACATACTGGAGACCACAAGGGCACTCCAACAAGTAGATGACATTTTTGGTATCGCAACTGATAAAATCTTTAATTTTTATAGGTTTTGTTGGTAATATTAGATTTAAAACTGGTGGTTTTGGAAGGGACGGAGGGGTCTGTGTTTTTGCATACAATGCATCTTTTACATTTATAAAAGCCACTGGCATTGGGCATAAAAGAATTAAAAGTAGGTTTGGTTTCTTTTGTAAAATTGGTGGTTAAAATGGATTTGAAGTTTGGGGCACCTCTAAAGACAACATTAGGCTTGTCAGGTATAATATTTTTAAGTATTTCGTCTTCTTTTAAGAGGTGCCAATGTTTTTTGATAATTTTTTTGACATGGCCACTTTTGTTATTAAAATTGAAAATAACAGGAAGGGGCATGGTGTTGGTGGTGGGTTGGGTATTGTAAGTTAGGAGGTCTGCTCTATCTTTTTTGGTGATGGTATTTATAATGGTGTTGAGGTGGGTTGGTGAGTAATTTTTCTCAATAAATTTTTCTTTTAGATAATTTGATTGTTTGTTAAAATCTTCTATTTGGGAGCAATTCCTTCTGAGACGAAGGAATTGGCTTTGAGGGGCACTTTCCAACCAAGGTTTGTAATGGCAGCTAGATCTTTCGATAGCTGTGTTGACGCAGACTTTTTAAAAAATGTTTTGGTGTGGATGGTGTTGTCTGTAATGAAGATGTTGAGGTCTAAAAAATTAATAGATTCCTTACTTGTTTCATGGGTTAGGGTAATGCCTCTATTGTTGATGTTGAGGTGGTGGATAAAAGAGTTAAAAAGAGCTTCTGTGCCATCCCAGATAAAAAACAAATCATCTATATATCTAAAATATGTTACAAGGTTCGTACACCAAGCGTGCCTTCCCCATATGGCCGTGGATTCCCAGTCGGCCATAAAGAGGTTGGCATAGCTTGGCGCGAACCTTGTACCCATCGCAGTGCCTTGTTTTTGTAGGTAAAAGGAGTCAAAAAACCAAAAAAACCAAAAATAGTTGTTGGTTAAAATGATATTAATACCTTCTAAAATAAAATCTATTTGGGCAGGGGGGATTCTGTTTTCTTTAGTTAAAATTTCTCTGATTGCCTGGCATCCTATATGGTGGGGTATAATAGTGTATAGGGATTGGACATCACAAGTAGCTAAAATGTAATTAGTTTGCCATTTGAATTTGTCTAAAAAACGTAGTAGTGACATAGAGTCTTTTAGGTAAGAGCGCATTAATTTAACGGATGGTTGGAGGAGTATGTCAATGTATTCTGACAGATTGCAGAGTAGGGAATTTATCCCTGACACGATGGGTCTGCCAGGGGGGTTATTAATATTTTTATGTATCTTTGGTAAAAAGTATATGACAGGGAGTTTAGGGTATTTGATGTTAAGATAGTTGTATTCGTTTTTGGTTAGGATGCCAGAATCCAAGCCTTTTTGTAAAAAAGTGGATAGGGTGATTTGGATGGTAGGGGTGGGGTCAGAGGGTAGTTTGTTATATGTTTCTGTATCATGTAGTTGTCTATGTGCCTCGTCTATGTACATCTTGCTAGATAGGATAACGATCCCACCTCCTTTATCTGCCGGCTTTATGACAATATCTTTGTCTTCTTGTAGTTGTTTCAGTGTGTTGCGCTCGGCATGGGTGAGGTTGTGTGAGTCATATTTGTTATATTTAATTTTTTCAAAGTCTTTTAACACAAGTTTTTCGAACATGATGAGGGGTGCAGATTTGCAGTAGGAAGGGTAAAATTTGGATTTTTCTTTCAAATGAGTGTTGATGTTATTGGGGTTATTGATACTAGGCATGGGGGGTGGAGAATTGGTTGTGGTGGGTAATTTGTCATTAAAAAATCTCTTTAGTGTAGCTTTGCGAACAAATTTGTTGATGTCTAAAAAGGCTTCGAAAGATTTAAAAGGGTTAGTCGGTGCAAATTTCATACCTTTATTAAGGACGGATATTTGGGTGGCGGATAAGATTTTGTTGGACAGATTAAAAATACCGTTGTAGGAAGTGTTTGAAGGGTTTACGGTCTGTCTAGCCTTTCTCTTTTGTGCTCTTCCGCCGCTGCGTTTACCTCTGGGCTTAAAATTATTTTTTTTGTTCGTGGAGGGTAAGGTGTATTGGCTGTTAAATTTGGGTGGGTGCGAATCTCTAAAAAATGATCTTCGTTTTCTATTTCTGAGTCAAGTGACAGTAATTGGAAACGATTTGGGTGATTGGGAATAGTAGGTGATTGGGTGAAATTGGAATATTGTTGGTGACTATTTGCGTATTGGGGTCTTTGGGGTTTGGGTGAGTGTTCAGGTACATTGTAATAGTGGGGTGATCGTGGTGGTTTATATGAAGTTTTGCGATATCTTTGGGGTGCTGGTAAGTGTTGGGGAGGGTGAGAGTAGGATGGCTTGGAGGTAGGTTGGTGGTGGTAGTGGTTAGTTCTATAAGTGTGTGGTTTGAAGGGAGACCGGTAGGGGGTCTGTGTCCTTGGTAGTGGTGTTGTGGTGGTCGGTATGAGGGTTTGGGTGCAATTTGTTGGTGATGAGATCTGTCATATTTGTATGGTTCAGAGGAGTATTCAATGTGAGGAGGGTTGTCAGAAATGTATTTTTTGTTTAAGTGATATGTCCTCACTTGTTTGTTTGCGTAGTCGTGTTTGTCTCTAATATATTTCTTGATTTTGAGGTGTTTGGTGTCCATTTCTATTTTTTCTATTTTGCTTTGAATAAGGATAGAGTTTTGTCTGTATACACGTGTATCCATAAATGGCATTAGTTTCTCTTTTAAGTCATTAATTTCTATGTCTAGTAGTGACAATTTTTTACTTTTTTTAGTGACTAGAGTTTCCATGAGTCCGAATGTGCATAGTTCAAGTTTACTGTACCACTCGTCCATGAATTCTAAGTCATCTTGATCTGAGGCAGGGAGTTTGAGCAATCTTAAGCCTTGGGGAGTGATTTGCTCTTCTATGTATTTTTTCATGGTGGCTATTTCCCATTTTAGTTTAATTTCAGATGTTAATGCTTTTTCTTTTTTTTTGAAAAGTTCTTGTTGGCTTAAGGTATGGTGTCTGATGGGTACAGGGCTAATGGGTCTTGTAGGTTCAGAATCAAATACATTGTTAACATCAATAACATAATTATTCCTAAAGTCAAAGATGGACATAATTGAGGTGTACA
>OW240918.1:98030312-98063878 GCA_933207985.1 Pelobates cultripes | reverse complement strand
AAGAGCTTCTGTGCCATCCCAGATAAAAAAACAAATCATCTATATATCTAAAATATGTTACAAGGTTCGTACACCAAGCGTGCCTTCCCCATATGGCCGTGGATTCCCAGTCGGCCATAAAGAGGTTGGCATAGCTTGGCGCGAACCTTGTACCCATCGCAGTGCCTTGTTTTTGTAGGTAAAAGGAGTCAAAAAACCAAAAAAAACAAAAATAGTTGTTGGTTAAAATGATATTAATACCTTCTAAAATAAAATCTATTTGGGCAGGGGGGATTCTGTTTTCTTTAGTTAAAATTTCTCTGATTGCCTGGCATCCTATATGGTGGGGTATAATAGTGTATAGGGATTGGACATCACAAGTAGCTAAAATATAATTAGTTTGCCATTTGAATTTGTCTAAAAAACGTAGTAGTGACATAGAGTCTTTTAGGTAAGAGCGGATTAATTTAACGGATGGTTGGAGGAGTATGTCAATGTATTCTGACAGATTGCAGAGTAGGGAATTTATCCCTGACACGATGGGTCTGCCAGGGGGGTTATTAATATTTTTATGTATCTTTGGTAAAAAGTATATGACAGGGAGTTTAGGGTATTTGATGTTAAGATAGTTGTATTCGTTTTTGGTTAGGATGCCAGAATCCAAGGCTTTTTGTAAAAAAGTGGATAGGGTGATTTGGATGGTAGGGGTGGGGTCAGAGGGTAGTTTGTTATATGTTTCTGTATCATGTAGTTGTCTATGTGCCTCATCTATGTACATCTTGCTAGATAGGATAACGATCCCACCTCCTTTATCCGCCGGCTTTATGACAATATCTTTGTCTTCTTGTATTTGTTTCAGTGTGTTGCGCTCGGCATGGGTGAGGTTGTGTGAGTCATATTTGTTATATTTAATTTTTTCAAAGTCTTTTAACACAAGTTTTTCGAACATGATGAGGGGTGCAGATTTGCAGTAGGAAGGGTAAAATTGGGATTTTTCTTTCAAATGAGTGTTGATGTTATTGGGGTTATTGATACTAGGCATGGGGGGTGGAGAATTGGTTGTGGTGGGTAATTTGTCATTAAAAAATCTCTTTAGTGTAGCTTTGCGAACAAATTTGTTGATGTCTAAAAAGGCTTCGAAAGATTTAAAAGGGTTAGTCGGTGCAAATTTCATACCTTTATTAAGGACGGATATTTGGGTGGCGGATAAGATTTTGTTGGACAGATTAAAAATACCGTTGTAGGAAGTGTTTGAAGGGTTTACGGTCTGTCTAGCCTTTCTCTTTTGTGCTCTTCCGCCGCTGCGTTTACCTCTGGGCTTAAAATTCTTTTTTTTGTTCGTGGAGGGTAAGGTGTATTGGCTGTTAAATTTGGGTGGGTGCGAATCTCTAAAAAATGATCTTCGTTTTCTATTTCTGAGTCAAGTGACAGTAATTGGAAATGATTTGGGTGATTGGGAATAGTAGGTGATTGGGTGAAATTGGAATATTGTTGGTGACTATTTGCGTATTGGGGTCTTTGGGGTTTGGGTGAGTGTTCAGGTACATTGTAATAGTGGGGTGATCGTGGTGGTTTATATGAAGTTTTGCGATATCTTTGGGGTGCTGGTAAGTGTTGGGGAGGGTGAGAGTAGGATGGCTTGGAGGTAGGTTGGTGGTGGTAGTGGTTAGTTCTATAAGTGTGTGGTTTGAGGGGAGACCGGTAAGGGGGTCTGTGTCCTTGGTAGTGGTGTTGTGGTGGTCGGTATGAGGGTTTGGGTGCAATTTGTTGGTGATGAGATCTGTCATATTTGTATGGTTCAGAGGAGTATTCAATGTGAGGAGGGTTGTCAGAAATGTATTTTTTGTTTAAGTGATATGTCCTCACTTGTTTGTTTGCGTAGTCGTGTTTGTCTCTAATATATTTCTTGATTTTGAGGTGTTTGGTGTCCATTTCTATTTTTTTCTATTTTGCTTTGAATAAGGATAGAGTTTTGTCTGTATACACGTGTATCCATAAATGGCATTAGTTTCTCTTTTAAGTCATTAATTTCTATGTCTAGTAGTGACAATTTTTTACTTTTTTTAGTGACTAGAGTTTCCATGAGTCCGAATGTGCATAGTTCAAGTTTACTGTACCACTCGTCCATGAATTCTAAGTCATCTTGATCTGAGGCAGGGAGTTTGAGCAATCTTAAGCCTTGGGGAGTGATTTGCTCTTCTATGTATTTTTTCATGGTGGCTATTTCCCATTTTAGTTTAATTTCAGATGTTAATGCTTTTTCTTTTTATTCTTTCTTTATTTAACACTAAAAACAACAAAAAAGAACTCATTATACATTATACAATCTTTAACATGCATTTAACAGCAATATTACCTAAAAGATTGCATTTAAGCTCTAATATCACCATTTTGAGTTATTCATCAATACAATTTTTTACACACACAAAACAAAACAAAACAAAACAAAACAAAAAAAAATAAAATTTAATACACTATCCCCCCCTCTGCCTCTCTATCTACCTATACCCTTCCTATTCACATAAACCTTCCAGGGTTCCCAGACCTTACCAAACATATAATAAGAATGTCTTACTCTAGATGATAATTCATCCATTATATAATTTTCTTGAATCTTTAATTCCACCTCCCTCATTGATGGTAAATCCAGATTTATCCAGCTAGCGGCTATACATCTACGTGCGGCCAATAAAATATTAATTTCTGCGAATGGCAGGGTATACCTGCTATTGATTTCGATAGCAAAAATATCCAAGGATTGAGTTCTATATTTCCCTGTATTACCACTTGAATTAGCTCCCTTATTTCCTCCCAATAGCTTTTAATCTTTGGGCAATCCCACCACATGTGTAAGGGGTCACATGCCACCTAAATAATATCTTAAACATTTGTTCCTGCGAGATTACACAAATCGATATTTTGGATGCTGTTTCCCAGATATCTATCCAATCCTTAGTTTCCAAAGAAGAACCTAAATCTGCCTCCCAGTAGGATATATACTTTAATGGAGCCCAAACCGTAGGTTCCTCACTTAGTTGATTATACAAATCAGAGATAAGACCTCCCTTTAACCTACCTATTTTGCACATTTTTTCAAAATTAGTGAAGGGGAATTTAACTGCCGTTTTTACCTCCATTGAATACGCAAAATCTCTAATCTGCAAATAACGAAAAAAATCTCCTGTCCTCAGTTCTACTCTGGTCAACAAACTAGAAAATAAAACTACCTCTCCTTCTGACCAAAGATCTACATATCTATAGATTCCTCCTGCCTTTAAGCCTTGAAAATTGTGTTCTTCCATACCAGGAATAAATTGTCTATTCCGAAAAACAGGGGTCATGGGTGAAGGGAAATTAGTTAGACCATATTTTAACTTAAGTTTATCCCAAATGTGGAGGGAGTTTGCCGTAGAAGGGCATATTTGTTTCAACCCTGGTCTTGAAACCTTATTCAACCACATATACAACCCTGGCGAGTCTGGTGTCATTAAATCTTCCTCCATATCCGCCCATCTGTATTTCCCTTGATTTGCATGCCAACCAACAATTTGAGCCAATTGGGCTGCGTAATAATAAATAATTAAATTGGGGAGACCTAGTCCCCCTTTAACTCTCGGTCTATACAAGAGAGTTCTAGCTATCCTATGTCGCTTGCCCTGCCAAATAAATGTGTCTATAGCTTTCTGAATACCCAATAAGTCCTCTTTACAGACCTTTATAGGCAATGCTTGAAATAGAAATAAAAGCCTCGGTAAAATATTCATTTTTATAGAATGAATTCTGCCAATCCATGAAATTGGTTTATCATGCCAATTCTCTAGGTCCTTTTTCAAAGTCTTAATCAAAGGAACATAGTTGTCATTAAATAATGTATTATAATCGTATCCAATTTTAACACCCAAATAGCTTAGAGTTTTATCTATACTCATATCAAATTTAGTTTTTAGCTGGTCTTGTTCTATCTCAGATAAATGAAAAGGCACTCCACACGATTTATTATAATTTACCTTATAGCCTGAAATGGCTCCAAATTGTTCTATCAACTTAAACAATTCAGGGATAGATTCAGAAGGGTTTGCTATAGAGATTAAAATATCATCAGCATAAGCCGCTGTTTTATAAATCTCCCTCCCTATTTGAATACCCTGTATATTGCCACTTCCCCTGATATGGATCAGAAGGGGTTCCAATATAAGTGCAAACAAAATAGGAGAGAGAGGGCATCCTTGACGTGTGCCATTGTATATTCCAAACGGAGTATTAACTGAGCCAGGGAGCTGTATTGTTGCTTGGGGATTTGAATATAATGCACGGATTATAGTAATGCAATTGACTGGAAAGCCCCAATATTGAAGCAAATAAAATAGATAAGGCCAGGCGACCCTATCAAATGCCTTTTCTGCATCTAATGATAAAAGTATTGATGGTGTCTTCCCTATTGCCATAACCCAAGCAACATTAACTGCTCTACGTGTATTCTCATACAGCTGTCTACCTGGAACGAAACCTACCTGATCTGGATGAATCAGAAAAGGAAGTAGGGGAGAGAATCTCAGGGCAAGGACTTTAGCTATTATTTTTATATCAACATTTATTAATGATATAGGCCTATAATTTCCCACTGAAGAAGGGTCCTTATCTTTTTTTGGTAAAAGAACAATTTTAGCCATTGTAAGGTCGGCTGGAAGAACTCCGCTTTGACAAATTTCATCTATGACCTCTTGTAAATATGGCATAAGAGTGTGTTGAAATATTTTATAGTAACTACTACTAAAGCCATCTGGCCCTGGTGCTTTACCCCCCTTAATAGAAAAGCATGCCGCTTTAATTTCCTCTAAAGATATTTTGGTCCCTAATCCTTCTAAAGCATTTTTAGGGATTTGGGGTAAATTTATCTTATTCAAAAATTCTCTCAGTCTTATCTCCTGATCTGTACCTTCTATATTCTCGTTTTTAAATTGACTATATAATCTAGAAAAATATTCCCGAAATACTCCATAAACATCCTCTGGTGATGATACTAATGACCCTGAAGCGTTTCTAATGGATGAGATAGGATTAAAATGTGTTCGTGGTTTTAAGCATCTGGCCAAAGGGGCGTCTATTTTATTAGCTTTCTCATAAAAATATCTACGTGATTTTTTTAACTGCCATACTGCTTCATCTAACAAAAGCTTTTTAATCTTTAATCTACATGCTTTTAAATCATATAGCGTTTGTTCAGTGGGAACTGTTTTATGTTTTTGTTCCAGCTTACGTAAACCTTTCTGTAACTCAAATAATGATTGTGATTTAATCTTTTTCTTATATGAGGCTATTTTGATCAATTCTCCCCTAATTACAGTTTTATGTGCTGCCCATAAAGTGGTTTTGCTAATTTCAGTCGTATTATTTTCTGAAAAATAATTTAACAATGCCTTTGTAATATCTGATCTCACTATGGGATCTTCCAAGAGAGAAGTATTTAATCGCCAAGAAAAATTGGGTTTAACTGATAATCCTTTTATATGTACAATGATATCTGCATGATCTGACCACGTAATATTGTTAATTTGTGAGCTATATAAATAGGGAGAAAGTGTTAAATTGGTCAAAAACATATCTATTCTAGAATACGTATCATGTGGATGCGAATAAAAGGTATAATCAAGTGTGTCAGGATGTTGAGCCCTCCATATATCAATAAGTTTATGAGTTATCATAAACTGAAAAAACTGTTTATCTTGTCCTCCCCTTCCCTGGGATCGCAATGTTCCCGGCTTATGACTTCTATCTATTGCTGGACAAGAAACCGCGTTACAGTCCCCACCTATCAAGACACAATCAAACGCTATGGAATCAATAATTTGGCCTATCGTATTCCAAAATCTATTATCTGGGATATTTGGGGCATATATATTCATTAAATGAAGCTTACGGGTGCCCATTATTCCAGACACTAAGATATATCTTCCTTCTTTATCCTGAATGGAATTTAACACCTTAAACTGACATCTTTTATGGAACAAAATAGCTACTCCATTATGTTTTTGAATAGCATTCGAACAATACGCTCTATCATACCATTTATCTGTCAAGGATAATATATGAGATCTGTTAAGATGAGTTTCTTGCAAAAAAACTATGTCCGCCTGCTTTCTCTTTAATTCCTTAAACATTATCTTCCTTTTAGCAGGTGAATTAAGGCCTTTTACATTTAAGGAAATTATCTTCTCATCCATCATAATTCAACACCAATACAAGCAGATGTTTTGACCCAATAAAATAAACGAACCATATTAGCATATTGTATACCAAAACATGAAAATGAGGGGAGGAAGAGAAGAAAAAAAAACAAAAAAACAAAAAAAAACAAAAAACAAAAAACAAAAACAAACAAAAAAAAAAACAAACACAACCATATATACATATATACACAATTAACACCCAATGCCAGGAGTTAATTAGGGAGCACAGTTTTCCCAGGTCTACTTCGGCCTTGGGATAAACTGCAACTACTCCCATCAACCTGAAACCTAGATTTTTAAACTAATACTAGCAACCTGATTTTTCTTAACATAACATGGGTCCTCTTACACTTCCCTAAACGCCACCTTAACACATATGAGCTGTCCTCGGACCCTATACAAAACCATTCAAAAACCAAAAAACTCCATATTATCCTATAATACAACATTTTTACTGCTGAATTACTATTGAGATTTTATTTTTTATTTTTATCAAACGCATCATTTATAAAATACATACACCTATATAATATGCTTATTTCTTCTCATATATGCCTTACTATATTATTCCATATATACCAATATGCAATAACTTAATCCCTTCACTTCCTTATTCTCCCCTTCACAATCACCATCAGTATCACATTATATCCCACTTCCCCCCCCCAAAAAAAATAAATAAATAAATAAAAAAAAAAAATAGATTAACCTAAATAAATGAAAATTTATGTCCTTTTAAGTTTGATTCTCTCTCGCATCAAACCATTCTCTGGGTAAAGTTGGTAATGGGGTCTTTTGTTGAAATAATGGTATTACTCCCTCTGGTGTATCCAGGCCCATTGTCTGAAAAAATCTACTTGGATCCCCCGTTGGTAATAAAGCTCTGGTTTGTTCATTATGAAAAGCGAGAAGTTTAAAGGGATGGCCCCATGCAAAGGGAATGTGATTAAGTCTCAGATGATCTGCAATCGGCTTCCATTGCCTTCTCTTTAAAAGAGTAGATGGTGAAAGATCTTGAAAAATCTGAAGCACCTTTTCTCTGTAAATAACCTCCATCCCCCTACATTTACGGACTACAGCGTCTTTGGTGCTATGGTAATGAAATCTCACGATTATATCTCGGGGTCGTTCATCATTCCTTCGTAGACCACCTGACAAACGGTGCGCCCTGTCAATTTCCCATCTGGGTTCAGGAATGTCTGGTAGTAAGGGTCTAAAGATTTCTAAAACCAAATTCTGTACCGGACCCTCATCTCTGGTTTCCGGTATCCCTCTAATTTTAATATTATTACGTCGGGATCGATTTATAAGATCCTCAAATGCCACTTCTAAAGCGTCAAGCCTTGTGCCCCATTCCGAACTCTGGATTAATAAATCATTATGTGCTTTTGCCACAGCCTCTACCCTCACTTCTAGGGCGGCAGTCCGATTACCAATTGCCTGGATCTCTAATCTTATTTCCTTAGCATTTCTCTCAATCTCTCCGGCTAAAAAAATTCTATCCTCTTTCATTTGTGCCAATATACATTGTATGCCATCTAATCCTGATGTCCGCATAATAGGTATAGAAATGTTAGCTGTATCAATAGGTAACATTTTACCTGATCCTCCCTCTCCCAGGTCTGGATGGGTCTGGTCTAGATGATCTGACTGGATCTCGTGGCTATCCCCATTTGTCCTGCCTTCCAGGCTGTTTGTTGTATCCTGGCAATTATTCACCATGTCAGTGCTATTCGCTGCTCCTGAAGCCGCTCGTTTTGTGGATTTTGCAGCGTCTTCATTTACATCCGCAGATTTCGCTGGCTGAAACATGGAGTGCATAGAATGTAGAGTGCTGCTCCTGGACTTCGGCTTAGATCCCTTACGTAAAGATTTCATCAGTAGCAAGCCCAGGAGGGGGTATAATACCCTTTTTTTCCTCCCCTTTAAAAAAAAAAAAAATTCCTCCTCGTTAGAGATCTGCTAAAACGCTGCCCTGTTACACTGTTACAACAATATATGCCAATATGTAACAGTATGTAACAATATGTAACAATATACCAATATGTAATATGCAATGTGCAATGCGTAGCTGTATAGCAGTACTTTCTCTATAATTCACCCGCAGAGTAGAGGAAGATTAGGGGAGAGATTGAGTAATTGAGGTGAATAAAATAGAGAATATAAACTGATATGATATAGCAGGTAGAGCAGGTATATTACCAGCTATCTAACAGTCTAGCCGGCTATCTGACCGGCTGTGCATGCAGCTGCTCCTCATTGGACAGGTAATTGAAAACTTCACCGGCTCAAATTAATTTTAAATGCTGAAGGGATCAAAAAAAAAATAAGAGAGACAATATAGTATGCTGGATTTTCAATTTTTTTTAAAAGAAAAAAACCTTAGATGTCCAGATCAGGTTGTTTTCAGAGGCTTCTGTGGCTTCAGTGAAGGGAGCTCTCTGCCTGAACGTCTACCTACATTGATGGTCAGACGATTAAATGATCAAACGATCAGACCACACCCCCAATATATATATAGGCTCCAATATAGAAGAATAAAAAGCAGCAATAGGATTTCTTGGAGTACTGGAACTTTAAAATTGCCAATGGAAGTAAAAGTAACCAGGAAAGGTTAAAATGCCAGGAATAGCATTTTAACCTTTCCTGGTTACTTTTACTTCCATTGGCAATTTTAAAGTTCCAGTACTCCAAGAAATCCTAGGTGGGGATCATACCACCGGCGCCTATCCATAGAGCAGTACCTCTGCTCTATCTTTGTGAGTATTATTTTATTTTCTCTACTACTCTCTTAACCTATCACAATTGAGAGCACTATTGCTGCTTTTTATTCTTCTATATTGGAGCCTTGGATCACCAGACGGTGCTGACGGACGTATCGCCGCTACATATCCTATAAGCGGGGATTATACCGCTGTACGCTATCCACACCAGAGCTGGCCATAGCTCCCTCAAATGTGAGTTTTTTACCTCTTCTTATCTGCACATTGAACCACATCAAAATTGAGAGCACTATTGTTGCTTTCTGTCTTTCTTTTTCGAGCTCTGGACTACCAGACGGTGCTGACGGAGACCCCTCCCTACATATCCCATAAGCGGGGATTATACCGCTGTACGCAATCCACACCAGAGCTGGCCATAGCTCTCCTGAATGTGAGTTCTTTACTTTTTGTTACCTATCACACCCTGAACTTTCATACTATACCATTAGTCGCCTCTACCTCTCTTGTATTTACATATACGGAACGGTCTACACCAGACGCATCCACAGAGGAACTCTATCAAGTATCCTAGACCATCTATTGGCACCCTAGCAATACTTTACCTGACTATCTACCCTTATTTGGCGCAGCCCTTCCATATCTTTTTGTATCTATCCACCGAAGGACCCGAGGGGTTTTCCTTCATTTGGGTTGCTGCCTACCTTGACTAATTTTGTGATTACTAGCGCTGAATTCTTTTTGTGTTTATTTTTATTGCAATAGTGTCTTAAATTCAGCAGAGTCTATTGACTACACAAATGGAAGGCACGTACCGTCGGCAGTATCCCAGTTTGACGCCAGGCTCCAGCAGCGACTATAGGATGTGCTGCATAGTATGGAGTACCCTATCCCAGAGGAAAGAAAGACAGAGTGGAGGGTGGTACTTCGAACTGATCTCTGGAAGGAGGACATCGATGAAATTCGACCCTTCCGATGTGAGGAAATCCTGACCACCAACCAGTGCCAAGCGGAACAGCTGCGGATGCCGTTATTGGGAAACCAGCCCTCAGAGGAATGGGTAAGCGAACTGGAAACGCTTGTTGCGACCGAGGTGTGGCTAGATGAGTCATACCAGGCCATGCGGTGGCATAAATACTTTATCTACCCAGGGCAGGTCAGTCTGAATTTTGGGGTACTTTCTGAACTTTGTGACAATGTGTTTTTTTCTGCCTGGAGATAATTGAGTTACTTACAGGACTTTGCTCAATTATCTCCTAAGCAGAGGGGAGGGATTGTGTGCTGTACATGGACGTGTCAGAAACGGTATGTTTGTTCTGATTGGTTTATGTCCTTTCTGTTCCTGTGCCCCATCAGGTCCAGGAGGTGTTCCTCTGGCCTGGAAAATTGTATAAAAGGCTAGTGTGTCCCATTAAACCTGAGATTTCTGCTTACACTCCAAAACTGTGTGTCATCCAGTTATTGGAGGGAAAGAATATTTGCTCCTGTGTCTGCTGTTTCAGCTTGCAGGAGATTCAACGTGGGAAAGTCCTTGTACAGACTAGAGCTAATTCCCTATTCGGTTCCAGAGTTCCCAGGACTGAGTGTCGTCCAGTGCCTGGAGGTGTCAGAGCTAATTTTCCCTTCGGATCCAGGAAGGAGGTGGTGGTTCCAGGGCCCCAGTCAAGCTACGGCGACTGAGGACAAGAAGTGCTGCGATTTGTCCCCTGGTCCAGTTAGGAAGTGATCCTTTGGTGGAGGTACCCAGTCGGGGTGCCAGGTGATCCCCTACAGGTGTTATTAATTAAATTAATGAGACGATGAAGGGAAACAGTGTGCTCAAGTCCAAAGCTTGGGGTTGCCAAGTGGAAGTGATGGTACAGCATTTGGGATGAAGGTGATGGTTGTGTTGAACTACTTATGCATGGTGAGGTTCCTGAGGCATCCCACAAAAGGTGTAGAAACATTCAGCATTTATGCAATATCTGGTTGAGGGCTTATAAGGCAAATATACAAGGGTGCAATTTCCATTTACATATCTAATGGGCCTGGAGCAACTATCCAGTCAGACACACTTGCGGAGTGTTGAAACTTACATGGCTTCCCTATCTTGGAGGATTGACAATATATTTATCCTTGTGAGGACTGTATGCAATTTTAGCCATGGTAGGTAATGTTTTTAGTGTCTCTCAGGTCACCTTAAAATTTTGTAGTCCAATATTGGGCAGGATATAAGGTTGAACCAAAAATTACCAGTAGTACTAGAAATTTACACATCATATATTGCTTCACATAATAAGCTGTGAATTTGCATGTGCAACTTGTTTGATTTCACACCTAGGATTCGGGGTCTAATTTGATCCAGGCATAAGCTATTAAATAAGTGACTAACAAGGTTGAGAAAGTGCTGGTTTTAAGATCAATGAGATTAATTTGTGCTGGAGCATATAGATGTATTGTAGGCTACATGTAGTGTAGTTTAGAAAACCAGTGAGGTTGGTGTCAGAGGGCCTGATCAAATTAACTGGCAGAGGGTCTTTTAGGGTGTAGGACCTGGGGTTATGGCACTTCTCAACCCAAACATCATAGTGACTAAAATGATATACAAGCTATCTTCATATTTGCTTTGGTTCATAGACCAGTTTGCAGTGGCTGGTATGGATCCAGGTGGGTTTGCCTTCCAACTTTACAGATGTGGATGTGGTCAGCAGGATCTGGAATGGACCATCTGTAACGAGAATATACCCCAACACGCAGGATTCAGCTAAACAGAAGACAACACAGATACGTCTACCGGACCTTAGAATGGCCGGATTCGACGTATATGAGAGGAGGCAGAGTCAGTAACGATCCGAAGTCAAGGACACAGAGAGACAGCGAAAACTAGGACTAGCCGGGGTCTGGTGCACAGTAAACAGGAAACCGACAACCAGAACAGATAAGGATAAAGAGAAAACGTAGTCAGAAACAAAGCCAAAGTCAATACGGAGAAAACACAACTGAACACAAGCGCTAAAGGGAACAGAAACAGAAACCACGATAGGGCAGGGAGTAAAGGGAGAGGTAAGTTTAAATAGCTTCTAAACTAATGTGATTGGCTCCTGTCATATCCACACCCCCAAAAGGTAAGTGTATGGGGAGTGTGGCATGACAGGGGCCAATGGGAGCCTATTACCAATTTAGGCTCCTACTGTCTCTTTAAGAGCGCGCCCGAGACTCGCGGCGCGCTCTTAGATTCAGGCGGGACACGTGACCGCTTCTTGCGGTCACTGCCCGCCTTCCTAGTGAAGCCGTCGGAAGAGCCGCGCGCGGTTCGTGCAGCAGCAGGACCGCGCGCGGCTCGAAGAGAGGACCGTGGCCGGCCCCTGGATAAGGTAAGTAACGCTACACCATCAAACCTAGGTTCCAGACTCTTTATTACATGTCCTTTTATCACCACCCAATCTCCTGGTGACAGCCTGTGGGTAGAAGTACTATTTTTTGGATCTGGAATAGAGTCAAACACTTGTTTATTTACCCTACCTAGTCTCTGGTGTAGGGCCTGGACATAGGTGGTCATATAACTGTGCCGTAATTGCAGTACCTGTAGGAAGTATGACCAGTCTTAGGGGCACATCCAAACAGAATTTCAAAGGGTGATAGTCCTGTTCTGGGATGTGGCGTAAATTTCATAGAAAACAATGCTAGAAGTAAACATTCAGTCCACAGTTTACTTGTTTCTTGCATGGCTTTAGCTAATTCCTAGGGCTTGCATAATCTCTTGCATAATTTCACCAGTAAAATGGTTACCACTGTCACTTTCAATTACTTCAGGCATCCCGTATCTACATACCAATTCCTTCAGAATCTTACTTGTTGTGACCTTCGCTGTGGCCTTTGATACTGGGTATGCTTCAGACTAACCTGAAAAGAGATCAATGCACACCAATACATATTCATATACTTTTGTCTTAGGCAGTTGAATATAGACTATCTGCAATCTCTGAAACAGGTAAAGTGGCCTTATCATATGTTTAGACGGGGTCTTGGTGACCTGTCCAATGTTATTTCTTGCACAGATCATGCAACCTTGTGTGTGTTTTGTTGCAGCTACAGTGAAACCTGAAACAATCCAATGGGCATTTACCAAGCTTATCATATCATTTTTTGATTGATGTGTGTGCCCATCACCACTTGCAACCTCTGTCCAGCTTGAAAATTTACCATTAACGACAACTCTTTGTACTCTATTTTTAAGCCAATGTTCTACCCAAGAACAAGCATTTTCATTTAGACCGATTTCCTTGAGTTTGAACACTAATCTGTTGTGTGGAACTGTATCAAATGCCTTGGCAAAATCAAAATAGATCACATCCACTGCAACACCCTGATCTATACTGCTACTACTTCTTCGTAGAACGCAATCAAGTTATTTTGACATGACCTGTGCTTCATAAAACCATGCTGATTTTTGCTGATAACCATGTTCTTTTCAAGGAATTCTTGAATATTATCCCTTAATACCATTTCAAATATTTTCCCAGCCACCGAAGTTAAGCTCACAGGTCTATAATTTCCAGGCAAGGATTTTGAAACCTTTTTTGAATATAGGAACCACATCTGCCTTCCTCCAATCCTCCGGAACACTTCCTGAAAGAAAAGAATCTTGAAAGATTAAAAACAGAGGTTCACTTATTACTACACTTAGTTCTTTAAGTACACGTGGATTGATACCATCAGCTTTGTTTACATTAATTTTCTTTAGTTGCTGCAGCACCTTGTCTTGAGTTAACCAATTACAATTATTCTGCAAGTTCTTAGTAGCAATCAATTGCCAAGATATGTGAGAAAAAAACCCTAACGTTAACGAGCACTCACCACATTTGGTGATCTTCGAAACACAGGCAATAACAATGGGTCTTCTACAGAAGCAGAAAAGTCAAAGAGAAGAAAGAGCAAAGAGGCATAAAGAAAAAGAAAAAGGAAAAATTAAATGGAAACTAAAAAAAAAACAAATAAAGAGATAAAGAGAGAAAAAACTAATAAAGAGAGAAAAAAAATAATAAAAGAGATCATATTGAAATACAAGGTGTGTCTGAACCAGCCTCACCACTGGGCATTGGAGAAGACTGATTGCCAGCCTCCTGCCATGTGACTATGGCCCCTGGGATGTATTGCCTGCTCTCCTGTACTGCTGAGGATTGCTACCAACTAGGTGGATTTGGCTATGGAGCTTGTATAGTGCCCTCTGTTGGTAGCAACAGTAATATGCACTACCTGAATAGCAAGACTGGTAATTTGCATATTCGGGTAGATTTGCAAATTCTGCATGCAGGAGCGACATTTTGTGTTAATTATGGTCTTCCCCACCCATTTATAAATAATAAGTCACTGTATGTTGTCTGCTATGATTTGATTGTTTGTAAATTTATTGAGTTTTCACAGCAATGTTAATGTAATGACCATATGGGCTAGTCCCAAGAAAAATAAAGTTTTAGACAGTTCTACTTCACCCTCAATTTGGAGTCCTGTCTCTTATTGGGGGGAATCTGCTACAAGGGATTGCTATGCTCTGCATATTCCCTTGCTATAATCACTCCTAAGCTCTTTTAAGAGCTTGTTCCTGCTTCGCTCGGAAGGAAGAGAGGTCCTGCCTGCGGTGGTTGTGGTGTCTACTACAGTGCTTGGAGCCCTCAAGAAGCGCTAGGAGCATCCATCAACGGAGGTACCCAGTTGGGGTGCCAGGTGATCTGTTACACAAGGAATAAATAAAAAAGCACATGACAAATAAATAAAAAGGAGAGTAGGAAAAAATGAAATAAAAGTAAATGAAAAAAGTAAAATAAAATAAGTGAGAAAAAAACTAAATAATAAATAATACATAGAATAAAAAGGAAAAGCAAAATACTAAAACATAATAAAAAGAAAAAATACAAGATAAAGTAAAAAGAAAAATAAACATAAATGATGAAATTAAAAAATTAAAAATAATAAAAATAAAATCTAAAAAGTAAGACGTAAAAAACAAAAAAATAAGATAAAAATAATAAATAAAAAATAAGGAAAATAAAAAAAGTACAAAATACAAAATGAACGAAAGAAAAAAGGACAAAAGACAGCCAAGTACTGAATAAAGACATAAATTCCAAGAGGTAAACAATAAAGACATGATCATTAACATACAACACAGCCATACTGAAACATACATACTGAACCACACAGACACTGACAGACTCACACACACACAGACATACACACATACTCTGACAGACATACAGACATACTGAACCACACAGACACTGACAGACTCTCACACACACAGACATACTGGCACATATACACACAGACAGACGGACATACTGGCACACTAACAGACATACACTGACAGACAGACATACACTCATACATACATACTGACCAGTGGCGTACACATGACCCATGGGGCCCCGGTGCGAGAATTGATCCGTGGGCCCCCCCCCCGCGCGCGGGCCGGGCCGGAACACATGGCGGTGGGCACCTGGTCGCAGGGGTTACAGGGCTGCGACCCCTGCGAACGCGGTATGTACGCCAGTGCATGCAGATGCACACACACTTATAGGACCACTCTAGGCACCCAGACCACTTCAGCTTAATGAAGTGGTCTGGGTGCCAGGTCCAGCTAGGGTTAACCCATATTTTTCATAAACATAGCAGTTTCAGAGAAACTGCTATGTTTATGAATGGGTTAAGCTCTTTACCTATTTCTAGCTGCCTTTCTCTACTGGACAGTCACAGAGGCGCTTTTGCGTGTTTCTACCGTGATTTTACAGTGAGAGCATGCCAAGGGTCTGTTGTGAAAAAGCATTACAATGCTTTCCTTATGTGACGGCTGAATGCGCATGCTAGCCTTGCCGCTGCAAGCATACAGCTTCCACGGGGAGGAACGGAGGAGGATCGGAGGGGAAGAGCTCCCCGCCCAGCGCTGGAAAAAGGTAAGTTTTTACCCATTTCCCCCTTCCAGAGCCGGGCTGGAGGGGGACCCTGAGGGTGGGGGCACCCTCAGGGCACTATAATGCCAGGAAAACGAGTATGTTTTCCTGGCACTATAGTGGTCCTTTAAAGAACCACTACAGACACCCAGATCACATCAGCTCAATGAAGTTGTCTGGGTGTCTGGTCCCTCTAGTTTTAACCCTGCAGCTGAAAACATAGCCGTTTCAGAGAAACTGCTATGTTTCACTGAGGGTTAATCCAGCCTCTAGTGGCTGTCTCACTGACAGCCGCTAGAGGAGCACACTGAACGTCCATAGGAAAGCATTGAGTAATGCTTCCCTATGGGCTGTTTGAATGCGTGCGCGGTCACAAGGGAGTCCGGCGCTGGAGAAAGGTAAGTGCTGAAGACACACACACACACTTACAGATGCATACACACTAGCTAACAGACACACACTCAGTAAGACACACACAGTAACACACTCACTGACTAGGTAAGCGGGGGGATCACCCAAAAGCTAGGCTTCAGTCGATGCCTATCATTGGAGAACCCTTTTCCCGCATAGCCGTTGACATTGTGGGTCCACTGGCCAGGGCTAGCCCATCAGGTAAGAAGTATATTCTCACCGTGGTGGACTATGCCACACGCTATCCAGAGGCAGTAGCGCTGTCTAATATAGAGGCAGAGACGGTTGCTGATGCCCTGGTTAAAATCTTCACTAGGGTCGGGTTCCCTCAGGAGATTCTCTCCGATCAGGGAACCCAGTTCACCGCTGTGCTTACCCAGCAGCTGTGGAAGGTGTGCGGTATTAAACCTCTGCTTAGCTCACCGTATCACCCACAGACTAACGGTCTCTGCGAGCGATTTAATGGCACCCTCAAACAGATGTTGAGGACCTTTACTGACACTTGCAGAGATTGGGAGCGATTCCTGCCTCATCTGCTATTTGCATACAGAGAGGTGCCCCAGGAATCTACTGGGTTCTCCCCCTTTGAGTTACTCTATGGGAGAAGGGTCCGTGGACCCCTAGATCTCATTAGAGGACACTGGGAGGGGGAGACAGAGCAAGAAGGGACCCCCATAGTACCATATGTCCTGGAACTCCGGGACCGCATGGAGAAACTATCCCTGATGGTCAGGGAGAATCTCCAGGCGGCCCAGGGGAGACAGAAACGGTGGTACGATCGGGGTGCCCGACAGCGGGTCTTCCAGGTTGGACAGAAGGTTCTGGTACTCAAGCCTGTGAAGACAAACAAGATGCAAGCATCTTGGCAGGGCCCGTATAAAGTGTTAGCTCAGGTATGTGATACTACCTACCTTATAGCCAGCTGTTCAGATGAAAGGATTCAGCGATCCTTCCATGTGAACATGCTGAAGGAGTATCAAGAACGACCAGAGGATGTTGCGGCAGTATGTGCCCCAGCTACTGACGACCCCGAGAACTTACCGTTACCTGACTTGCTAGAGAGGGACCCCCAGACAGACCTTACTAGTCTTGTACAGCTAGGGGACCGGCTAAACCCGGCAGAGAAGGTACAGGTGAGACAGTTACTGTGGGAGAAGCAGGCGACGTTCTCCCAAGAACCCGGGTACACTACCCTAGCTGTACACAAGGTTGAGACGCCCGGACAGAACCCCCTACGACAACCCCCATACCGTATCCCTGAAGCAGTCCGAGAAGGAATGCGGAAGGAAATACAGGAGATGACCAGGCTGGGGGTTATCGAACATTCAGACAGCCCTTGGGCCTCGCCTGTAGTTCTGGTACCTAAGAAAGATGGGACCACCAGGTTCTGCGTGGACTACAGGCGGCTCAACGAACGGACCACCACTGACGCCAATCCTATGCCCCGGGTAGACGAATTATTAGACCGTATTGCCAGGGGGCGCTACCTGACCACCATTGATCTGTGTAAAGGTTATTGGCAGATTCCCCTGGCCGAGGATGCTATCCCTAAGTCGGCGTTCGTCACCCCATTTGGCCTGTACCAGTTTAAGGTCATGCCATTTGGGATGAAGAATGCTCCGGCTACCTTCCAGCGTATGGTGGATAGGCTCCTCGATGGCTTTCAGGATTTTGCATGTGCATACCTGGATGACATTGCGGTCTACAGTGAGACATGGGAAGATCACTTAGTACACGTGGGGGTGGTGCTGGACAAGATTCGGGCCGCAGGCCTGACCTTGAAGCCAGACAAGTGCCATCTAGGCATGGCAGAAGTACAGTACTTGGGTCACAGAGTAGGATGTGGAAGCCAGAGACCGGAGCCAGCCAAGGTAGAGGCTGTGGCTAACTGGCCCACACCTATCACTAAGACCCAAGTGCTGGCCTTCTTGGGGACGGCAGGGTATTACCGACGTTTTGTCCCTGACTACAGTACGGTTGCTAAGCCCTTGACTGACCTGACTAAGAAGAATTTGCCTAAGCAGGTCCTGTGGTCTCCAGCTTGTGAAGCCGCATTTCAAGCACTTAAGCAGGCTCTTGTTAATGCTCCGGTCCTGGCGGCCCCAGTCTAACAAACGTTTTCTTGTTCATACAGATGCTTCCATGTATGGACTGGGGGCTGTGCTAAGCCAGGTCGGGGAAGATGGAGGAGAGCACCCTGTCGCATACTTAAGCAGAAAGTTACTACCCCGGGAAGTAAGTTATGCGGCAGTGGAGAAAGAGTGTTTAGCCCTGGTCTGGGCACTGAAGAAATTGAGCCCTTATTTATACGGACAAGAATATTCCCTTATAACGGACCATAACCCCCTTGTCTGGCTTAACCGGGTCTCAGGAGACAATGGCAGACTGCTGAGGTGGAGTTTGGCACTACAGCCTTACAACTTCACCATCAGCTACCGACCCGGTAAGCAGAATGGGAATGCGGATGGGTTGTCCCGGCAAACAGACGTCCCTACTTCTTCCCAGTCCGGTCATCCCCAAGTTGACCCGCCAAAGGGTCAAGCCGGGTCTGCCGGAGTGTTCCACAAGGGGGGAGCCGTGTGACAGACCCATCTGTCTGGATTACAAATGCTTTGTTCCCCTGTTTTGCCGGTTGCATGAATTTCCCCATTCGTATGCTTTATTCAAGGGAATGTCGGTTTTTGTCGAACGAAACTACCGAACGGACGGCCACCCAGAAGAGAAGTGTGCTGCTGGTTAACCTATTGATCCCAATTAGAACGTTGCGGTTAACCACAGACACTTCTCAATTAAAACCGAATGCCGGGTGGTCGTCGTTCGTATGTCGACCACGAGGCAGCGGCCATTTTATCCATGCGAAAGACCAGCGGTGTTCGACGACTATTTCATGGATCTGAAAACGGACACTTTTTCAGCCAAACACCGCTGAAGCCGTCGACCTCCCCTTCTCAATCGACAAAAGTATGCGAATGCCAGCCGTTCGGGAGATTCAACCACACGAATGGACTTAACCCAGATAGCCGCCCCATGGAGTCAATCGCATACCGAAGAACTGAAATAGACTTTGACTCCATGGCGATTGAACTGTGCGAATGGGATCTGAGCGCTATTCGCCAATAATATGCACTCAGATCCAGGCTATCTGGGGATATGTGATACGAATGCAATATGTTCGGCAGTTGTGAAGTTGTAGATTTTCATGTGTTTTTGTGACTTGTATTTAAAATGGCGATTGCCTCTGCTCGGGGAGATAATTGAATTACTTCACAATTATCCCCCGAGCAGAGGGGAGGGAACTGTACTGCATGCTGGGAGTATTGTGGGGATGTGTGTCCAAAATGTCCCCATGTCTTTCTGTAATTTCAGTCTCCCATTTGGTCCCCTAGGGGAGTGTCCACCAGGTGGGAGACCTGCATAAATACCGGGCAGGTAGCCCACAGTAAATCAGTTCGTGTTTTACCGTCAAAGCGGAGCTTGGTCTCGTTATTGGGGGGATTTGGTTACCAGCGACTAGAGACTACTTATTTGGATGATTTGCCACTTGGGAGATATTGATGTTCGGTTACTATTTGCCGTTCGTGGATTTGAAGCTCGTAAAGGGAATTAGCCGTACAGGTACCGTTCGGGAGTTTGGAGTGTTCCCTGGCTGGCGGTTCGCATGGTTTTATTATACCCGCTACCAGACCACATTATTGCGAATGGGGAATACTTGCTAAACGGCGGTTTGTACATTTTATTACGGGAGGTACCGTAACATGGACAATGCAATGCACTGTTTAGTGGATTATCCCCCTGTGACATTTTTGTTCCTGGTAACTGATTTTTCCTACTAATAGCTACAGGACAACACTGGTCAGGATAGTCACTAGGGGATTTTTACCCACGTACTTAGAGGTAACTGCTTACCACTCCCCAATTAGGAATCTTTTTAATAATTGTATCAATTTTTATTTTAGTGACTACAATAGAGTCAAAATTCTTACCTGACCACCTGGGCCTGTGTTTAATTGCAAGGGTGAGCATAAATCTCTGCCTACCGGAATCCCAACTAAGGTAAGCCGTGACAGAATGAACTTTGCCTTAAAGCCTCGGACTTATGCAAACGACTTCATAAGGATCTAAGCAGCTATCAACCTGCTGTCTGGAAAGATCAAAACATGGGCACACCAAATGCTGCAGTCTAAAAATTCTTTCCTTGACAGTTGGGAATCCTTTATGACTGCAATGGACTCTCAGTGCTTTGCCTCTAAAAGAGCAATTCCCAAGCCTGCTCCAGGTTCCCGCGGATCTCGGGTACCTAGAGAAAAGGACTTCATATACGCATACAAAGACCCTGTCCTGTTGCAGCATAAAACTACCTTGTTACCTTGACTATACTCCAGTAAGCTGTGAAAATCCAGTGGACAGGGAGGAATCCATGGAGATTGGATTTAACCGTACTAGGCTGCCTCCAAAGGAAAGAGACTGTAGGAGAGTCCGTGGCCTGTGTTTATACTGTGGGGAAACTTGTCCACCTATGTCAAGAAAATTCCTATTGGGTAGCCTAAGGACTCATCCTATCATCCCGGCAAGACAGCCTGGAAACTGCCAAGGTTGCTGCCAGCTCTGTCCCTGTTCTGTGACACAAAAGGGCACCCAGACTATGGCAATCTACAAAACCAGTACCCCCGAGGAATCTCCACCTCCTGCTCTAGAAACATCCGTACCTCTTCCTGAAGACATTTCTATTCAAGCAAGCACCATCACCACTTCCTGCCTTGCCAAGAAAGTTCTGTCACCTGACTGCACATATGTCTCTACAGGATCTCAAAGTATTCGATAAAGCATTGAAATGCCTCCCCTGCGAAAACTACTAGAGCAGGTGGTGCTGTGTTTCCAATGATATGGCATGGATGCCTATGGGAGAACATACCTCCTGCCAGAGAATGTATTTGATCTCTCAGAGGAAGAGGTTAATTCTGATCTGGAAGGAAATGGTGAGCAACCAGTTCACGCCCGGAATGCGTTCTTCAAGGGGGGTACTGGGGGTTCTCAACGCAACATACAGACGGCCAGATAAGGTCCCACAGAGGTGCCCAATAGGGGATTTGAACCTGGGTGCTTTATGGTTCTCAGCCTGTGTTCCTGTCTCTGAGCCTAGCTATTCGGTGATGTAACTTTCGTGGGGTTCTGAAATATTAATAAGTGTTTGTGGGGTGTTTTAAAATTTTATAACATGACAGGAGGCTTCCTATTTTGCATTAACTCTCTTTACTAAACTCCACTGTTTTGGATCAAAGAAAACTTTGATTATTTGTCTATCTACTCCTTCCAAATTGATTAATTAATGCGTGCACGCTTTCCCTAGAAGTAATTCACACCGGAGACAAAGTTTCTGATCAGTGAAAAACCAAGGAATGCTTTATTCCCCAGAGTGGGGTCTCCTTCTTAAAGCAAAAATACGTCACAGTTTAAACATACAGTATACATTCACCAATTGGTTAACAGTCTAAGGGTTCTTGTCTAAACCCCCCCTACAGGATGTAGTGTCATCATTACAGACTTCTGGATACACGATGGGAGGGGGAGTGAGTAGTTTCTTTCAGTTACTTTAACAGTGATTCTCCATTTTGTTACACGTGGCATATAGCTGTTAACTGGCACAAAGGCAGTGGGGGAGGAGTTAGTAAAGGGAGCTGTTAACACAGGAATTTTGGTTACACAAGGTTTGCTTGATGGGAAGGGGGATGCTTAGCCCGATGAAGAATTTACATAGGAAACAGCAACTGAACACATTGTAGGGGGGGAAGGGAATATTTACTCTAGCAGCCAGTTTTAACATAGTGAACACAGAATAAATAGACATTAGTAAATAGCCATTTTATTTTAATTCATCTGTCCATAACACCACAGCAGTAAAGAAAACGTAAAGAGTAACAAGTAAATCACTGAGCAGCATAGTATATAAGGGTCATGCTGCCTGTACACTTCCTCTTTCTTTACTGCTCCATCGCAGACAGGTCAGAATATCTGCTCCTCTGGAGCTTTATACATTTATACATTTATTGTCATGATCTATTTGTTCCATTCTATTGTCATTATCTCTATTATTGTTTTAATTTATTTCCTTTTATTTCTGTTCTGTATTGGGCTGTGGGACTAGGGGCTCTCTGTGGGTTTCTACCCTCTTATCTGCCCCTCTGTTCATTTTGGGACCCTCCCTGGGCCTCCCCTCGGTCTCCCCAGGTCCCCCCACTGCCCCCCTAACCTGGAGTGCCCTCCTGGGCTCCCTCCTTGTGGCCAGAATCGTTCGCGGCCGTTTTCACACCGGCCCACTTCCGCCCGCGACCGGCCTCAAAATTTAGTCCCCGGCTTGTGGCCTACACTCGCGGCCGCGATTTTGGATCGCGGACATCGGGAGATTCCCGCGGCCATCTTAGTTTTGCCTCATGTGGCTGTGCTAACTTGCTGTTACCTCTGCATTGCTGTTTTTCACACCTTTTGTGTCTCACACCCCTGTGACTGAAGGATTACCTGCTCAGCACTCCATCTAGCTGCAATCAGTCTGCTACTCAGTCTCTGTGCCTCATCTGCTTCTATCAAGCTATATCCTGTGGCTGGGTCAGTCAGGTCAGTGCTGCTGCCTGTTTATTATTGTGACCTGCACTTAAGGGTCCCAACCCTGTGCAACCGGGGTGAGCCCCCACTATAAATACGCTGCTTACTGGGAGACTAGCTGTTGCCCCGCTGGGGTTATTCTGGGCTTGGTCCCACCATACTATCAAATCTGATCCTACGCCTACTATCAAGACCTGGGTGCCCGTTTATTGCTGTGCCTTTCTGTGACGTATCAGCCTACCCTAACATGGAAGATTCCCAGAACGTCCCTGTGGACTTCCAGGCTATGATTAACGCAGCTGTCGCTGCCTCTGTGGAGAAGGCACTCTCCAAGGCCCGAGCTCCGGCTCCTGACGTACCAAAAACCCGCAGACATACACGCCACGAATCGGATTCCGACTTGTCCGACTATCAGACAAGGGATGACTCCCGCCCTAAAAAGCGCCATGACAAAGGCGAGGATTATACACCCAAACCGCCTAGGGGTAAAGCACCTGCCAAGCGCAAATCTGCCAAACCACACCCCGGCCCCGCGTCAGGAGTACTCTTCAGACGAAGAGCAGGGCCCTGCCCAGTCCATGTCAGTGCTGGATGAGTGGCAAGCTGACGCTTCTGAGTCAGACTACGACGCATGGGACTCGGACGAGAAATCTGTCTCCGCTTTCATGCGGGAGACCCTACTGGGTGCGGCCCAGACTGGAGGTGTTGAGGACACTGCAGACGCAGAACCTCCTCTAGACTCAGACACCATTTTGGACCCCTCAGGTCAGGCGATGTTCGACCCCCGCAACATACAGCACCCCAGATCAGGTGACTGGTCGCCTCCAGAACACCTTTCCAGGTTTATGCACCTGTGGCTCCGCAAACCTCTGGAGAAGGAGGTCCGCAGCCGACTCAGGTCTGAATGCCCACGCCCTTCCCTGCCGGATAAGGTCGCTCAGACCCCTGAATTTGACAAGGTCATGTCGACCTTCATGATGCGCAGTGGTAGAGACCCTCGCCGAGGGGTAGAGAAAGGCCTATGGGGCGCCCAGGATAACCTGCTGGATTCCGTAGGCCCCCTGGCTCGCATTATGTATCTGGCGGATGATGCCTATGCCAAAGCCGACTCCTTCTCTGCCGAGGACATCAGGGAATGGGCACATGACGTTCGTGAATGGGCACAACGGTGTTTTTGTTTCATTGGAAACACTAATGTTACGCTCTCTTCGGAGAGACGAAAAGCAGCGTTATACCGTATTAACGGTAAATTGGCAGACCTTGGCACAAAGGAGATTGGGCCCCAGGCACAAGGAAAACTATTTGGCGAACCGTTCCTCAAGGAACTCAATAAACACGTAAACGTGTTCACCTCCCTTAATAAGGCGCAATCCTCTATGCGCAGAGTTTTCAGGAGCAACCCTACCAGAGGGGTTTTTGGAAGGGCTGGCTGGCAGCGGGGCCGTGCCGCCAGCCGATTTTGGCCTTCAGGCCCCCGCACCCAACCAACACCGTTCTACCCAACAAGAGACTATCGGCAGCAACCCTTTTCCAGAGGCTCGGATAGAGATCGTGGCCCCAGCGGACGTTCCCGCTTTGCTGCAGGTAAGGACCCATATTCCTCCACTGTTACCATGCACCCGCACTGCGGACCGTATTTCCCTTTCTTTCCAGAATTGGGCCGCCCTATGCTCAGACACATGGATCCTACAAACAGTACAGGGATATATCATAGACCTAGTGGGGACCCCCTTTCAGGTTTAGCCTCCTCGCCCCATCCACATGTCGTCCTCCGACCACAACCTCGTCAACGCGGAGCTACGCGAGCTCCGAGACAAAGGGGCCATCCAGCCGGCCCACAACGGGGGTGGTTACTTCAGCAACATCTTCCTGGTTCGGAAAAAGTCGGGAGAATACCGACCGGTCATCAATCTACGCGCCCTCAATGCACATGTGGTCTATCGCCACTTCAAGATGGAGGGCATCCACCTCCTGCGAGACCTTCTTCGAAGCAACGACTGGTTCACCAGGCTCGATCTGAAAGATGCATATCTGTCAGTCCCAGTGCACCCGGACTGTCGAGCACTCCTACGCTTCCTCTGGCACAGACGCCCTTGGCAATTCACTTGCCTCCCTTTCGGGCTCAGCTCAGCCCCATGGTGCTTCACCAAGCTTCTAAAACCAGTGGTGGCCCACCTGAGATCCAGGGGCATTTGATGCATCATCTACTTAGACGACCTTCTCCTCTTCTGCTCCGACGAACACAGACTACGCCAACACACTCACTTGGCAGTGTTCATACTGGAATCTCTGGGTTTCGTGGTAAACCAACCGAAATCGGAGCTGACCCCTACCCAGACGATACATTTCCTCGGCTTCGAGATCGACTCGACGACATGCACTCTGAGACTACCAGCTTCAAAGATCACAGCCATTCGCAAGGAGATTCGCAGGGTTCTCCGTCTCGATTCCATTCCACTATGCAACCTGGCCAGGATTGTAGGACTCCTCTCTGCCTCCATTCAAGCCATATTTCCGGGTCCCCTCCACTACAGGGCCATGCAACGTCTCAAGGCGAAATACCTACGCCACAGACCTACTTACGACCAACCCGTCCCGGTGACGACGGAGGTTCGCGAAGAACTATCATGGTGGCTGGACAGCATGCAAGCCTGGAACGGCAAGGCCATATTCGGAGACACCCCAGACTTCGTATTGGAATCAGACGCCAGCCTGTGGGGATGGGGTGCCACCAACGGAACCATCTCCACGGGAGGAACATGGACGGCACAGGAGCTCTCCATGCACATCAATTGCCTCGAACTCCTGGCGGGATCCTTCGCAATCCGCAGCCTGGCTCGGGAAAGATCCAACTGCTGCATCCTCCTGCGCATGGACAATGTCTCCGCAGTCCAGTACATCAACCGTCTGGGAGGCGCCCGCTCACGCCTGCTGTCGGATATCACAAGGGACATCTTCGACTATTGCCTCCCTCGCAACATCACGCTTCAGGCGGAATACTTACCGGGAGAAATCAACCTCACAGCCGACTGGTTCTCTCGCCACTGGAGAGACGTCAGCGACTGGAAGCTAAACACGAGAATCTTCAGGGCCCTGGCAGCCCGGAGGGGTCCCTTTCACCTGGATCTGTTCGCCTCTCGCAACAATCACCAAACCCCGGAGTTTTTCAGCTGGCTCCCGGACCCGAAGAGCAAGGCGACAGATGCATTTTTCCAGCAATGGCCGACGACAGGAGCCTACGCCTTTCCCCCATTCTCCATGATTGCGAGAACACTACACCAGATGCGGACGTAACAGGTCAAACTGCTTGTCATAACACCCTTGTGGCAGAGCCAACCATGGTTCCCGGACCTCCTGGCCTCCTCCTACAAGGACCCTCTCCTACTACCATCCTTCCCGGACATGCTCACGGATCCCAAAGGGTATCTCCACCCACTCCTCCTGGAAGACCGGCTACCCCTGGTGGCTTGGTCTCTTTCCGGGGTTCCTGGCGAGTCAGCGGACTATCGCAGACTGCTAGGGACCTCTTATGGGACTCATGGGCCCCGGGAACTAGACGCTGTTACCTTTCAGCTTGGGCCTCCTGGTCTACTTGGTGCATGGAACGGGACTCCGATCCTTTTACAGCACCTATTCCAATGATTCTTAATTTTCTTTCTTAGCGCTCGGTCAACGTCGTTCGCTCCGCGATTTCGGCGGCTCACACCCCCGTCGGGAATCTCCCGGACGGCAAAGACCCTCTGGTCTGCCGCCTACTCCGCGGTATGCGGCTCTGCCACCCCCCTGGCCCCCAGATAGCCTCACCTATGGGATGTGGGACTGGTTCTCTGTTTTTTCAGGGATTGGCTTCCGAATGACCGCCTCTCCCTATGCCAACTATCCGCTAAGTGCGCTTTTCTCCTTTGTCTAGTATCTTTCCGACGGGTTTCGGACGTTCGGGCCTTCGACGTGGACGCTTTCGAGGTGGCCCCGGAAGGGATCACGTTCCACATTTCCCGTCGCACTAAGTCGGGTTCGACTTCGGTCTTTTACCCTTTTTTCCCCGACGACCCGCAACTCTGTGTCGTGTCCACCCTCCGCAGGTATATTTCCGTTACCTCCTCACTCCGATCCTCTACGTCGGGCCAACTCCTAGTCTCCTACGTGCGCCCTCATGCCCCAGTCTCGGTCACCACACTGGTCCGATGTATCCGCTGGATCCTTTCCCTCGCAGGTATAGATCCCGCGTTCGGCGCCCACTCCGTTCGCGGTGCGGCGGCTTCATCAGCCTTCCTGGCAGGGGCGTCCCTTTCGGATATTCTCCGTACGGCGGACTGGTCTAGGGAATCCACTTTCCGTACATTTTATTTTCGCACTCCCCCTTCTGCTGGGATGTCACTTCTTCAGCGTTAAAATTGCAAAATAGGAAGCCTCCTGTCATGTTATAAAATTGAAGATTATGCTAGCTTTAGTGTACTAATAATCTTAATTTTAATAAGGACAGGAGGCGAGTATTTTCCCTCCCTTCTGTTCCCTACCCTGACTCCTCGGGGGAGTGGATCTCAAGGTGACGGATATTGGGGTTGTTTTTAGTAGTTACTCCTTCATCAGGTTATATTTGGGATCTCTTCCATCTCTCTCCCTAGTATTGCCACCTAGACGGACAGTTTTCGTTGTACAACATGCTTACACCTAACACATACTTGGCCAGCTTACACTCTGTCTGTACTGATGTAATTTACACCATGCTGTTAAAACCCACAGGCGTGAACAGTTACAGTTCATTACCTAACCATTTTTATACTCTCCTTTCAGTGTAACCCTCTTCAGGACCTCCACTGGTCACTGGTTTGTTAACCTCAAGACTCCGTATGATGGGATGAAGGCTCCGTTTGGTCTTACCTCCAATCTCGTTATCAGGAGTCTCCTCAAGTTCCGCTCGCCAGAGACCGCAGTTACAGTTTTGTTGAGTTTCTGGATGTTCGAGCTCTATCTGGACTTGGATGTCGCTTCAAGAAAGAGGAAGTGTACAGGCAGCATGACCCTTATATACTGTGCTGCTCAGTGATTTACTTGTTACTCTTTACGTTTTCTTTACTGCTGTGGAGTTTAGTAAAGAGAGTTAATGCAAAACACTCGCCTCCTGTCCTTATTAAAATTAAGATTATTAGTACACTAAAGCTAGCATAATCTTCAATTTTATGTTTTTCTTTTTTTTTGTAACTGGGAGATAATTGAGTTTGTACAGTTCCTGAATCAATTATCTCTCACAGGGGGAGGAGTTTGTGTGAAATTGAATGGAGACCCCCTGCTGGTCTGTACTATGTCCAATTAAAAATGAAGTTGAGTTGACTCCCAGAACTGTGTGTCATCCAGTTACTGGGGGAAAATGGATGGTTATTTTAATGGTTCCAGAGTGGCTGAGGGAAGGAGTTAGCAGAGGTAACTGGTCGGGTTACCCATGGTCCGCACAACAGATCTAGCTGCCCCAGTATCTATTAAATATAAAAGATGGGTCTGGTCACCTGGCAGAGTTAACAAAACAGTGACAGACAGACCAATTTCATCAGTTACTTTTTTTTTTCCAAATACAATTTTTATTGTAAATGCAAAATACATGACATACATGGAAGCATCAATCATAGAAAACGATACAATTATAATAACAATGGTGATAATGCAGTTGGCATATCTAACATTCACTTTTCTGATAAAAAAACAACGTGAAAACGTTGTCCCAAAGAATGTCCACGGGGCAGATCACTAGGTTTTAGAAAGGGGAGGCACATCCCATCTGAATAATTAGAGCAAATTATTAGAAAAGGATATAATGTTGGGGGGGACAAAAAGGTTCGATTTGGGAATTGAGGAAGAAAAGAGTGTAATTCCCCCAAGGTACCTGATTGTTAAGCATGGCAACATCCATTGTGTAATGCTGCCTGCTAGGCCATAGTGTACCCCATGACGGTCACTTGAAGCCAGTCAGACGGTCACTAGAGATGCTTCCTGTGTCAGTGCTGCACAGTGCTGCTGGTGGCGCAAATAGGGAGCTGTGCTGTCTCTGCTCTGCTCCCCAGCGAGCAGCTTAATGAGACCGGGGCCTGAATATGACGTCATATTCCTGCATCGGTCTCATTAAGTAGCGTGCAAGGGCGGGGGATCAGAGCAGAGACAGCACAGGTCTCTCTCTCGCCGCCAGCACACTAGCTGCCCACCAGGAAATTTCCCAGTATCCCAGCTGGACCAGAACATACAATACTTACAGTGTTGTAAGGATATGAAATAGTTATCTCTTTTTGTTTTATATGCTTTAAAATAATATTTGAAATAATTATGCTGACCTTGGCAGATGTATTCTGTAACATGCTTTTGAGAGGCCTCCCTTCTACAGGATGTATGACCTCGCTCGACCTCAGGATGTTCCTGTCCCGTCTTTATTCAAATGCTTATCTTTTAATGTCAGACAAGTATGTACTATTAACTACAAGGAAATGATAAATCTCGCTGCTTGCGTGACAAAATGTGTATAAATGCTAGCCCTGAAAATATACTCACTGAGAACTTGTGTCTGTGTCTTAATTTGCTAAACAAGAACTCCCGTCAATTGATGTGGTGACCGGAGAATCGAGAATCGAGGGGAGTTGAGTCCAGAACAGCATTAACCCTTTCAGATTGGTGTCTAGAAGTGGGATTACAGCAGGACCATTGTGGGTAAGTAGCCTTTTTGTGTCTTATTGACGCTGATTATCTATGACCCCCTTTGGTTCAGTAAGTCTGTATCCAGTAGATAGGAAAGGTGTAAGGACTTTACACCTATTTACAGCCTATATTGAGACTGTAAATAGGTCTCTGCTTTTTACTGGACAGTTGGTCTAGTATAGGGTAACCCAGGTTAGTATCTAAGATAGATACAAGGTATCTCAGGTAGATACAGGTTTTGAGACTATAAAGGAGGCTCCGGTTTATTAAGATTATAGGTGTTCTAGGAAACACGGTTTATAGATCTAGAATAACCCAAACTTCTCGTTCCTCTGGTCACCCTGTGTCTGTTTTGTGTTTATTTTGCTTAAGTAGAGACACACTATTGGTAAGTAGGTAGTGTCTCTACCCTGAGCCAGAAATATGGGAAATAATCAGTCTATTTCTTACCCTTTACCCGACCCAGGGGAGTAATTTCTAAATTATGTTACTAGAATAGGAGCACAATGAGGATTTCTTACAATCCCCTTTGTGTCAAATTTAGCAGGATGGACAGAGACTATGAAGTCATCTAAACCTTTTCCCAGGTGTGGGGCTAATGATGATTTCCATATAAATATGATTCGAGGATTGTGTTTGGGAGATAGGAAGTCATGGCCGTGGTATGGTCCTGATCCAGATTGGGATAAGGAATATATGAAAGCAGGAGGTGAAAATTGGTTGCAGATAGCCCCTCATTGGTTTCCTTGTAGTGTAACAGGGAAGGTTTTAAAGGGAGCTAAGAAAGACCTGGCTAAGAGAAAGGGAACTGTTTACAGTAATACCATCCGCTCTCCCTTAGAAGCCCCTCCTGAAAATCTATATCCACCACCAATTGTGCCCCTTACCCTGTCAGCGCAACCACAACCCCCACCTCCCTACAAAGCAATGTATCCTGCTGTACCTAATGCCCCCTCAGAGGATGATATAGAAGATATTTGTATTGCTGCAGCTGTTAATTCCCAATCACAGCAATTACAGGAATCATCATCTACACCAGTTTCTGATATAGAATATCCACCGCCACCTCCTGGTACAATTAAATTAACAGTACAAACAGGAGTTAAACTTAAAAGTGGCAAGGTGTTAAAATCATATGTACATAAGCAAGGTGATGATGTAGAGATGCCAGAATTAGAAGGTGCTGATCTTACTGCCCCGTTCATGACTGTTGGTAATCAGTTAATAATGAAACCCATTAATTCCGGAGTACTCAAGGAGATTATTCAAGGTGCCCCAAACCCCCGTACTAATCCCTCTGCATGCCTAATGTATCTGAAAAGAATATGCTTAGGACAGAACATGACACAGATAGACACACAGTTAATTATAAATGGAATATTAGGGTATGACTCAGATTCTGGTTGGGATTGGTCTAGGGTACCCTCTATCAGTGAGACAGACAACAGTACTGGAGTTGGAGAGGCTGGTAGTGATGGTGTTTATGAGCTTAGTACTTCAGCAGGATGTGCTAAAATGTGGGACGAGGTGGAAGCTGAAATGTTGAGATTATGGAAGAATAAGCAGTCTATATCCACTGCTTTGGCATGTAAGCAAGGTGTGTGGGGATATTTATGGGATAATAATAGTAACAGTGAGAATTGCCCACTAATTCAATTCTCAGATCCCAAATATCGTTATCGTGTTAAGTGAGAAGTATTTCATATAAATAATATCACAATTTTTGTTATAAACATAGATTTATTTATAATAACAAATTAATTAATAATAATAATAATATGTAACATGCGTGATAATAATCAATGAATATCCAGTATAAAATGGTATGCAATACAAAGTAATTGCTATACACATTTCAATGGCTAAACAGCATTTTCTGTCAAGTCTTCTGATTTATGAGGTATCTTTAACACAGACTGAAAGTGAAACTTTTCACCGCGAAGGGCCATAAAACCCTGGCTAACAGTTAGAATAACCCTTTCAATGCTGGCTAGATCTCCTAGATAGTTAAGATCTATTCTTATGTAATTTGAAATAAAATAACATTTAAACCAGTTCATTAGTCATTTCCTGGAACCATCCAATAAGAGAATCTACCATGATTATATAAGCAGACTTTAATTTGTCTAAAAGATATCTATCTTATATTAGAGCAAATCAATACACCTGGATAAAAACAGCGGTATGCTAACACGTGATAATATCACATTAATATATAATTATTGTTAATTCCACCTGCAGAATGGAATGTTATAACTATATATTCTTTAGTTAACTAAGATTTCTAAATATGGAAATCTGACCGTGCTTTATCCAGTCATATATAATGCTATTAATACATTTTAATTAATTTAATTTAATTAAATGAAACCAGTATAATTACCAGTTGAGTAGATATTTCATCAGATTGGTAGTCTCAGGAACTTATTTGGATGCCTCTCTGCATCGAGGTTGGAGTCCCCAAACTTCCAATTCCTCCTCTCTCTTTTTCCTTCTCCTTTGCATTTCTCAATCTTCCCTTTGTCCTAACTTTTAAAGGGCCAGACTCTCTGTACGTCATCAGTTGATAACCCAATAGAAGCACTAGAGGTGTGGTTATCTTCCAGATCGCAAATTAGGTATTTGGTCTATAGAGGGCAGTCTTGTCCCACTAAACATACCTATCCAGGAAAGAGTTAACTTTTCCTGGTGGCTATTTTGACGTCATTTTGCGTTATCTTTATAGTCCCATAATTTAACATTTCAAAGGGTTTTCTCTTAGTTTTGTCCAGACTTAGTGTCTGGCAAATCTGAGTTTTGACCCGTAACTTACAATGGGACCTTACATATATATAGACAGTAAAATTAAATTATTTAATCTTCTCTGTCACAATTGTCTGGGTTTAGAATTGATTATATTCTTCTTATCACTTGGTTTGTATATACTATGCATTCCTTTAGCTCTGGCAAAGTGGTTAGTTTTACAGATAGAAATCTTGTGTCTTTTTGTTAGCTTGAAAATAACAAAATCGAGTCTGGTCTGTTCAGAGTGACTCAGAATATACACTTTTAATTTCTATCATAGCACAAGATGTCTGCCGATATAAATACCCTGACAGGTGCAAAGGAAGAAATTGGTATTTTTGTAGAGATTTTACAAGTGTTGGAAGGATGAGGCAGGTTTGAAGTCTGGAGATGATATGGATCTCCTTAAAATACAGTCATGCCTTGGTAATATGTTGCCACAGTATTCTTTGCTTGTGAATAGTGATGTACCGAACGGTTCGCCGGCGAACGGTTCCTGGCGAACATAGCATGTTCGCGTTCGCCACGGCAGGCGAACATATGCGCGGTTCGACCCGCCCCCTATTCGTCATCATTGAGTAAACTTTGACCCTGTACCTCACAGTCAGCAGACACATTCCAGCCAATTAGCAGCACACCCTCCCTAGCAGACCCTCCCACCTCCTGGAAGGCATCCATTTTAGATTCATTCTCAAGCTGCATGCTTAGTAAGAGGAGGGAAAGTGTAGCTGCTGTTCATAAGATAGGGAAAAGCATAGCTAGGTTAGGGTTAGGGTATGCTTTTTTTTAATTTATTTTTTCTATGTAATGTAATTGCACTTAGTTGTCTGCCACTGCTGCCAGCTTCTGTGTCAGGCTCACACTGTGCCCATTTCCCCAGTCAGTGCCACCAATTACATCTGGTGTCACAATAGCTTGGATTTAAAAACAAAAAACTTTTTTCACTGTTATAGATTGAATAGCAGTCAGTTGTTTGCCACTGCTGCCAGCTTCTGTGTCAGGCTCACAGTGCATACTGTGCCCATTTCCACAGTCAGTGCCACCAATTACATCTGGTGTCACAATAGCTTGGATTTAAAAACAAAAAACTTTTTTCACTGTTATAGATTGAATAACAGTCAGTTGTCTGCCACTGCTGCCAGCTTCTGTGTCAGGCTCACAGTGCATACTGTGCCCATTTCCCCAGTCAGTGCCACCAATTACATCTGGTGTCACAATAGCTTGGATTTAAAAACAAAAAACTT
>OW240918.1:98016853-98027129 GCA_933207985.1 Pelobates cultripes | reverse complement strand
GATCAGACAGGATTTATACAAGGAAGAGCACCAGGAGATAACACCAGGAAGATAATAGATCTGTTTAATTTAGCCAGGAGAAATAGAGAACCCATGCTGGCCCTGTCATTAGACACAGAATAAGCATTTGACAGGGTCAGTTGGGTTTTCTTGGGGGAGACCCTGCTGGCTTTGGCACATTGACATTAAAGCATTTAATATTAATCTATACAAATCCTACAGATAAGATAGTGGTGCAGGGGATTGACTCATCCTGGTTTTTAGTCCAAAATGGGACAAGACAGGTGCCCCCTGACCACACCTCTCTGTAGCATCTTTTTGGAGCCGTTGACAGTTAAAATAAGGGCTAATGAGGCAATTGCAGGTAAGAGCATAGGTAACAACATACATAAAATGTCGCTATATGCGAATGATATCATGCTAACCTTGATTAAACCAATGGAATCAATACCCGCCCTACTTGAAGAAAGAAACATTTTTTGTACCCTGTCAAACTACTAATTAAATATGGAAAAGTTCCAAGCAACTTGTATAGCCATGACCCAGGAAGAGCGACTAAGTCTAGAAAATAAGTACTCTTTTATGCGGTCTCTTAAATGCATTGAATACCTGGGGATAAGAATCCCGATTAATGGAGTCAACTTGATGGATATTAGCTGCGCCAGATTACTCAGAGAGATGCAACATAATCTTAAAAAATGGAGTAACCTTCCCATGTCATGGATGGGAAGAGTAAATACCATACAAGTGGTTATGTTTTCCAAATAATACCGGTGACTCTGAATCCCGAGTAGCTTGGTGCTACTTCGAAGTGCTATTTCTAAGTGTGTAGTTGGAGATATTCTGGAGAGTTTTACAGAAGCTTCAACTGTCTAAGAGTTGTGCTAAGAGCTTTCTTTTCTACTGTTACAGGTAAGATTCATCTGTAGGAAAAGGTTACTGATTGCACAAGGTTTGAATTCCTGTTGGTAACTATAAGGCATTTGATTTGATTAAGCTAGTTACTTGCTATTGATTGCTGGTTAATTAGCTATTGTTTGCAAATAAGCAGAGGCCTACCCAGGTGTTAAACATTCCTAGTGGGTGGTGATTTTAGGAGTTATATAAGGGCTGTTGCCATTAGCTTGTCTAATATAGCTTGGTGCTACTTCTAAGTGATGTTTCTAAGTGTGTCGTTGGAGATATTCTGGAGAGTGCTGTTTCTAAGTGTGTAGTTGGAGATATTCTGGAGATAAACTGGAGGTAATCTGAGGTATTCAGGAGGATAAATACAAAGTTAAGATTTGTTAGATTTAAATTATTCTCCTCATTGGAATGGCAGACTTAGTTCAGTGTAACAATTGCTATGCATTTGTTTCACGTTCCACTTTTTGGAGGTTTGGTTGTTGTCTAATCTGTAGACAGTTCTCTATCTTGCGGCAGGAGATTGTATTTTTGAAGTCTGAGATTTGTAAATGATCTGGTGAACAAACTCAGACTGGAACTGCTGCAAAGCCACTGCCGCAGAGACATACTAGGAATGGCAGATGTATTACTACAGGATCTGGTAGACTTAGGCATTTTGCACAGTCTCTTGCTCTTCATAAGTCATTTTCTGCACTTTCAGAGTGTAATGGTGTTGTGGAGAGAGGCACTGAGGCTAGTGGTGTTGTGGAGAGAGGCACTGAGGCTAGTGGTGTTGTGGAGACCGGATTTGAGACTTTGGTGAGGCCTAATAGAAAGCAGTTGTTGTTGGGGGATTCCATTATAAGAGGTGTGGAGATGTAAAATGGTGGTCTTGTGAGGTGTCTTCCCGGAGCTACTGCTCACAGAGACAGGAGACGTATCTGTAATATTGTTAAGCAAGCAAAGCAGGAAGGGGAATTGGATGTACTTGTCCATCTAGGGACAAATGACTTGGCTTGCAATGAGGTTTCAGAGGTTAAGGAAGTTTTAGTGTTTTTGCCAATGATATACGGCAGGTTGCTTCCACACTGTCATTCTCTGAAGTTCTGCCTGTGCATAACACTCAGAACGACAGGCGGATGCGTATTAGGGACTTTAATTTGTGGCTTGGTGAATGGTGTCGGGAGCAAGGATTTGGCTTTATTTCTCATGGTAGCTCTGTTTGGAATGGAGATAAGCTGTACAAAAAAGATGGTTTGCATCTTTCTCAAAAGGGAACAAATGTTCTCAGTGAGCAGTTCAGAGGTTTTGCTAGGATGTATTTAAACTAGGAGGGGGGGGCAAAAGGGTGATAAAACATCAATCCAATTGTCCCCCAAAACAAGGACAGAAGGTGCCTGTAGCAAGTGTGTTAAAAAATGATAAGCTTAGAGTCATGTCTACAAATGCTCGCAGTTTAGGGAATAAGATCCATGAACTTGTGGCAATAATGGCAACTGATAGTGTAGATTTAGTCGCTGTTACTGAGACATGGTACAATGAGAAAAATGACTGGGACATAGCAATACCAGGGTACTCTTTATATAGGAAAGATAGGGAAGGCAAGAAAGGGGGAGGGGTGGCCTTGTATGTGAAGGATAGCATAAAATCTAGCCTAATAAAAGTTAGTGAGGCAAACATAGAGTCCGTTTGGGCTACGTTAGAATTTGGTAATCACACAGTAACTCGTGTAGGTGTGATTTATAGGCCCCCAGGACAAATTGAAGAGTTAGATAATCTACTAGTTGAGGAAATAGCTAAAATGACAATGAAGGGGAAGTTATCATCATGGGTGACTTTAATCTTCCTGATGTAAATTGGAAAACAAAATTAGCTACTTGTACCAGGAGCACACATATTCTAAACTCCCTACTGGGATTGTCTCTAAAACAAGTTGTTGAGGAGCCAACTCGTAAAGAGGCCATACTAGATTTAGTGTTAACAAATGGAGATTTGGTATCAGATATTACTGTAGGTGAAAGTTTAGGATCCAGTGATCATCAGTCAGTGTGGTTTAATATAAGAACAGGGACTGAGTCACACCACACAAAAACAAAAGTTTTAGACTTTAGAAAAACAGACTTTTCTAAAATTAGAATATGGGTAGAGGAGTCATTATCAGACTGGAGCAATTTTAATGGAGTCCAAGAGAAATGGGATTATTTAAAAGTTGCACTATTGAAGGCAACAGAAAATTGCATTAGGCTTGTCAGTAAAAGCAAAAAATTCAAGAAACCACTGTGGTACTCCGCAGATGTGGCCAAAATAGTTAAAAACAAAAAGTTAGCATTTAGGAATTATAAAAAAACCCAGAGTGAGGAAGACAAAATGATCTATAAGATTAGGCAGAAAGAGGCTAAGCAAGTTATAAGAGCTTCCAAATCACACACAGAAGAGAAAATAGCACAGTCAGTAAAAAAAGGGGGATAAAACATTTTTTAGATACATAAATGAGAAAAGAAAAGTAAAACAAGGATTAGTTAGATTAAAAACAAAAGAAGGAGGTATGTAGAAGAGGATAAAGGTCAGGCTGACTGCCTCAATTAATATTTTTGTTCTGTATTTACAGAAGAAAATGAAGGGAAGGGACCTCAGTTGAGAAAAAGGATAAATGAGTCATTTATTACACGTGAGTTTACAGAGGAAGAGGTTCTTTTTCAACTGTCAAAAGTAAAGACAAATAAGTCAATGGGACCTGATGGAATACACCCAAAGCTATTAAAAGAGCTTAGTAGTGTACTAGCAAAACCATTAACAGATTTATTTAACCAATCATTGTTAACAGGAGTAGACCCAGAAGATTGGAAATTAGCAAATGTTGTGCCCATTTACAATAAAGGTAATAGGGAGGAGTCAGGCAACTATAGGCCAGTAAGCCTTACTTCAGTAGTGGGGAAAGTGATGGAAACAACATGGGTTTACTTCAGGGAGATCATGCCAAACTAATCTTATTGAATTTTTCGATTGGGTAACTAAAATTATAGATCAGGGTGGTGCAGTAAACATTGCTTACCTAGATTTCAGTAAGGATTTTGACACTGTTGCACATAGAAGGCTTATCAATAAACTGCAATCTTTAAGTTTGGATTCCAATATTGTTTAATGGGTAAGGCAGTGGCTGAGTGACAGGCAACAGAGTTGTAGTTAATAGAATATATTCGAAGCTTGGACTTGTCACCAGTGGGGTACCTCAGGGATCTGTACTTGGACCCCTTTTCTTTAATATTTTTATTAGTGATATTGCAGAAGGTCTTGATGGTAAGGTATGTCTTTTTGCTGATGATACTAAGATATGTAACAGGGTTGATGTTCCAGGAGGGATAAGCCAAATGACAAATGATTTAGGTAAACTAGAAAAATGGTCAGAATTGTGGCAACTGACATTTAATGTGGATAAGTGCAAGATAATGCATCTTGGACGTAAAAACCCAAGGGCAGAGTACAGAATATTTGATAGAGTCCTAACCTCAACATATGAGGAAAGGGATTTAGGGGTGATTATTTCTGATGACTTAAAGGTAGGCAGACAATGTAATAGAGCAGCAGGAAATGCTAGCAGAATGCTTGGTTGTATAGGGAGAGGTATTAGCAGTAGAAAGAGGGAAGTGCTCATGCCATTGTACAGAACACTGGTGAGACCTCACTTGGAGTATTGTACACAGTACTGGAGACCGTATCTTCAGAAGGATATTGATACCTTAGAGATGGTTCAGAGAAGGGCTACTAAACTGGTTCATGGATTGCGGGATAAAACTTACCAGGAAAGATTAAAGGATCTTAACATGTATAGCTTGGAGGAAAGATGAGATAGGGGGGATATGATAGAAACAGTAAAGGAGGAGACTATATTTAAAAGAAGAAAAACTACCACAACAAGAGGACATAGTCTTAAATTAGAGGGACAAAGGTTTAAAAATAATATCAGGAAGTATTCCTTTACTGAGAGGGTAGTGGATGCATGGAATAGCCTTCCAGTTGAAGTGGTAGAGGTTACCTCAGTAAAGGAGTTTAAGCATGCGTGGGATAGGCATAAGGCTATCCTAACCATAAGATAAGGCTAGGGACTAATGTATTTAGAAAATTGGGCAGACTAGATGGGCCGAATGGTTCTTATCTGCCGTCACATTCTATGTTTCTATGCTGATGCATGCTAATAAGATCCAATTTACCGACTCAAAACAGAATTGTATATAATAGAAAAGGAGTTGTCTGACCTGCCAAATCTGGAATGCTGCCTATGGCTAAATAACACTCTAAATAAGAAATTGTTAAACTCCATTCAGGGTTCCCCCTGGGAGAAATGATTACTTTTTGGGATGGATTTAAGAAGAAAGTGGGCCTAAGAGAGAAGGTATTCCATTCCACTTCATTAGAAATTATAGATTTAAACATGCAGAGTATAGATTCTACAAGATGGGTTGGAAAGGGTATTAGTAAGATAGGTCATCTGGGCCAGAATATGGCCTTTAAGAGCTTCCTAGATTTAAGGGAAGAATTTGGCCTCTTTAATTATATAAGGATTAAGCATTACCTACAAGTTGCCCTATTACTCAAAGACGATCTAAATAAATGGAGAGCTAAACTAATAACATTGTTCAATAACGAGCCCAAAAGAAGAATATTAAAAAAAATGTTAAGAATTTGTAAAAGCAATAAAAGAGCTCCGCTAAAATGGCAAAGGAAACTAAATTCAGATAGAAAATTGGACTGGGCAGAGGATAGATGGATCGAAGCATGGAATGGAGTTAGAAAACATATCCACTGCTTAAATCTGCAGGAGGTATACTTCAAACTGGTTAACAGATGGTACATGGTTCCACAAATCATGACTAAAATAGATCCATCAATAGAAAATATTTGCTGGAGGTGTGGGAAAGGACAGGGTTCATGCGTGTACATCTGGTGAATATGTGAGAAAATATCTCAAAGTTGGATGAAAACGTTCCAAATAATTTCAGAAATTGTAGGGGAAATAATTGCCCCGTGTCCCCAAAAAGCCTTATTGCACTTAAATTGGGGAGGGATAAAAAAAACAACATGGGCTGATTCACCATGTTCTTTTGGCAATGAAAATCACCATTGCCAGAAAATGGAAACATGTGTAACAAACGCTGCAACCTATTTCCTCCCGAACTGCAAGAGCCCGAGTGATTATAGCTTGCAGTTCGGGTGTTGATGCGAATGAATCTCCATACAAAAGTCAGCCTCCCAAGTGTATTCTCTCAGCAAAGTAGACAGGTACCCAAACATCAGCCGAAACTAGATGAAGGGTGTAACAGGAATGAATTTAATGGGTGCCACACTGGCTTTTATGCAAGTCCCCATGCAAAGGGTACTCCCACATGGACCTTGTTGGGGACTCCAACACAAAGTTATACCACAATCTCAACAGGGCTACAAACTATAACACTTGCATAGTAAACATATAATCCCTCCTCTCTGCCTGGGAGATAATTGGGTCAGAAACTGTAATAATTCAATTATCTCCAGGAAGAAAAAACACATTTTACACAAAACTTCAAAAACACCCCAAAACACATAAAATCCTCATAAATGTTATCTCCCCTGATAGCCCTGATCTGGGTGACCAACATATCACCCAGGTCACTTCTGGGGTTCAGGAGTTGCATGGAAGTCTTAGTTTACCCAACCGCACACAAGGCTCTTGCCCAGAAATAGTTCCATGAGTTCAGGTTGTGCGGTCGGTCTATTTCACAAAGTCTTAAAACTGAATAAATCCATGTACAATACCCCCTGGCTCACAGTAGCGTTTGTTCCCCTAGTTCGTGGGAACAAAACTACTGAACAGCTAGCTGTTCGGGAAAAGGAAGCAGGCGTTTGTAAGTTTTGACCGGTGTTCAGGGAGTCGAGTGTCTAATTTTAGTTCCAGACACTCGACGACCAAGTCCTGCTGCCTCCTTTCGTGCGAATAAGATGGCCGCCATTTTCTCCTGCATGTGGCATTCGACTATATGCCATTTTGGACCGGAAAAGGATCCAGCAAAAGTCCTTTATAAATAATGTAAATTAATAAAAATAGCACCAAATGGTCTTATGAAGTCCAACCAACACATAGGAATATTTAATAAGTCAAATATGGGCATACACTTTATTTAACCCCTTAAGGACGGAGCCAAATGTACACGTTGTGAACGAAACAAAATGTAAACAAAACCTGGCATTTGCGCTACATGTCTGTCCAATCATAATTCACCTCTTTCATAGTAAATGCACCCACCTTTATTATATATAATTTTATTCAGAGGAAACAGGGCTTTCATTTAATATCAAATATTTAGCTATGAAACATAATTTAATATGAAAAAATTGGGAGAAAATAAGAATGTTATTGATTTATTTAGTTCTACATGACATTTTAACTATCAAAATGTCATAATACTGTTTTCTTTTACTGCAATAAAATACACATATTTGTATTCAGGAAAGTCTCACGTGTAAAACAGTACCCCCTATGTACAGGTTTTATGGCGTTTTGGGAAGTTACAGGGTCAAATATAGCACGTTACATTTGAAATTGAAATTTGCCAGATTGGTTACGTTGCCTTTGAGACTGTATAGTAGCCCAGGAATGAAATTTACACCCATAATGGCATACCATTTGCAATAGTAGACAACCCAAGGTATTGCAAATGGGGTATGTCCAGTCTTTTTTAGTAGCCATTTGGTCACAAACACTGTCCAAAGTTATCATTAGTATTTGTGTGTGAAAAATGCAAAAAACGCCAATTTTGCCCAGTGTTTGTGACTAAGTGGCTACGAAAAAAGATTGGACATTCCCCGTTTGCAATACCTTGGGTTGTCTACTATTGCAAATGGTATGCCATCATAGGGGTAATTTTCATTCTTGGGCTACCGTAGTGTCTCAAAGGCAACGTACCCAATCTGGCGAATTTTAATGTGAAAAAAATGAAACACAAGTCTTATATTTGACGCTGTAACTTTTGAAAACACCATAAAACCTGTACATGAGGGGTACTGTTGTACTCGGGAAACTTCGCTGAACACAAATATTTGTGTTTCAAACAGTAAAAAGTATCGCAGGAATAATATTGTCCATGTAAGTGCTGTTTGTGCGTGAAAAATGCATGAAAAAAACGTCACTTTTACTGGCGATATCCTCGTAATACATTTTACTGTTTTGAAACACTAATATTTGTGTTCAGCGAAGTCCCCCAAGTAGAACAGTACCCCCCATGTACAGGTTTTATGGTGTCTTGGAAAGTTATAGGGTTAAATATAGTGCTAGCAAATTAAATTCCCTTTACTTTCGGCATGGGTTGTCAGGCAGGTCCCGCTAATTGTAATTAATTAAGATACCCAATTATGTAAAAATATTACATAAATATATATGTAGAATTAATATATGTGTATATATATATATATATATATATATATATATATATATATATATATATATATATATATATATATATATATATATATACTGATAACTGAGCTGTTAAGATCCTGATGAAAGCCATGAAGTTTGGCTGAAACGTCGATCAAGTTTTAACCTATGAAATAAAGAAAATCCTTTTAAAGAGATCAAAAGACCGTGAGTGCTTGCCTCTTGTTCCCTATATTTTTGTATATTTTGGCATTGGCTTGATAGCACCAGGCAGAAAATTATTGAAGTGTGTGTGCAAGGAGACAACAGGATTTTATATAGTGATATATACGTATATATTTATGTATATAGATATGTTACAAAGACTCGATATGACTTTATTATTGTTACCACATCTTGTTACTGTTGCATCCCTATACTATTGACACAGAGAAAATACGAATGGATTATACGAATCCTTATAAAGAACCATTCGTGGTACGAACGAGAGACCCCCCAATGCTGGCGTGTGCCGCCACTTAACCTCATCACCCCTCAAAGTGCCGAATGACCGACCACCCGACAAGTGGAATGTGCCGCCCATTAACCCCCCAGGCTGCTGCGGTCTGCGGTTAACCACAAACTAAACGACGGGCACGGAGGATCTACGTTCGCATACAAATTACCGAATGGAAACTACCGACCAACCTCACGAACAGAGACCTCCTACAGTGGGTCGTGTGGCAGCAATTAGAATGTGGTTTCTGCGGTTAACCGCAACTCAAGTACCGTGCTACCGGGGGATCCCAATTCGTATACCGAACAATTTCCACTACCAGACAGACAGCGGGGATTCGCATGAGCACATATCCGATTTCAGTTCCATATGTTGGAGTCGAGGTCCCACTGCTCATTAAACCACCTAAAAACATGGCCGCCATCAGGGACTCACGACCAAAGTACCGAACGGACTTTATACGGCAGAATTTGCTCATTCCGTTCGCGGGTCTGAGCACCATTCGTATATTTAATGTACCCGAACTCGAGCTATTGAATGAATGGTAGAATGAACCGTTTTCCCCTATTAATATTGAAGTTATGTATTTTTATACAGTTTTATGAGACATAATAAAACGGGGTCTTTTGTGCGCTTGGAGATAATTAGATTGTATAACCGTTGGCCTCATTATCTCCAAGCTGGGCGGGTACTAATTCAAATGATACATTGTACTGTGATTGGTTACCTGTTTGTACTATACCTGTATTCCATCAGGTCCATAGGGGGCTGTCCTTGGACCTGAGGAATTGCATAAATTGCCATGTTTGTGTGTCAGTAAAGCCAGTTCGTTTTGACCCTCAACTTGCAGCCTCGACTCATGTTGTAGGGATCTGGGATATTGATGCTTATACAGCTTTTGGGATACTCTACACTTGCAGCTTTTACCGAAGGAACTCCGTTTGACTCTCTTGCTGCGGGAACCAGGACATCCAAGCAATCAACCCCCCTGCTAGACCGGGGGCAATCGTAACAATATATATATTATTTCGTTCTTCGTGTATTTTGATATAAATATATATATATTAATATCACAAAACAGAACGAAATAACACACATCTACCGTATTTTTCGCTCCATAAGACGCACCTCACCATAAGACGCACCTAGTTTTTAGAGGAGGAAACCCAGAAAAAAAAATATTCTGAACAAACTGTTCCATAGTGTTTCTTACCATGGGACAGTTTGTTCAGAATATTTTTTTTTCTCCCCTGTCCCATAATGATCTTTAACCCCCCTTTCCTCTGTCCCATAGTGATTGTTAACCCCTCCTACCCTGTCCCATAGTGATTGTTAACCCCTCCTACCCTGTCCCATAGTGTTCTTTAACCCCTCCTCCCCTTGTCCATTAGTGTTCTGATCCCATAGTGTCCTCCCCTCCCATTGTCCCATAGTGCACTTTCCCTCCCATAGTGTCCCCCCCTGCCCTTGTCCCATAGTGTCTCCCC
>OW240918.1:97999086-98013446 GCA_933207985.1 Pelobates cultripes | reverse complement strand
CTGCGCACCCTGTGCACCCCAAGATATCCACAGAGCTCCAGAACAGCATACCCCATTCTTAACACCGTATTATGAAGATATACACACACAACGTTAGGGGCCTGAACACCCCACACAAGAGACACATTCTACTCAAAGATCTAAAAAACGCCCAAGCAGACATAATTTGCCTGCAAGAAACACACTTCCAATCCACCACTAACCCAGTCCTGGGCAAAGCAACATACCCGCACCAATATCACGCCACAGCGCCCACAAAACGTAAAGGCGTCTCCATCCTAATCAGCCGACACCTTGCATTTGAGGAAATAATAGTCACAACAGACCCACACAGGAGATACCTTATACTGATCTGCACCATTAATAGCTACACATACACGATAGTCAATACGTACATGCCGAATGCAAACCAAAGTGGATACCTCCACAACCTCTTGAGGCTCATAACCTCAACGCAAACGGGCACAACGATCATTTGCGGAGATTTTAATCAGATCCAAGGCCCCGCGCTAGACTCAACAGCGAAACATACACCCCATAGGAACAAGGTCCTCCACAGGCAATGTAAGTCTCTAACCAAGCTCCTACAGTCACACGGCTTATACGACGCATGGCGCACACTGCACCCAACCGAGAGGGAATACACACACTTCTCCCAGGTACACAACACCTACTCAAGAATCGATGGCTTCCTCTTGCAAAGCGCACATCTGAACCATGCGGCAGCGTGTGAGATAGGTACCTCTGCCTGGTCAGATCACAATCCAGTGGAACTTACACTAGCAGACCACTACAATTACAAAAACAGAGGCCCTTGGAGGCTCAACGAGCAACTTCTCACTGATCACCAATTCACCCAAACGCTACGACAAGACATGCAGACATACTTTCAAACCAATGACACCCCAGACATTACCCCGCTCACCCTTTGGATGGCCCACAAACCGGTCATCAGGGGCATATTTATAAGACGGGCAGCCCACCTCAAAAAACAGCAACACCATGCACATATCCAGAACCTCAAAAGATTACAAGACCTACACAGGACAAACCAAATGGCTCCCTCCAAGGCCACGCAGGAAGAGATCGCTGTCCTGCAAAGACAAATCCACACTACCAATTTCCAAAAGGCAAGCTATGCACTGAAACGACTCAAAGCGACCACCTTTGTCATGGGTAACAGAGCCAGCAAAACTCTGGCCCAAAGACTCAGGGATAAGCAAGCCCAAACCAGGATCCCATACTTACTCTCTCCCCAGGGACAGAAACTGCCCCAACCCACTCAAATCTGCAAGGAATTTGCAACCTACTACAGCTCCCTATATAACTTAAAGGACAACCCACAAGTACCTCAGCCAACCCCTCGCACCATCTCGGAGTACCTCGACAAAATTGACATGCCCAGACTCCAAGCACACCAAGTAGCCGACCTCGCGGCCCCCATTACCACCCTAGAAGTGACACAGACCATTGATTCTATGCCAAAAGGCAAAGCCCCAGGCCCTGATGGCCTCACCAATCTGTACTACACCACTTTTAAGGACATATTAACCCCCTACATTACACAAGCCCTCAACCTAGCCACGCAACAGGGAACCCTACCGCCCGAATTCCTAGCAGCACACATTATAACCCTACCCAAACCGGGTAAACCACCAACGATCTGCCCAAATTTTAGACCTATCTCCCTACTAAATGCCGACGCCAAGCTATATGCTAAAATATATGCGGCTAGGCTCAAAACATTCCTGCCCAGTTTGATATCATCAGACCAAGTAGGATTCGTGGCAGGCAGACAAGGCCCAGACAACTCCCGGAAAGTATTGGACATACTTCACTACCTTAACCGCTCCACACTACAGAGCACGCTCCTCTCCCTAGACGCTGAAAAGGCATTTGACCGTCTCAATTGGCAATTCCTACATGAGGTGTTGTCGAGATACGGGTTCCCACCGGACTTCCAAAACATGATAAGAGCTCTGTACAGCACCCCAATGGCCACAGTTCTCAATTCAGGGTTCAGTTCTGCCCCCTTTAAAATAACCAACGGCACCAGGCAAGGCTGCCCATTATCCCCCTTGCTCTACGTGCTAGCGTTGGAACCGCTAGCGATAGCCATCAGAAACAACCAAAACATTAACGGGGTAACAATAGGCGACAGGGAGTACACACTTAACCTTTTTGCGGACGACATACTCCTCACGATTACCAATCCGACAATCTCACTTCCCAACCTCCACAAAGAAATGACAGAATACAGTACGCACTCATATTACCAGCTGAACCTAACCAAAACACAGGCCATGTGTATAAACATGCCCAAATCGGAGGAGGAACGTTTCAAACACAACTTCAACTATGACTGGAGGACCGACTACTTGACATTCTTAGGCATTAAGCTAACAAAACACCACTCAGGCTTATTCGCCACCAACTATATCAAGCTCCTCAAAGAAGTGGAGCAAACGCTACACTCATGGCAAAACAAGTTCCTTTCATGGCTAGGACGCATTGCGGCCATCAAAATGACGATATTACCGAAAATCCTCTATATGTTCCGCTCCCTACAAATCCCCATACAACAGACGTACATCCAAAGACTACAATCGCTCCTGATTAAATTTAGCTGGGGAGGAAAACACCCTAGAGTCCCTCGAGCTTTATTAATGAGACACCCGGAAAAGGGAGGTCTGGGATTCCCTGACCTTAGGGCATACTACCATGCAACACACATCGCCAACATACTCCAAATGCACTCCACCACTTACACCCCCCAGTGGATCTCCATCGAAGCCAGCTGCGGAGGACAAACAGACCTTGCAGCTGCTATGGGGATGCCTAAGAAACTACGCAGTGTTCCCCGAGACACCCTACCCACCACGAAACTCCTATACAACATATGGGACAATCACAGGATTGCATTTTGCTCATCCACACCGTGGTCGATGGCAACACCACTAAAAACAATTGCACTCCACAACAACACGTTCCCTTACAGAACATGGCAAGCCCACAACATCACACACCTACACCAAATCTGCACCGAAAACGGCCCGCTCCCGTTCTTAACACTGCAGACCAAATACAATATCTCAGCCAAACTAACATTCTCACACTGGCAACTGAAAACACTCCTAGACAGCAATACGGGCAAGGAACCACCACCCCAATTTGATCCCAACCTCACTCCATTCGAAAAAATGTGCCTTCACCTCACCCCCACCCAAAAAACACTATCAGTGTGCTACAGACACATAAACGCATATAAGCCAGATCCGGAGTGGCAATTTCAAAAAGACTGGCACAGAGATATCAATAAAACCCTCACACCAGACGACTGGAACCACATATATGCTAACCACAGGGGACTCACATCGTGCGCTTCGCACCTGGAAGCCTCACACAAACTACTATATAGGTGGTACCTGGTACCTACGAGACTTAAGAGAATCTATCCTAACATGAGTGACAAATGCTGGAGATGTCTGACCCAAACAGGGACCATGCTACACATTTGGTGGTCATGTACCCAGGTCCAACCATACTGGTCACGAATAGCAGAGATAATCAGAGGGGCCACAGGTTGCATCCTCGAACACAACGCTGAAACATTCTAGCTCAAACTTCTGCCTGCCAACATACCCCACAGTATAACTAAATTGATGTTCCTCACGCTCACCTCAGCGTCCACCTTACTGGCAAAACACTGGAAAACCCCCCAGATCCCCTCCATGGCGGAGGTGACAGCAATGGTCACTACCACCCTGGACTATGAGGTGATATTGTGGAACCAAACAAAAACTGGCAAAGGGAGCGATACAGCGAAAAAGATTTGGACCACATACATAGATAAGAGAGCCCTCCAAGCTGCAGCTAGGGGCACTGCCAACACTGATACAACTACGTAAGAATAGAACCTCGACGGTTCATAGCAGCCACAGTTATCCCAGTTATCCTTCCTCCCCCCCCCCTGTCTCACCCTGCCTCTCCCCACCTCCTCTTATACCTGGCCCCGTTCAGGGGTACACACCTGAGGAACAACCACAGATAACCTGAGAAGGCGAACGAAAAAAAAAAAAAACATATACCATAGGCGGTCAGACAGACCGGCCAGCAGCGACCGAATTAGCCCGCAAGGGAAAGATGGCCAGACAACTCATAGCCCCCCACAACGGAGACCTTTTTCCCCTCAGGCGGGCATACTATATGTGTCTCTTTTGAGGGGATAAGCGCACCCTGCTCGCCACCATAGGCAGACCCACATGTAGGGACAATAAGTACCACTCCTCCTCTCACAGAGGACGCGCAGGGCAGGGTACAATAATTCGCTCAACCCATTGTACAACCCATATGTAAACGACAAGAAGCACAATTAGTACTACATAATGCAAGCACACAGAATTGTCAGGAATTGTACAAATGCTAATAAATGGTATGATCAACTGTAATGTCAAACCTAACGGGTTTTAAATGCAACCCCCTGAACCCACCCCTTTTTCTTCCTTTCTGTACCCCTCTGAACCATTGTCTTTCGACAAAAAAAAAAATTGTCAAATTGAAAAAAAAAAAAAAAAGTAATCAGGGCTGCCTATAAATCATTAAAGTAATAAAAGGAGGAACAAAGGTTTTAGAATATAGATTAAACCAATAGGAATTGAAAACTGTATTAAAGACTATATCAGATCATTGATATTATTATTTGAAAAATTAGAGCACACACATTAAAACAGACAGGATTACATATAGTGTATATGATAATTATAAGAAGGGAGAAAAGGAGAACCCCTCATTCAGACCATTAGGACTCAGGGCCTTCAGTCGATAGATCCAGAAACATTCTCTTTGCCTAAGGAATCTGTCATAATCGCCTCGTCTGGGATTCTTTTTAACCAGTTCTAAGCCACAAAAGCGTAACCCCTTAGGGTCGCTGTTGTGATGTTCACGAAGGTGCCTAGAAATAGGGGTTTCAACTGAATATTTACTGGATCTGATGTGTTCTTGTATACGTTTCTTAAAGGGGCGGAATAAAAAGAACTGATTATACACAAAGTATGGCTCCAAAGTCTGCCCCTGCTTCCTAGGTAGAAAAGAAAAATGACTCTCAGCCGACAGACACATCATCCCCAAATACCCAACCCCATGCTGTTATGCGAAAAAATAATAAATAAGAGAAAAAGAGGTAGGAAAATCTGCCCAAACCAAAAAATAATAAAATAAAATAAGCGTATAGCTATCAAATATAAAAAGTATATCTAGCTATATAGAGCTGCTCACTCAAAATATACGCCTAGGTCTAAAGTCAGACGACAAGGTGAAAAGTAAATGACTAGACTAAGCTTCTACATAACTCATGTAAATCGCTATGCTGAGCTTCTAACTCAAAATAATAATAAGAGAAATCCGCCTAGATCTAAATCAGACTTAGTAAATGAAGTAAAGGGTGAACTAGCTAGGTTAAGTTTCTAAATAACTTGACGCGCGTTTCGGCGCTTTATCAATTTTTGTGTGGTTTTAATACCAGGACTATTTAGACTTTAAGACTTCATCACCAATAAATTATTAATATATTTGTTGCAAGCAACACACACTAACAATGGCAGGATTTCTATCCAATAAACCTGACAGCAATTTATGGTGCATTGACTCGGACAATGTGTTCTCAGTTGAGCAATTAGATTATTCTAATCCTACCCCTGATATTAATCAAACATTTAACAGCTTACAAAATCTATATCAAAAACAAATTAAATCTAGCTGGGAGGTGTCATCTCTTGAAAATTATATTAAGAAGGAGATGATTCCACGGGGCCTGAGGGTTCGTAATGTACCATCTTCATACACAGACAATACTGAATTAATGCAAGAATGGGAGTCTGCAGCTGGAGCATGTTCTAAGCGGTTCATGGAGATTTTAATAAAATTTGAAAAAGTAAAAATCTCTGAAATTAACCTTAATCTTGAACATGAAATTGCTAGTGCACAACAATATCAGTCTAATCCAGAATTCACTCACTTTGAAACTAGATTAAAAACTAATCTAGATAAATTCCAAAATAACATTAAGATACGCAAACATCAAAAGTTTGTGAGAGACTCAAGAGATTACCAAACAAACAGAGTCTACCAACATTTCAATCGTAGAGTTAGGACCAATTCTGATAATTACTTAACATCAGATTATGAATCCTCAGATATAGACAATGACACCTCCGGCGGATCACAAATTGACCAACAACTACAGACCTCAACAACCCCTACATATACTAATCCTAAAGGAATACTTAAAAAAGGGGTGAATTTTTTAGAGATGGGCCACATGGATGGTATGCAAACCCGAAAAAACAGATACCCCACACGAGACAGAGATGGAAACAGAGGTAGGAGACCCGGAAGGAGAAGATTTTGACTCAAGAAAATTGCCCAGTAACGGACCGAAGAGTCATTAATCTTTCAAAACAGATTCTGAACAAAGACCATCTTTCACTTTTAGAGAAAGGGCTCTCCTTCGTACCTGTACCTCCTTTAAATAAATTCATGTGGGTAAAAGACCTCCATCTGTTTGCCCGGAAACTTGCTTTACACAAATTCCATGAGATCAATAAAGAAAAGAAAGCTAAATCCCACGGCATGTCTAATAGAGAATACGAATGCCTTATGACCCTTGTGGACTTATGGGAAGAAAGTAATGAAACTAATTACTCAAAATATACTGATTTAAAACTAAAAAGTAAATTCACTCCATACTTGGGTAACTATCGAAATATTGATCTCTTCTTAGAAACAATGAAAAATGAAATCGATAAACTAGACATTAGATCTCTTGATTTCCACCCCAATATGAATTTGTCAAGCAGGGAACAAATGGCACTTAAGTCCCTGAGGAATAATACAGAAATTATCATGAAACCCGCGGACAAAGGCAGGAACATAGTCATGATGGATGTCACCGACTATGTTATAATGGTCCTCAAAGTGCTGGAAGATGAGAATACATACAAAATTCTTAAATCCGATCCTACTAATGACTTCCTTAAAAAGTATAAGGAGATCTTGGACAGGGGCCGCAGTAGAGGGCTGCTATCAGGGGATGAATATGCATTCATCCTCAACTGCCATCCCAAGATAGCGACCTTCTACTGCTTGTCCAAAGTACACAAAAGTATGACTTTACCCCCTGGCCGCCCTATTGTTTCGGGCATAGAAAATCTGACACAGAATGGCAGGATATATATCGATAAAATCTTACGACCATTCGTTGAAAAACTTCCCTCATACCTTCAGGATACAAAACAGACTCTTGCCCTCCTAGTAAACCTGGAAGTACCCCCTTCGGCTAAATTATGTAGCTTAGATATCGAAGCCTTATACTCATCTATTCCCCACTCTAATGGCATTCGCCATATACGCTACTTTTTGGAACAACGAGGTACGGCAGCCACAGCACATACTACCTTCTGCTTGGAGCTTCTTGAATACATTCTCTCACACAATTATTTTACATTTAAAAACAAATACTATCATCAAATCAGGGGGAACGCGATGGGGACAGCTTGTGCCCCATCGTATGCCAACCTCCACCTGGGCTGGTGGGAGGAACATTTATTTCAACATTCAGAAATCTCTCAATATCTCCCCCTGATCTTTCTTTGGCGTCGTTACATCGATGACGTGTTTATAGTGTGGTTAGGGGATCTACAGGAGTTTAATGAGTTTGTCTGTATCCTTAATATTAATGATGAAAACCTCAGATTCACGAATGAATTTGAGGGTAAAAGCCTAACGATCTCTATAACAGTGGAAAATAAAATACACACCACCCTTTATCGCAAACCCTCGGCAACTAATAACCTTTTGAGATGGGACAGTTTCCATCCGATACCGCTCAAAATGGGTATTCCGACGGGTCAATATCTTAGGGTCCGACGTAACTGCAGCACTATTGATGAATTCAAGATTAAGGCTAAAGAACTAAGAGGTCATTTTAAAGCCAAAGGCTATCCTAATAGGTGCCTCAAACGTGCATACCAGAGAGCACTCGACTCAGATCGTAACATGTTACTGAGTGGGGACACCCCTAAATCATTAGAGGCCCCCAAGAATAACATACGCCTAATTGCCACCTATGATGCAGGATGGGAAAATATCAAAAGTTCCCTTAGACGCTTCTGGCCACTGCTAACTAACGACCAGCACCTTCAAGAAGTACTGGCTCCTAATGTCTCCATCACAGCTAGGAGAGGTAAAACCTACGAGACCTCTTAGCGCCAAGTCATTTTAAAATCGAAACTCCATCCCCTACAACATGGCTCCAGACCTGCTTGACTGGTACCTATAGATGCGGGAGATGCATTTCATGCAAATTTATTAAAAAAGACCCAAAATAGTCAAAGACAGTATGGAGAAAGAGGCTTTTACTGTAACCTCCTTCTTCAACTGTAATACATCAGGGATTGTATATTTACTTACGTGTGAATGCAATAAAAAATATGTAGGTAAAACATTCCGCCCCTTTAAGAAACGTATACAAGAACACATCAGATCCAGTAAATATTCAGTTGAAACCCCTATTTCTAGGCACCTTCGTGAACATCACAACAGCGACCCTAAGGGGTTACGCTTTTGTGGCTTAGAACTGGTTAAAAAGAATCCCAGACGAGGCGATTATGACAGATTCCTTAGGCAAAGAGAATGTTTCTGGATCTATCGACTGAAGGCCCTGAGTCCTAATGGTCTGAATGAGGGGTTCTCCTTTTCTCCCTTCTTATAATTATCATATACACTATATGTAATCCTGTCTGTTTTAATGTGTGTGCTCTAATTTTTCAAATAATAATATCAATGATCTGATATAGTCTTTAATACAGTTTTCAATTCCTATTGGTTTAATCTATATTCTAAAACCTTTGTTCCTCCTTTTATTACTTTAATGATTTATAGGCAGCCCTGATGACTTTTTTTAAGATGCATGATATCATTGAAAGCAGACATCGCTTTCTCTGCAATTGCAATTATACTATATATCTTATATTTCCTACAGGATGCCTTTGTTTCGAGACTGTGCTTTTCAAGGACCTGCCCTTTAAAAATCATTTACGGTATGAGTGTATAAGCTTTAACCGTGATACTAATTCTTCACACTGTCTTCTAACCGGCAGATCTGCCGGGTCGAGCACTCCCTGGCTCCTCCCCCTCCTCCGCCCCTCCCTGGCACTAGCCCTTTATAAACCCTGGCGGCGAAAAAGGCGCCACACAGCGCCGAAACGCGCGTCAAATTATTTAGAAACTTAGCCTAGTTAGTTTACCCTTTACTTCATTTACTAAGTCTGATTTAGATCTAGGCAGATTTCTCTTATTATTATTTTGAGTTAGAAGCTCAGCATAGCGATTTACATGAGTTATGTAGAATCTTAGTCTAGTCATTTACTTTTCACCTTGTCGTCTGACTTTAGACCTAGGCGTATATTTTGAGTGAGCAGCTCTATATAGCTAGATATACTTTTTATATTTGATAGCTATACGCTTATTTTATTTTATTATTTTTTGGTTTGGGCAGATTTTCCTACCTCTTTTTCTCTTATTTATTATTTTTTCGCATAACAGCATGGGGTTGGGTATTTGGGGATGATGTGTCTGTCGGCTGAGAGTCATTTTTCTTTTCTACCTAGGAAGCAGGGGCAGACTTTGGAGCCATACTTTGTGTATAATCAGTTCTTTTTATTCCGCCCCTTTAAGAAACGTATACAAGAACACATCAGATCCAGTAAATATTCAGTTGAAACCCCTATTTCTAGGCACCTTCGTGAACATCACAACAGCGACCCTAAGGGGTTACGCTTTTGTGGCTTAGAACTGGTTAAAAAGAATCCCAGACGAGGCGATTATGACAGATTCCTTAGGCAAAGAGAATGTTTCTGGATCTATCGACTGAAGGCCCTGAGTCCTAATGGTCTGAATGAGGGGTTCTCCTTTTCTCCCTTCTTATAATTATCATATACACTATATGTAATCCTGTCTGTTTTAATGTGTGTGCTCTAATTTTTCAAATAATAATATCAATGATCTGATATAGTCTTTAATACAGTTTTCAATTCCTATTGGTTTAATCTATATTCTAAAACCTTTGTTCCTCCTTTTATTACTTTAATGATTTATAGGCAGCCCTGATGACTTTTTTTAAGATGCATGATATCATTGAAAGCAGACATCGCTTTCTCTGCAATTGCAATTATACTATATATCTTATATTTCCTACAGGATGCCTTTGTTTCGAGACTGTGCTTTTCAAGGACCTGCCCTTTAAAAATCATTTACGGTATGAGTGTATAAGCTTTAACCGTGATACTAATTCTTCACACTGTCTTCTAACCGGCAGATCTGCCGGGTCGAGCACTCCCTGGCTCCTCCCCCTCCTCCGCCCCTCCCTGGCACTAGCCCTTTATAAACCCTGGCGGCGAAAAAGGCGCCACACAGCGCCGAAACGCGCGTCAAATTATTTAGAAACTTAGCCTAGTTAGTTTACCCTTTACTTCATTTACTAAGTCTGATTTAGATCTAGGCAGATTTCTCTTATTATTATTTTGAGTTAGAAGCTCAGCATAGCGATTTACATGAGTTATGTAGAATCTTAGTCTAGTCATTTACTTTTCACCTTGTCGTCTGACTTTAGACCTAGGCGTATATTTTGAGTGAGCAGCTCTATATAGCTATATATACTTTTTATATTTGATAGCTATACGCTTATTTTATTTTATTATTTTTTGGTTTGGGCAGATTTTCCTACCTCTTTTTCTCTTATTTATTATTTTTTCGCATAACAGCATGGGGCTGGGTATTTGGGGATGATGTGCCTGTCGGCTGAGAGTCGTTTTTCTTTTCTACCTAGGAAGCAGGGGCAGACTTTGGAGCCATACTTTGTGTATAATCAGTTCTTTTTAGTGCAACACTGTACCCTTTTTTGAAGCAACAATCTCAGGGTACATAGAACTATGTTTAAGACTTGATAACATTCTGCTACAAATTAGCAATATACTTTTAATGCTGCTACTTGATCTGTATTTGCAAGCATTCCACTACTTTTGAACTGTGGGGCTGACTACTATCTAGAGGAATTGAGTTATCTGGGTATCGTTATATATAAGAGGAATTTCTTTTAGATTTTATTTCTCTTTACTTAGAGTATATACTTTCGATTCCAGGTCATCTCACTAGTGTAGTGAGCATTTTTTTGCCCGATTTATCTACCATTTATCTAACGGGCTTACAGCTTGTCACAAACTCCAGGGAATCACACCTTATTTACTGGGTGCTATTCCCATAATAGTAGTTTGATTACATTTTGTGCAGACATTTTGGCTCACCAAGGAGCTTCCTGAAATGTGTTACATCATAGATACTTCAGTATGACATGCTACTTTGAACACACAAGCTCCCAGTTACCTATTGGCTTATAATATTGCCATATAGTGATCCATATCTGCCTGACTGCCTCCCATTGTACTATTATAATCTCACGGACTATGAGCCATCCCCCCATCCCGGACCCCATGTATTTTATCTAGTCTCTACACCGTTTTTCAATAAAGTATTTTTTATTTATTTTTTTATTCATCTTTGTTAACCAGGGGATTCTATACCCCCCTAGTGGGCATACCCTTAGTCGAGTGTATTGTGAGAGATAGACGTTTGTTCTCCTCTCCATACACCCTTACCTTTGGGAATTTTTCTATTATCATATATATATATATATATATATATATATATATATATATATATGATCTAAGTATATATTTATTTTTTTTACACTTTTAACTTTTTTTTTTTTTTCAGCCAGCAGGGGGACCACCTGTCATTACAGGCAGCCCCCCTGCTGGCAATGCAGGAGGCAGCTATCCCGGCCATGTGATTGTGAGGTCCTCGCAAGGACCTCACTCTCACATGGCCGGGGGGGCTTCCAGGGGGTTGGACGTGCTGTGGGGGGCTCCCTGGGAGTCCCCCCAACCGCGATCGCTGGCGTGGGATCGCCGGAGACTGGGTAAGTACAGAAAGACCTAAGGGCGTACTATTACGCCCGGCGGCGTTAAGAGCTGCTTAAAATAGGGCGTAATAGTACGCCCTCCGGTCTTAAGGGGTTAATATGTAAAATCAAACACTAAAACATTGAAAAAGATATTCTAGATATTTAATATAAAAGAGGGAAAGAAAGAGAGAAGAAAGTACAGATTAAGGGAAGGGAGGAGTATTTAATTGATACCAGGAGAGGGGCAATACAAATGTATTTCATTTAACCCCTTAAGACCAGAGGGCGTACAATTACGTCCTATTTTATGCGGCTCTAAACGCCGCCGGGCGTAATTGTACGGCCTCCGGTTTTTGTTTACTTACTCGGTTGCCTGCGGTCCCACGCCGGCGATCGTGGTGGGGGGGACTCCCAGGGAGCCCCCCCACAGCAGATCCACCTCCTCCGTTGCCCCCCTGGCCATGTGAGAGTGAGGTCCTTGCGAGGACCTCACAATCACATGGCCAGGAAAGCTGGCTTCTGTATTGCCAGCAGGGGGGCTGCCTGTAATTACAGGTGGTCCCCCTGCTGGCTGAAAATAAAATAAATAAATGTTAAAAGTGTAAAAAAAAATAATATATACTTAGAGATATATATATATATATATATATATATATATATATATATATATATATATATATATATATATATATATATATATATACATACACACACACATGTACACTGTCTAGGTGTATTTTACTATTAATATATATATATATAATTATATATAATATATATATATATATATATTTATATTAATATCAAATTACACGTAGACTGATACTGATTAAATATATATATAATTATTGTTATATATATATATATATATATAATATAAAAAAATTAAATATGTAAATACGTAAAAAAAATAATTAAAAATTATATAGATGTGTGTTATTTCGTTCTAACTGTATTGTGATATTAATATATATATTTATATCAAAATACACGTAGAACGAAATAATATATCTACATACATAAATACAATACACAAGATCCAGCGCACTCACCTATCCACTAAACAGCAACTTCAATGTTGAAAGATTTTATTTGTTTTTTTAAAAACACCTAATCTAGGCAAAAATAATGGGGGTTTAGTTACATTATATGATCATACATTGCATAAGCCTGCCACAACGTCAATGTACCCCATGTTTGGCAGGTCCTAGACTAACAGCCTAATGTCTGCTCTTATGAGATTAACCTACTTGGGGAAAAAAATTCCATCTGGGGCTCTCTGCAGTACAAGGCTAAATAGGACCCTGGGATGAGGCACCTGTGACAGGGAGGGGTGCAAAACCAAGGAGTTGGCTAGACTCCCAAATATATATAAAAAACAAGAGGGGGTTGGCTGCACTCACCTTAACATGCATAAATGGGGGTGCTGCTGGGGGCCAAATAATACAATACACAAGATCCAGCGCACTCACCTATCCACTAAACAGCAACTTCAATGTTAAAAGATTTTATTTGTTTTTTTAAAAACACCTAATCTAGGCAAAAATAATGGGGTTTAGTTACATTATGTGATCATACATTGCATAAGCCTGCCACAACATCAATGTACCCCATCTTTGGCAGGTCCTACACTAACAGCCTAATGTCTGCTCTTATGAGATTAACCTACTTGGGGAAAAAAATTCCATCTGGGGCTCTCTGCGGTACAAGGCTAAATAGGGCCCTGGGATGAGGCACCTGTGACAGGGAGGGGTGCAAAACCAAGGAGTTGGCTGAACTCCCAAATATATATAAAAACAAGAAGAGGGGGGTTGGCTGCACTCACCTTAACATGCATAAATGGGGGTGCTGCTGGGGCCCAATGGCTACAATACACAAGATCATTGCCTCACCTATCACTAGCGGCAACTTCAATGTTGAAAGATTTTATTTGTTTTTTTTAAAAACACCTAATCTAGGCAAAAATAATGGGGGTTTGGTTACATTATATGATCATACATTGCATAAGCCTGCCACAACGTCAATGTACCCCATCTTTGGCAGGTCCTACACTAACAGCCTAATGTCTGCTCTTATGAGATTAACCTACTTGGGGAAAAAAATTCCATCTAGGGCTCTCTGCAGTACAAGGCTAAATAGGGCCCTGGGATGAGGCACCTGTGACAGGGAGGGGTGCAAAACCAAGGAGTTGGCTAGACTCCCAAATATATATAAAAACAAGAGGGGGTTGGCTGCACTCACCTTAACATGCATAAATGGGGGTGCTGCTGGGGGCCAAATAATACAATACACAAGATCCAGCGCACTCACCTATCCACTAAACAGCAACTTCAATGTTGAAAGA
>OW240918.1:97976750-97990248 GCA_933207985.1 Pelobates cultripes | reverse complement strand
CAGTTAAAATGTCATGTAGAACTAAAAAAATAAAACAAAAACGTATTTTCTCCAATTTATTTCACATGAAATTATGTTTCATAGCTAAATATTTGATATTAAATGAAAGCCCTGTTTCCCCTGAATAAAATTATATATAATAAGGGTGGGTGCATTTAATATGAAAGAGGTGAATTACGGTTGGACAGACATGTAGCGCAAATGCCTGTTTTTGTTTACAATTTGTTTCGTTCACAACGTGTACACAGGGCCGGTGCAAGGATTTTTGCCGCCCTAGGCAAAAGTAAAGTTTGCCGCCCCCGCCCCCCTCGTGACATCACAATGCCCCAGCCATATGACCTGCCATGTTAACTAACGCTAGTGCTGCAGTGCCGCTGTGTTTACATTAAAAGGCCTGCAGGGACAGGCTATAGACACCAGGACCACTACGTTAAGGTGCAGTGGTTCTGGGGACTATAGTGTTTCTTTAATGTGAGGTAAATTAGAGATTAGTGCCACGAATAATATACTAGATTACCTACTTACAAGTAGATGAGGATGATGATGGGCTCTAGCTGCAGTCTGGCTCCACTGGTCTGGTGTATAACAGGATCTCTGGAGGCTGTTTGTAACTGTGGTCACAAAAATCAATGTTCTGGGAGAACGAGAAGCAGCTCCATTTTTGGGGGGGCCTTTACACAGCTCAAGGTCTGGGTCCCAGGGACCTCCCTCCCTGTTTCCTTCTCCCCCCTCCCTCCCTCTCTGTTTCTTTCTTCCCCCTCCCTCCCTGTTTCCTTCTTCCCCATCCCTCCCTCTTTCTCCCCCTCCCTCCCTCTTTCTTTCCCCTCCCTCCCTGTTTCTTTCTCCCCCTCCCTCTCCCTCCTCCCTTCTGCTCTCTCTCTTCTCCCTCCCTCCCCTCTCTTGCTTCTTTTTTCTTCTCCCCCATCCCTCCCTGTTTCTTCTCCCTTCCTCTCTGTTTCTTTCTTCCTCGTTCTCGCCCTTCCTCTCTGTTTCTTTCTTCCTCATTCTCTCCCTTCCTCTCTGTTTCTCTCTTCCTCGTTCTTTCCCTTTCTCTCTGTTTCTTTCTTCCTCGTTCTCGCCCTTCCTCTCTGTTTCTTTCTTCCTCGTTCTCTCCCTTCCTCTCTGTTTCTTTTCACTCTCCTGTTTCTCTTTCTCCCTCCCCTCCCTCTCTGTTTGTTTCTTCTCCCCCTCCCTCCTCCCTCTCTGTTTCTTTTTTTCTCCGCCTCCCTCCCTGCTTCTCTCTCCCCCTCCTCTGTTTGTTTCTTCTCTCCCTCCCTCCTTCTCTGTATCTTTCACCCTCCTCCTGTTTCTCTTTCTTCCTCCCTCCCTCTCTGTTTCTTTCTTCTCTCCTCCCCCCTACCTGTGTAGTAGCGTGGCCGAGCCTAGTCTAGTCCGCGGGTACAGGGAGCTGTTGTTTCCTGTACCCGGCCGGACTAACAGGAAGTGAACACTCAGTGTTCACTTCCTGTTAGTCCGGCCGGGTACAGGAGACAGCTGCTCCCTGTACCGGTCGGACCATGCCATACAGGGCTCGGCCACGCTACAGTGAGGGAGCTGACAGGAGGGAGCGCTGAGCGCTGAGCGCTTCCCTCCTGTCAGCCTCTCCTCAGGCTGCGCCCGGGCTGTGCGGTCCGCCCTCATGGACGCACCGCCCGGGAAAAGCTGCAGCCGCCTAAGGCTCTTTACAGAGCGCTCGGGCGGCTGCAGCATGAGCGGGACCGGCGCTCCTGGCGGCGCCCCCTCCCAAGGGGCGCCCTAGGCGGCTGCCTAGTCCGCCTAACAGGTAGCGCCGGCCCTGCGTGTACATTTGGCTCAGTCCTTAAGGGGTTAAATAAAGTGTAAGCCCATATTTTGTTTTTTTACTGCATGAACACTTTATAACACAAGCTGTATTTTGGTTGTGAATTGGTTTTCTACAGATGTTGTGACACTCAGAAAGAGTGAAGTTTTTTCACTTGCTACACTATAATCCGGTAGCGCTTAACAATGGGTGGACTAATAGACACGTATTTGTAACCAGACAAGTTTGATGCACAGGAACAGAGGAATTGAGGGCCCTGCTCAATGAGCTTACATGTTAGAGGGAGTGGGATATTGTGACACAAAGAGTAAGAGTAGGGTAGAAAAGTAGGTTGCTAGGATAGTATTCATTGAGGGCTTAGTGTTTTTTGTTTTGATGACAGTTTCAGGAGAGGAATCGGTGCGGGGAGGGAAAGTTGTTCACAGTTTAATTGATATGCTTTACTAAAGAAGTACGATTTCAAAGATTTTTTAAATGAGTGTAGATTGGATGAGAGTCTAACATAGAGGAGAAAGGCATTCCATAGGAACGGTACAGCCCTAGAGAAGTCTTTACGGTGAGTATCAGAGGTAGGAGTACGAACAGAGGTTAGACGTAGGTCTCCGGCAGAGCGTAGGGGCCTAGATGGGACATATTTGTGTATTAATGAGGATAACTAGGTGGGGCAGCATTGTATAGAGATTTGTAAGCAAGTGTCAGGATCTTAAATTGAGCCCTGTATCTTACTGGAAGCCAATGGAGGGACTGACAAAGGGGGAGGCGTGGGAGGTCCGGGCGGGCAGGAAGATGAGCCTCCCTGCAGCATTCATTATAGACTGTAACAAGGCAAGTTGGGAACACATAAGATGACTGAGTAGCGGATTACAGAAGTCAAGGCAAGAGACAGCAGCATGGACAAGCACCTTTGCTGGATCAGGCGTTTAATAGGGTCAGATGCACGCAATGTTTTTGAGATAGAAGCGGCAGGATTTGGCAATTGATTGGACATGAGTGGTGAAGGAGAGGTCAGAGTCAAAGAGAATACCTAGGCAGGGAGCCTTAGAGGTAGAGCGGATGGTAGCGCCATTGACTTGGAGGGACACCGACAAGGGAGTAGCAACACTTGAGGGAGCGAAGACCAGAAGTTCGGTTTAAGGGAGGATCAGCCCCTAGAGTGCGTGGGATCCAATGAATGCAATGACGACCAGGATAGCAGGTAAGTAAATGCTTTATTCCAACAATAAGTAAAAACACATGCAGCAAGTAGTACATTTCACCGTCGCTCACCAGCCTTGGGGAAGAGTAAAGTCCTGTATGCGGAATGTAAACTGTACTTGACTCCCAAATATGACCATTCTAGTCGATGTAGACAGTAAGAGGGTGTAACGGCACCCCCAGGCATGAAAGGGGTTAACAGCCGTTTAGGAGATATTCCCTTCCAGATAAACAGGTAGCTCCACCGAACTGGAGAAGAATATGAATGCTCTCAAACATACAAATGCTGTAAACAGCCGAATAGGAAAAACCATATGAAAGGTTTACACTCCTAGCAGCTGAACTGGAACAGCATACAATAAATCCCCCCAAGAACGAGACAAAGCTCAGTGTTGAGGGTCAAGCAGTGAACAGACAGAGCTTTGCGTTTATTGTTCTATATATACATTCTTACATATTAGTACCACCCACAAGGTTTTGTAAAACAACCAATACACACGTACAATACACTCAGACACTCCCACACAAAATCCACCCCTCTGCCTGTGATACAATTACCTTACACAATGGGTTAATGTAATTATCACAGACAGAGAAATACAGTTTTTCCACATTATTCATAACTTTAAAAGTAGACATCACATTCACATAAAACATTTTCAGAATCAGCATACTCCACATACGAACATATGTCAAAATCATCCAAATTGGTCCAGTGGTTCAAAAGATAGATGAAAGTCCTTTGTGACCAAATGAAGCATGGCTTTTCTGCCCAAAACCAGTGCCACATGGTAGCAAAAGACAATAAAATAGATAAAAATATATAACTGTGCACAGGGCCGGATTAACATAGGGGCTGATGGAGCTGCAGCTCCAGGCCCATGGAATAGGCCCATTTAAAAAAAAAAAAAAAAACCTTTTTTTATTTTTTTTATTTTTTTTTTACACACACTACTGTTAGGTTTACCACCTGACTGGTGTTTTACCAGCACAGCCAGTATTGCAGTAATGCCGGCAATACAAATGAAGGTATTTTTCCCAGTATAAACGGAGATTACTCTGCAATACTAGCACCAGCCAGTAGAGGTCACTGTGTGTGGAGAGAGGCAGGGATAGGAAGTTACAGCATATCCCTCCCTGCCTCTCTCTACTCACTGATCCGCAGGGGAGCAGCTACAGAGAGTCCAGACAGCAACTCCCAGCCTGCAGAGACAGCCTACAGCTCAGGTAAGTGAAGGATGGGGGAAAGGCAGCAGGGAGACATGGGGACACTGAGACACTAGGGGACACATGGGTACACTGAAAAACTAGGGTACACTGTGAGATATGGGGATGCTGAGACACATGGGGACGTTGGGAGACACACTGACATACTGAGACACAGAGACACATGGGACACAGTGTCCCCATGCCTCCAAGCCAGTGTCCCTATTGTCTCAGTGTCCCCTAGTCTCCCAGTGTCTATGTCCCCATGTCTCTGTGTCCCCATGTCTCCCAGTGTCCCTATGTCTTCCAGCCAGTTTCTCTAGTGTCTGTGTCCCCATGTCTCCCAGTGTCTGCGTCCCATGTCTCTCAGTGTCCCCAAATGTCCCCATGTCTCCCAGTGTCCCCAAGTGTATCCATGCCTGTGTCTCCATGCCTCCCAGCCAGTGTCCCTAGTGTCTCAGTGTCCCTAGTGTCTGTGTCCCCATTTCTCCCAGTGTCCCCATTGACTTCCTGCTTCACTGGATACTGCTGTTAGGGGGTATGGATTTACTTGAAAGATTAAAGCATAAATTAGAGAGAGATTAGCATAGAGTATGTGTTTTCTTAAAGCTGCATCCTTTGCGTTTCCCTCCAACACCATCTCCATTAGATACTTGACACTTGAGAGGCATGACTGTTTTAGTGTCTATGGTCGATAAGATTCTTGTCATGACTGCTAGTGTGGTACAGCACGCAGAACTATGTAACATCTACATAGACCGAACAGAAAATGATAAAACGTAAACCGGTCCTTAGAATGGCCGGACTAATACGTTAAAAACAGAGAATGGTCAAGGGAGCCAGAAATATACAATACCATTTAACAAGCCCAGTCAGGGAAGCCAGGAATCAGAATAGTCAGGAATAGCCAAGGTCAAAATACTGGGAAAATCAAAAACAGGACAAGAAAACGCACTCCAAGGATTCAGGAACCAGGAACGAAAACCACGACAGGGCAATAACCTAGGTTAAATATCCCTCTGGCCTCTGACTGCAGAACGTGTGTGTGTGTGTGTGTGACCCTCGGGGGCAGAGCTATATCTAGCTGCGACCGCGTGTTCGGCACCATCTTGAACCTGGGCAGGCAGCTGGGAGAACCCGGCAGAGCAGCTCCTGACTCGCCGCTGAGCAGGTAAGCTCAGTTCGTTGGCGGGGTCGCACTGGTCCGGTGGGACCGCACCTCGCGGCGAGCCGGGGGCTGTGACATTTCTGTAATTAGGCCCCATCATAATAGTCAGCACCAGGCCCACTGGGCTCTTAATCTGGCCCTGACTGTGCAGCTATTGCATAAAACAGGTACAACATATCCCCAGATAGCTTAGATCTGAGCGCACATTATTACTGAATGGCGCTCAGATCACATACATACAGTTCAATTGCCATGGAGCCAAAGTCTTTCAGATAGTCTTTCGTTATACAAATGGGCTCCATGGCATAGCTATCTGGGGTATCACTGTTCAAATAGGGCAAGTACCGAATGACCCGGCTTTCGTGTCTTTGCAGGGGAAAATCAAGCATTTCAACATGGGGCAATAGTCTAAAGGCAGCAGGCGGGCAACCAGGCTCCTCCAATGCACAGTGGCGAGATTGGTCTCGTCACAGAGGGCTCTTCCGCGTTCCTAGCCCGTGACGCGTTTCGCCCCTCCCTTGGGGCTTTCTCAAATGTGCAATGAATCCTCGCACTCTCATTCATCATTTATACGTGAAGGTTTTTGCCATGATCCAATCGGCGGTTTTATATATATATATATATATATATATATATATATGTGTATATATATACTTCAAATAGGAAGAACGGTCACTATGTCCAGGATAAGTTTGGACTAAGAACAGTGAGGTCATTATGGGTGGTACCAGATCCACCATCGGCTTACCCGTTGAATGCAATATATAATAAAGGAATGGATCCCACACCCAGCAAGAGTGAGGGATTCCCAACTGGTAAATCTAATAAATAATAACCAAAAACGAGAATAAATGCTAATAGTCTCAACTCAGACAATGCCCTGAGACTAGAAGCATCTCCTGGAAATTAGGATAGTGCTGTTGAAAATCTCTGTATAATGATAAATAACAGATGGCTAATTGTAGTGACTATATGTCGCCAGATCAACTGATCAAAAATAATAATTTCAAGAGCTCCTATGTATCAAAAGTATAGAACATGTCAAGGTATCATGTATATAAGGGTGTGATTCAAAATAATAAAATGAAGCTTAATTGGATATGGCTTTAAACGAAGAGAGCCACTACAAGTATATCTCATGCACGTTGTATACTATAAACAGTCTCCTCAGAATTACTATCCCATAATATTGTAGACCACAAGTCTTGTTATATTGTATAGGCTGGTGGTTACACAAAGGATATCCAATGTAGTAATCTATAATGTGCCGCCTAAGTTCCGCCTACACCATCCACCGGATGAGAATATTCATTCTAATGAGCGTATGCGACTCAGAAGGAGTTGAAGTGATCCTGATTGGCTCATAGCCCTTTATAAGTTGAAACATCTCCAGAGGTAAGGTTATCCCCTGTCAAAGGTCATCGGGTCTTTTAGTCTTCTAACTTTGAGCACTTGCAGCACCATGCACTTTTAAGCATTTCATTTAGATTTTGGTATTTTGGACTTGGTAGAAATTGGGGGGGGGGCGGAATTCTAGCTTAGAACCCCCACGAAGGTGTTGTTTAGGAGTTAGTCCTTTGGTCTAAATGAGGGTTTTACCTTTACCCTTTTCATTGAGAGATAATCATGAAGGAGTGCTTTAATGTAAATATTTGCTATAATGTTTATTGTTTTTTCATAGTATAGTGTAAATAATTATATTAATATTAAGTTTGTTTGCGTTTCTCTTTTTTTGTTTATTACTTCTTTTATATAGGTGGCTCATAACCCTTAGATAACCAAATACAATATATATTTATACTATTTGAGTGATGGGTGGCAGGGTTTTTCTCCAGACTCATTAATTATTAAATTCTACTCACACACCTTCAGGGGACTTGCTCATCCAATGTCTTTATATAAAGGTAGATTGGTTGGATTTCCTAATAACAACAATGTAAGATACAATATATTATTCTAAGAATAATGGGAGTGCCTTAATTACCTAGGAATCCCAACCTCACAATGTGACTTGGCTACACCAATAGTTCTGAGTTTCTCCCTGGATGCAGACATCTATAATAACCCTTAGATCTGTTACAATAATCCAAGACATCGATGGATGGTTAAAATATCTTCATATGCTTATTTCTTTTTACTCTTTCTTTATCTTATATGATGGAAGAAAGTAAAAGCACGACAAGATACTTTCCATATTATAATGCGAATGTAAGTGTACACGCATAGTAGATACAGGGTTAACAGGATAGCAGAGAAGGTTGTGTTCATTCATAATTGCGATACGTCACCAAAGGGGCGTGATTATCTCGGGCTCTAGCCGTTTGGCGCGAACTCCGAGATACACGCCCCCTACACCCATTGGTGGAATGGGGTTATATGAGCCACAGGTATTTCCGAGCACTTCTGTTTAGTCTCGGACGAAGGCGCGTGTATCAGCGCCGAAACACGTGTTAGACAGCTAAGACAGATAGTCAGATAGAAGTGGTTAGGTGTATGCGCTCTTGTTTTTAGTGATTTGAGATTAGCCAGCCTAGTAACGTTATTTGCCTACAGTGGTGGTTATGGGATGGTGATAGGGGGTTGGATGCCTGTACAGCGAGATTGCTCCATACAGTATAGGAGAGACTGGAGCGATACTATATTGTATGCAGCTTAGGAGTCTACCTTCTTTCCTCCCCCAATTAAACCGATTCCACATGGAGGTTCAACTCTGAGAATACATAGAAGGCATTTTACACTTTGTATCTAGTGCTGACTTCAAGTCAATTGAGCGCTCTAGCTACATTGTTAATGATCTGTGTGACTATATACTTTACAGATATATTAACATTTCTTTCCTATCTGTATGTATGTTAACATTAGGTTGGTATGTTGCTACTGCACTAGGAGAGATATAGCACTAGCTCAGTAGTTTGACACATTTGATCATTTCTTTGTAGTAAGGTTGTATGTCTGAGTGGGTTTTCCCCTCCCCACCCCCTCTTTTCCTGATTTTTGTATCCACGAGGGGATTTAACAAAGTGGACAAGATAACCCACTTAGAGGCATTCTCACCTTTCCATATTGAACTTAACCTATATATTTTTTGTCTCTGTATTTCTTTTTAAACAGCAATCATTAAAAGTTAAATTTTAGTTATACATATTATCATAGCAATCAATTAGGGGGCGCCCTCTTTCTATGGACCACTACTACAGCACAGAACACCCACGAAGGAGCTGCAGACTACTTCACTACCTATAGATAGATTTGAGCTGCATTCAGACTTATGTAGCTTTGTTACTTAGGTAGCAGTATCCTAGGAGCTGTTTGGTTTATTCTTGAGAGAGAGATAGATAGGAACTTTGTATCTGCAGTGTAGCAGTGACTACCTGTCATTTCTCTCTTTCAGATGTTTTTTCATGTCAACTCCAGATCTATCCTACTCCTATTTCAAACCGTCCCCAACCTCCTTTCTGTGCATTTTTTTCTCATAGTGGATGTTATTGCACATTTTTCAGTGGATCATCCCCCTGTGATATTTTGTTCCTGGCTAGGCATCAACAATTGGTTGCATTTACAAATAGCTGTAGGTACAAACACTGGTCAGGATAGTTACTAGGGGCTAAATTACCCACATACTTAGAGATAATTGCTTACCAATTGGGAATCTTTGAACGATTGTATCAAGTTTTATTTCAGTGACTACAATAAAGTTTATTGTCATATTTTGATATATTGTTCCTAAATAGTTCACTGGAGGATCCGTGGTTATCCATCCTACCAAGCAGTGGTAGATACATTGGCTATCTTTTTTAATATTTATTTATGTGATTTACCAGTTGGGAATATCTTACTCTTGCTGGCCGTGGGATCCATTCCTTCCTTTATAATATATATACGAAACAGATATATTGTCCCTGAAAATTCTTATATTAAAAAATCATTTGGTCCTCCAGTATCAAATACATTTTATCATTACAAAGAACAGAGTATGCCAATATTTAAAGAGACCAAGAAAGACGAAAATTATTCAAAAATGGAACAGTCATATGGTAAAGTGACACATTATGCATAAATGTTTCTCTCATAAGTAAAAAATTGTAAAAATCATGTCTTCACATTTAAAAAAATATAAGCACCAACATAATACATCAAATGAAACTAGTCAGAATTAAACTACACAGCAGAAAAAAAGTGAAAAATACAAAAATGTAAGTGGTAGATCATCTAAATGAAAATGAAAAATACAAAACAATAAGAATATAAAATGAGGTAGTATATGGCTTAAAAAAACACGCAAAGTAGATACATAAGGCAATATTAAGTCTAGGACATAAAAAAAATGGAAGAATAATATATAAAAAAATTGAAAATGAAAAAATGGTGATCGTACGGGAGAGATACATTATAGTATATATAAATATCTAAAATGAATCAATAATAGTAAAAACTATTTAAAAATATATATAATGATAAAAAATTACATATTTCAAAGTCACTCTTTTGTGCAGGCTGTGTATTATTATAACACATCTTGCATCTAAAAAAGTCAGTGGGGCATCCCAGAAAATTCCCTGACGGTTTTTTATTTTTGTCTTTCAGGTAACTGTGAACCAAAGTGTTCCTCAAATTCAGAGCCCCTCGATTTGTCATTTTAGGTCTGGATGGTAATAATTACCCTAGGTCTCTATCCGTTTTTAATATCGTCCAGAATTTGTTCATTTTTTTTTTTTATAAGTTTATGTTGATTATTAAAATCAAATACTAAAACCTTCTCAGCATACATTGATTTGATGAAACATGGGAGATTGTCCATTAAAAAGTTTTTTTTAAATGTTGGTAATAATATGACACATAAATTAGAGGATAATAATGATTTATAAGATACATCTTTTCAACAAAGGGCAAAATTTTACCCAAGCCATCTTAAACATGGTAGTATAGAGGCATTTGAAAAGGCAGTTTTTAATGATTTTAAAAAGATTGGTAGAAACAATAAAGGTTGAAATCTCACATTTGAAGAAAGTGCTGCGCTTAAAGGACTAAGAGAAAATTATTGAATTATCATCAAACCCACAGATAAGGGCAGTAGTTTGGTGATAATGGATACTGAGAAGTAGGTGATAGAATGCACATGACAATTGGGGGATAATGACGTTTACATGAAATTAAATGGAGATCCTTTGGGGAAGATGAGGAAATCCTTCACAGGACTTTGAATAGGCGAAAGCTGGAAGGCATTTTAAAACATAAAGAATATGAGTTCCTGAACATAAAATCTCCTAGGAACCCAGTCTTTTATATCCTTTCAAAAGTCCATAAGGATCTTGAGAACCCACCCAGGAGACCTATTGTCTCCGGAATAGGATCTGTATCGAATAATTTGTCAAAATATATTGACTCTTTCCTTTAACCAGTGGTTTTTAAGACAAAATCCTTTCTGAAAGACACCACAGATGTCCTAATGATATTAAAGGATTTTATATGGAAAGATATATATCGCTTGGTTACCTGTGATTTCACCTCATTATATACGTGTATACCACATGACAAATGATGTGCAGCTGTCAGATACTTCTTGGAGCAAGATCAAACATTACCATCTACACAAATTAACTTTTTAATAGAATGTATCATATGGACCCTTAATAATAATTACTTTTGGTTCGACTCTTCCTTTTTCCTACAGAAGAGAGGAATGGTGATGGGCAGTACTTATGCACACTGTTATGCAAATCTTTTTATGGCCCATTGGGAAAATTCTTTCATCTATGGGCAGCATAGTGCACGGGTACTTGCCTATCATCGTTACATAGATGATATGAGTTTTATCTGGGGAGGGTCCGAGGATGATTTTAGAGATTTTTTTCATTTTTCTTAATAACCTATGGGAAATTCACTTCAGCAGTAATATTAGTATTTCAGCAATTGATTTTTTAGACCTTAAAATTTATGTTGACAAAGGCGTCCTTAAAACACAAACCTTTTTTTTTTTTTTTTAAAGTGGATGTGAATGGGTATGTTTCATACGACAGCAGACATTATTCTCCATGGCTAAATAACATCCCAAAAGGCCAATTGATTAGGCTAAAACACAATTGCACAGAGGAGGGAATATTTCAGCAACAAGCACAGGACCTTCTAAATAAATTTAAAGAAAAACAGTATCCAAAAGATATTTTAGATAAAGCCCTTAATGATGTGAAGGCAATCAAAAATCAGAATTAATTCAAAGGGACATAATAAACAAGAAAGATCAGAAGAATTTAATGAGGTTTTAGTATTTGATTTTAATAATCAACATAAAATTATCACAAAAAAAAATTAACAAATTCTGGCCAATATAAAACAGATAGAGACTTAGGGTAATTATTACCATCCAGACCTAAAATTACATATCGAGGGGCTCCGAATTTGAGGAACACTTTGGTTCACAGTTACCTGAAAGACAAAAATACAAAAACGTCAGGGAATTTTCTGGGGCGCCCCATTGGCTTTTTTAGATGCAAGATGTGTTACGCATGTAAGAGTGAACAGTATGCACAAAAAAAGTGTGGATCTTAAGTTTAAATCAGAAAAGACACAGAAAGACTTTTCCATTTGGGAACATATCACTTGCCAGAGTAATAATGTGGTCTACCTGCTCAGATGTCCCTGTAAACTAGAATATGTGGGTAGGACGACACGTCCGATGCACTTAAGAATTAGAGAACACCTCTATCACATCAAAAAGAGGGTAGAGAGTCATAGTGTCTCAGAACACTTAAAGAAAATACATAATTAGGACCCAAGTATGTTAGAATTTTTAGGGATTAAACGGGTGTCTAAAGAGGGGGAGATTTTATTCGTAATATCGGACAGGAGGAAATGAAATGGATCTTCCAACTGGAGACATTGGCTCTGTCCGGTCTTAATAAGGACTTTAAATTGTGACTTTTTTTATAACTATATATTTTTTTACTATTGTTGATTCATTTTCCATATTTATATATGCTATGTGTAACGGATCACCTGGCACCCCGACTGGGTACCTCCGTTGAAGGATGATCCTAGCGCTTCCTGAGGACACCAAGCACTGCAGCAGACACCACAACCACCGAACCAGAGAAGCATACGAATGCTCTCAAGCATATGAATGCTGTAAGCAGCTGAACAGGAAAAGCAAATCATGCAATAACCCCATAAATATATATAGTATATCCTTGGAACCGGGGGATCTGGGTGAACCACATATCCAAAATTCACCCAGATCCGTTCAGTACTTTGGAAGATACAGTTTAATGCAGATTCCACAGAACATATGCAGGCTAAATTAAAAACAATTACTGTATAATGTGTCCCCTGTTGTATAGTCCAAAACCACTGCACAATGTTTCTGTGCAGCAAATACCAGCGAGATGGCACCGTGTTGAAAAGTCCAAACAGTGTCTGTGAGTTAAAATGGCCGCCATACATTGTTCTCACCATGTGCTTCATCCATTGTTCTCACCATGTGCCTCTGATACATGAAATGGTGGCCACCCAGTAACTCCACAGTATGTCCCCAGATGGTTCTTAAAGGGCCAGCAGCAGCACAACACAAATCCATTATGCCCAAATCATGCCTTTAGAGGGCAATACATCCCAGGGGCCATAGTCACATGGCAGGAGGCTGGCAATCAGTCTTCTCCAATGCCCAGGTCGGTTTCGCCACACTATGATATACCATTTTTGTGTTTTTCACTTTTTTACTGCTGTGTTGTTTAATTCTGAGTAGAAACATAGAAACATAGAATGTGACGGCAGATAAGAACCATTCGGCCCATCTAGTCTGCCCAATTTTCTAAATACTTTCATTAGTCCCTAGTCTTATCTTATAGTTAGGATAGCCTTATGCCTATCCCACGCATGCTTAAACTCCTTTACTGTGTTAACCTCTACCACTTCAGCTGGAAGGCTATTCCATACATCAACTACCCTCTCAGTAAAGTAATACTTCCTGATATTATTTTTAAACCTTTGTCCCTCTAATTTAAGACTATGTCCTCTTGTTGTGGTAGTTTTTCTTCTTTTAAATATAGTCTCCTCCTTTACTGTATTGATTCCCTTTACATATTTAAATGTTTCTATCATATCTCCCCTGTCTCGTCTTTCCTCCAAGCTATACA
>OW240918.1:97943538-97976650 GCA_933207985.1 Pelobates cultripes | reverse complement strand
CTGTGTGTGTGATTTGGGGTTTTAAACTTCAAGTTTTTCAGCTCTTCTGCCTAATCTTATAGATCATTTTGTCTCCCTCACTCTGGGTTTTTTTATAATTCCTAAATGCTAACTTTTTGTTTTTAACTATTTTGGCCACATCTGCGGAGTACCACAATGGTTTCTTGAATTTTTTGCTTTTACTGACAAGCCTAATGCAATTTTCTGTTGCCTTCAATAGTGCAACTTTTAAATAATCCCATTTTTCTTGGACTCCATTTAATTTGCTCCAGTCTGATAATGACTCCTCTACCCATATTCTAATTTTAGAAAAGTCTGTTTTTCTAAAGTCTAAAACTTTTGTTTTTGTGTGGTGTGACTCAGTCACTGTTCTTATATTAAAACACACTGACTGATGATCACTGGATCCTAAACTTTCACCTACAGTAACATCTGATACCAAATCTCCATTTGTTAACACTAAATCTAGTATGGCCTCTTTACCAGTTGGCTCCTCAACAACTTGTTTTAGAGACAATCCCAGTAGGGAGTTTAGAATATGTGTGCTCCTGGCACAAGTAGCTAATTTTGTTTTCCAATTTACATCAGGAAGATTAAAGTCACCCATGATGATAACTTCCCCTTCATTGTCATTTTAGCTATTTCCTCAACTAGTAGATTATCTAACTCTTCAATTTGTCCAGGGGGCCTATAAATCACACCTACATGAGTTACTGTGTGATTACCAAATTCTAACGTAGCCCAAACGGACTCTATGTTTGCCTCACTAACTTTTATTAGGCTAGATTTTATGCTATCCTTCACATACAAGGCCACCCTCCCCCTTTCTTGCCTTCCCTATCTTTCCTATATAAAGAGTACCCTGGTATTGCTATGTCCCAGTCATTTTTCTCATTGTACCATGTCTCAGTAACAGCGACTAAATATACACTATCAGTTGCCATTATTGCCACAAGTTCATGGATCTTATTCCCTAAACTGTAAGCATTTGTAGACATGACTCTAAGCTTATCATTTTTGAACACACTTGCTACAGGCACCTTCTGTCCTTGTTTTGGGGGACAATTGGATTGATGTTTTATCACCCTTTTGCCCCCCTCCTAGTTTAAATACATCCTAGCAAAACCTCTGAACTGCTCACTGAGAATATTTGTTCCCTTTTGAGAAAGATGCAAACCATCTTTTTTGTACAGCTTATCTCCATTCCAAACAGAGCTACCATGAGAAATAAAACCAAATCCTTGCTCCCGACACCATTCACCAAGCCACATATTAAAGTCCCTATTACGCATCCACCTGTCGTTCTGGGTGTTATGCACAGGCAGAACTTCAGAGAATGACAGTGTGGAAGCAACCCGCCGTATATCATTGGCAAAAACACTAAAAACTTCCTTAACCTCTGAAACTTCATTGCAAGCCAAGTCATTTGTCCCTAGATGGACAAGTACATCCAATTCCCCTTCCTGCTTTGCTTGCTTAACAATATTACAGATACGCCTCCTGTCTCTGTGAGCAGTAGCTCCGGGAAGACACCTCACAAGACCACCATTGTCCATCTCCACACCTCTTATAATGGAATCACCCAACAACAACTGCTTTCTATTAGGCTTCACCATACTCTCCAAGCCGGTCTCCACAACACCACTAGTCTCAGTGCCTCTCTCCACAACACCACTAGTCTCAGTGCCTCTCTCCACAACACCACTAGTCTCAGTGCCTCTCTCCACAACACCACTAGCCTCAGTGCCTCTCTCCACAACACCACTAGCCTCAGTGCCTCTCTCCACAACACCACTAGCCTCAGTGCCTCTCTCTACAACACCACTAGCCTCAGTGCCTCTCTCTACAACACCACTAGTCTCAGTGCCTCTCTCCACAACACCACTAGTCTCAGTGCCTCTCTCCACAACACCACTAGACTCAGTGCCTCTCTCCACAACACCATTACACTCTGAAAGTGCAGAAAATGAATTATGAAGAGCAACAGATTGTGCAAAATGCCTTTTATCCACAACTCTAAGTCTACCAGATCCTACAGTAATCCATCTGCCTTTCCTAGCATGTCTCTGCGGCAGTGGCTTTGCAGCAGTTCCAGTCTGAGTTTCTTCACCAGATAATTTACAAATCTCAGACTTCAAAAATACAATCTCCTGCCGCAAGATAGAGAACTGTCTACAGATTAGACAACAACCAAACCTCCAAAAACTGGAACGTGAAACAAATGCATAGCAATTGTTACACTGAACTAAACCTGCCATTCCAATTATAAGAATAATATAAATCGAACAAATCTTAACTTTTTTATTTATCCTCCTGAATACCTCAGATTACCTCCAGTTTATCTCCAGAATATCTCCAACGACACACTTAGAAACAGCACTCTCCAGAATATCTCCAACGACACACTTAGAAACAGCACTCTCCAGAATATCTCCAACGACACACTTAGAAACAGCACTCTCCAGAATATCTCCAACGACACACTTAGAAACAGCACTTAGAAGTAGCACCAAGCTATATTAGACAAGCTAATGGAACCAGGCCTTATATAACTCCTAAAATCACCGCCCACTAGGAATGATTAACACCTGGGTAGGCCTCTGCTTATTTGCAAACAATAGCTAATAACCAGCAATCAACAGCAAGTAACTAGCTTAATCAAATCAAATGCCTTATAATTACCAACAGGAATTCAAACCTTGTGCAATCAGTAACCTTTTCCTACAGATGAATCTTACCTGTAACAGTAGAAAAGAAAGCTCTTAGCACAACTCTTAGACAGTTGAAGCTTCTGTAAAACTCTCCAGAATATCTCCAACGACACACTTAGAAACAGCACTTGGAAGTAGCACCAAGCTATATTGGTAGTTTCATTTGATGTATTATGTTGGTGCTTATAATTTTTTTAAACTGTGAAGACATGATTTTTACAATTTGTAACTTATGAGAGAAACATTTATGCATAATGTGTCACTTTACCATATGACTGTTCCATTTTTGAATAATTTTCATCTTTCTAGGTCTCTTTAAATTTTGGCATACTGTGTTCTTTGTAACGATAAGATGTATTTAATACTAGAGGATCAAATGATTTTTTAATATAACAACTTTCAGGGACAATATATATGTTTCGTATATATATTAATTTCACGAAGAACCGCCGATTGGATCACAGCAAAATCCTTCGCATATAAATGATGAACGAGAGTGGGAGGATTCATTGCATGTTTGAGAAAGACCAAAGGGAGGGGTGAAATGTGTCACAGGCTAGGAATGCGGAAGTGCTCTCTTGCTCATCAACTAGACCAGTCATATTTGGGAGTCAAGTACAGCATACAGGACTTTACTCTTCCCCAAGGCTGGTGAGGGGATGGAGGAGTGTACTACCATACTTGCTTCATGTTTTTTTTACTTATTGTTGGAATTGTTGGAATAAAGCATTTACTTGCCTGCTATCCTGGTCATCAGTGCATCCGTTGGATCCCACGCATTCTAGGGGCTAATCCTCCCTGGGTGATATAACTATGAGTGGGGCTCTTACCACTCTCAACTTGTAAGTTAGATACCTACAGATTATTCTTTTATTTCATGTTTGTTTCTCTATTGCACTCAGAGTTCCTTCTATTTTTTTGTCTCCCTTGTAGATACCAGAGTTGTGACTGTACAAGTTTTGCAAGTATATGCATATGTCACACTTTTTGTCTGTATGTTTCACAACATCACTAACTATGACTTGTTAATACATCTAGAATACACCTAGGTTTGTGAGTTGAATAATATTACTTTAAGAAGTTTATTGATTATAAGATATATCCACAGAGGGTGTTTTTTTTTAATATTGCGCACCATTACTTTGATGTGTTGTCTTTACTTTAATTCTCATTACCAGGATTTTATATTTGTTGCTGCATTCTGTACTGCTTATTGCAATATTGATTACTTTTTGCGACATCTCATTTATAGGCATATATATTCGATAAATTTGAGTGTCATCCACACATCCACATAGAAATGATACTGGAAACAGAAGGAGCTGATGAGTTTACCAAGGGAGGCAGTGTAGATTGAGAACAATAGGGGACCAAGGGGAGGACCCTTAGGGAACACCAACAGAGAGGGATTGGGGAGAAGAGGCAGAGCCAGAGAAAGAAACACTGAATGAACACTGAAAGGTAGGAAGAGCACCAGGAGAGAGTGGTATCTCGTAGACTGAGATTACGGAGGATGAAAAGAAGCTGTTGCCGATAGACGTGTGCAATTCGTTTCGGTCCGAATATGAATTCGGATGTATTTTGGGCAATTCGGACATTTAGGTACTTCCGAATTGCCGAAGTGCCGGATTGCCTAAGTACTAATATACTTACCCAGTGAAAGAAGAAGAATGTTACATTGTATACAATTTTAAATAAAAAGTATACATAGCCAGGATTCAGCTGTAAGCATTTGCAACACTTACAACAATCAAGTAACATGCATTCATATAAAATGTAAGTTACTTAGCCAGTCAATGTAATGACAGGAATGAATAAGTAGATAACTCCCTAATTCCCACGGTATTAGGGAGCTATCTACTAAAAAGCTGAAAGACCTAAATTGGTCTTTCAGCCAAATTTACTAAGTAAAGATTACTTAGTATTAGTAAATTATGCCCCTACTCTCTATGCCATGAGTAGGGGCATGTCTATTAAACAGTCTGTGGTTGCTCACTGTTAAAAATAAATAAATAAAAAAGGTCCCCCCTCCTGAGCCCTCACCCGCGACCTATTGTCCTCCCCCTGGCCCCCACCCCTGAGCGGTGGGTGGGGGCCCTAAATTATAATAAGGGGGGACCTAATGTCCTCCCCCCTAGTTTCCACCCCTGACCGGTGGGTGGGGGCCCTAAATACTAAGGGGGGACCTTATCTCCTCCCCCCTGGCTCCCACCCCTGAGCGGCGTGTGGGGGCCCTAAATTGGAATAAGGGTGGGGGCACTAAATACCTAAGGTCCTCCCCCTGGCCCCCACCCCTGAGCGGTGGGTGGGGGCCCTAAATACTAATAAGGGGGGAACCTAATGTCCTCCCACCTGGCCCCCAACCCTAAGCGGCGGGTGGGTGCCCTAAATAACAATAGGGGGGGCATATTGTCCTCCTCCCTGGCCCCCACCCCTGAGCAGCAGGTGGGGGCCCTAAATAAAAATGTTACCCCCCCCCAGGTGACTAGGGGGTCCTCAAACCCCTAGTCATCCCCTGCCTCCCAAAAAAAAAATTAACCCCCTATCTACACCCCTCACCCTAAAAATAATGAGGGGGGGACCTTTAACTAAGTACCTGTAAAAAAAAAAAAACTTACCATTCGATGTTTTCTTTCTTCTAAAATCTTTTTTCAGCCCCAATAAAGGCCAAATAAAAATCCATAATAACCAATGCAATTAAAAAAAAAAAAAGCACAAAAAAATAAATCCATCTTCACTCAGCGAGGGCTCCTCGCAGGCTGAGCTCTGCAGCGCAGGGGAAGGCTTATAAAGCCTTGCCCCGCCCTGAAATTAGGCTTAGAGCACTCTGGTGGCTTTAAGCCATCCAATCAGAGTGTTCTGACAGGTAAATGAAGAGATTGACAGGTAAGTCTCTACATTTACCTGTCACAGCACTCTGATTGGTTGGTTTGAAATCCACCAATCAGAGTGCTCTGTGTCATTTTACACAGCATGGGAAAGTTCACAGCATGAGAAAGTTCATAACACTCTGACTGGTGGATTAAGTAACCTATCAGAGTATTATGAGTCAAATTACACAGCGTGGGAAAATTCCAAAGAACTTTCCCACGCTGTGTAAAATGACACAGAGCACTCTGATTGGTGGATTTCAAACCTTAGTTTAAAAGCCCCCACTCGTGCTTCGTGGATGGGGGCTCGGGAAGGGGGAACCTATTTTTTTTTTTTTAACAGTGAGCAGCCACAGGCTTCTCACTGTTTGCTAGACATGCCCCTACTTATAGCGAGTAGGGGCAAAATGTACTAATAATTTTTACTTAGTATTAGTAAATTTGGCTGAAAGACCAATTTAGGTCTTTCAGCCTTTTGGTAGGTAACTCCCTAATACCGTGGGAATTAGGGAGTTATCTACTAAGCGGTTGCAAGAGAAGTCCTGAAGTCCCGAAATTCCAAATGCCGAAATTCCAAAGTTCCGAAGTGCTGAAGTGACGAATTGCCGAAGTCCCGAATTGCGAAAGTCCCGAATTTCGGAATGCCGAGCCGAAACAAAAATTTTCCCCATGCACATGCCTAGTTGCCGATCAACAATGTCAAAAGCAGCAGAAAGGTCAAGGAGAATTAGGATAAAGTAGTGGCCATGGGATTTAGCAGTGTTAAGATCATTGTATATTTTAGTCAAAGCTGTTTCAACAAAGTGACGAGCGCGGAATCCAGATTAAGGCGGGTCATGTAGAGTTGGATTTAAGGAAGTCTGTCAATCAACAGCAGTAGTGAGATAGGGCAGTAGTTGTACGGGGAATTAGTGTCAAGGTTGGACTTTTTCAGAATCGCGGTTACTGTTGTATGTTTGAAGGGTAGAGGAAATGTGCCAGAGGAGAGGGAGAGATTGAAAATTTTTATAAGATGCAGCGCAAGAGAAGGAGACAAAGTGCGGACAAGATATGAGGGAATAGGATCGAGGGAACAGGTGTTGGGCCGGGAGGAACAGAGCAAAGCAGAAAACTCTTTTCCTGTAGCGGGTGCAAATGAGCGTAGGACAGCTGAGGAAGTGTGGTTAGGGGAAAGTTCATAGTGAATGGAGAGAGATGAGAGATCTCTTCCCTGGTTGTACTTACTGTATTAAAGCCTGCCTTCTCACACAATATACTATTGTATTTCCTTTCTTTTATCTAGTTTCTTATACAAGACTGGTGAATACTGATCCAGTTGATCATGATTTAGCATCTTATTTCTACATTCCCTCCACTTATCAGGGTAGCAGGCCCAATTCCTACTGGGTTACCGTCCACTGTACTATATTTTCATTTAAAAAATCTCACACAGTACTGTTTTTCAAGAGATTGGTGGAGGTTTGTTGAATTCACTTAACATTATATACCGTTGTATTCAAGTTCTATTCAAGACTCTACCCAGGCTTCCAGAGCCTTTTGTGCATCAGCGTTGGAGTTGTGTGCAGAAGCCAATTCCTCTATTTTATGTTCCAGCCTGTCAGTTCTATCCCCTAGAGATTGGATCTTCTTTCTGATATCTGCCGCTACTTTTGAGAGGCTATCTTTCAGGAAGGACTGCAATCTGTACAGAAGCCTTCTGATTGTCTCATCACTGTCTGCTTTGATAGAAGCTAGGGATTCAGGCTGTGATCTGCATGTTGGGCCCAAGGGTCTTGGAGCTGAGCCGCCGTCTGCAAGCTTCCACTGCCCTCCTTCTGGGGCTTTGTGCCATGGGATCAAATTTAAGTAAATCTGACAATCTGCCAATACATCAGAGGCCGTGCAGATGTCGGGTGAGTACAAGTTTGAATGCTGGTTTAGTATCCTCTAGCGGGAGCACTGTGTCTTATTCCACCTTCTAGTCAAGCCCCAACATTTAACAGCTTTTTAGATATCTCTTGAAGGATATCACCTTTAGCACTCAGTGTGGATGGCTTTAGTATCCCACAGGCTTAACTCTCACTCTGTATATACTCAAGTAATGAATATTACATTTTGGATTTTCTCCTCTACACTAACCAATGAAAGTATTTGGTTAATATTCTTTCAAGAAATATTTTGCTAGTTTTTGCTAACTTTGCTAATTTTAAATACTAGTATCTAAACCTAAATCTATATCTAAATCCATATTGCTTTGTGAGACCATATGTTTCTTGCTTGTACAATATTACTAGTTCCCAATCATGTTTGAACTAGGAAGTTTGAACATTCAATGGGAGAACATAAATCCATGTCAAATACAATTCTACTTTTTCATTTCTTGCCTTCATCAGCAATTTATAAATGTCACCTTACTTGAAGTCTTACTAGAGAGCTGTGAATACTTTTAGGCAAATTGACTCAATTGTTTAAATTAATTGCCAATGTAAAACCCAGTTTTAATATTGACACAATTTATAGAAACATTGAACCACTTTGATACCTCAATTGAGTATGAACTTATATGTATCTTAACTTTATGTATGTAATTTTATATATTTTGTAGCATTAAAACTAGTTCAAAAAGCCTCATCCACCCTCATTTATACTCTAAATATGATTACCAACCTGCAGAGAAATAAATTCCTCTGCTGGAAGGCCCTAGTCTTTAATGCATTGCTTGTAAATGCATTGGAAATGTAAGCACACTCGCTGGTTTCAAGCAGTAAAGGGAGTTCAAATGGGTCATATGATTCCTGCAGGCAGAGACTGGAGAGAAGTGAAAAGACTATACCATTTCACAGTTAGCATTACATTAGTATTCCAGAGCATTATAAATATTGCTATAGCAGTTTTAAATACTTTAATTTTAGAAATACATAATGTCAGCCCCTTTTACTTACCCTTGCGGTCCGTCGATCAGCCCACACTCTGATCTGCCGGACCGCCCCTCTCACACAGCATTGTGTGCACCTGCCCATTTTTAGAACATGGAACACACCTGACTGATTCATGACGTCAGAGGAGCTCCAAACAATAGAGCTCAGCACACTTGCACCAACATAAAAAATCTCAGTTTGACCAATGCACAGTGCACTGTTGTGGTTCCAAGTGTCCCTAGTGTCCCAATAGTGCATTCTTTTGTCTGTTTTGTATAATTTTGGTATTGACCCAGTTTGCTCTTGACTACTCTTTTCTGGCTTCCCTGACTCGGCTTTGTTTCTTGTATTGTGTATTTCTGGCTTCCCTTGACCTTGGCTTTTCTGACATTCCTTGAATTTATATTCTATTATCCAACCATTCTAAGAAACAGTTTATGGACCTTCTATCTGTCTTGGTTTCTTCTGGTGTTGGGTTATAGCGTTACACATAATGTATGTGGGCATTATGCCCAAATGCATTTACTCCTTTCACATTCTGTTGCCATTTTCAGTATGCTGCAGACATAGTAATGCTGTCAGGATACTTACAAATACCTATAAACAAGGTATTTGAGCATTTTTATTTATGTTGTCACATCTACTATACGTGGGATAAAAATGCATTTCTGCTTTTATACTTTTTTTAAAAATGCATTTTAGACACTGTGAAATATTGCAAATAAAGTATACTGTACGGTACGGCCAACAGTAGATTTGTTTTTACATAGAGAGGTTAGTAGACATGAGAAGAATCTAAAGGTTAGAAAATGGCCATAATAACAAATACAGCTAATAGCAAAAAATAAATTTTTCACTGGTGTCACAATAGCTTGCATTTAAAAAAAATTTTTTTTCACTATAATAGATTGAATAGCAGTTAGTTGTCTGCCAGCTTCTGTGTCAGGCTCACAGTGGATACTGTGCCCACTTGCCCAGTGCCACCACTCACTCACTGGTGTCACAATAGCTTGCATTTAAAAAAAAATTATTTCACTGTAATAGATTAAATAGCAGTTAGTTGTCTGCAAGCGTCTGTGTGTCAGGCTCGCAGCGTATACTGTGCCCACTTGCCCAGTGCCACCACTCACTCACTGGTGTCACAATAGCGTGCATTTAAAAACAAAAAAACTTTTTTCACTGTTCTAGACTGAATAGCAGTTAGTTGTCTTCAAGCAGGTGTGTCAGGCCTACAACGTGTACTCTGCCAACCTTTGCCAGTTCAAAGTGCCACTCATATCTGGTGTCACAATAGCGTGCATTTAAAAACCAAAAAACTTTTTTCACTGTTATAGATTGAATAGCAGTTAGTTGTCTTCAAGCGGGTGTGTCAGGCCTACAGCGTGTACTCTGCCAACCTCTGCCAGTTCAAAGTGCCACTCATATCTGGTGTCATAATAGCTTGCATTTAAAAACAAAAAACTTTTTTCACTGTTATAGATTGAATAGCAGTTAGTTGTCTCAAAGCGGGTGTGTCAGGCCTACAGCGTTTACTCTGCCAACCTCTGCCAGTTCACAGTGCCACTCATATCTGGTGTCACAATAGCGTGCATTTAAAAACAAAAAACTTTTTTCACTGTTATAGATTGAATAGCAGTTAGTTGTCTTCAAGCGGGTGTGTCAGGCCTACAGCGTGTACTCTGCCAGTTCACAGTGCCACTCATATCTGGTGTCACAATAGCTTGCATTTAAAAACAAAAAACTTTTTTCACTGTTATAGATTGAATAGCAGTTAGTTGTCTTCAAGCGGGTGTGTCAGGAATACAACGTGTACTCTGCCAACCTTTGCCAGTTCAAAGTGCCACTCATATCTGGTGTCACAATAGCGTGCATTTAAAAACCCCAAAAATTTTTTCACTGTAATAGATTGAATAGCAGTTAGTTGTCTGCAAGCGTCTGTGTGTCAGGCTCGCAGCATATACTGTGCCCACTTGTCCAGTGCCACCACTCACTCACTGGTGTCACAATAGCGTGCATTTAAAAACAAAAAACTTTTTTCACTGTTATAGATTGAATAGCACTTAGTCTTCAAGCGGATGTGTCAGGCCTACAGCGTGTACTCTGCCAACCTCTGCCAGTTCACAGTGCCACTCATATCTGGTGTCACAGTAGCTTGCACGCATAGTAACACTAATCGAAAAAAAAATGACAGGCAGAGGCAGGCCACCCCGCAGGGGCCGTCATGGTCGTGGTGCTGTGATTCCTTTTTGCCCTAGAATAATGCCCAGTTTTCAGAGGCCAGGTACCCTGAACTTGAAAAGTTCTGAGGACATAGTTGACTGACTAACACAGGACACCCAATCTTCTACAGCTTCTGCTCGGAACCTTGACGCAACATCCTCCTCTAGCTTAGCTTTGGGCACCTCTCAAGATACCACTCACCTGCCTGCCGCCACCACCATCACTAGCACCACAGCCGCTTCACTTGGTATGTCAGAGGAGTTATTTACACATCCGTTTGAAGAAATGAGTGATGCGCAACCATTATTGACAGAGGATGTAAATAACAGGGATATGTCTCAGTCAGGCAGCATTACACATGTACGGTGTGATGATGATGATGTTGTACCCGCTGCTGCTTCCTTTGCTGAGTTGTCAGATACAAGTGAAGCGGTTGATGATGACGATGCGTCCATGGATGTCACGTGGGTGCCCGCTCGTCAAGAAGAAGAACAGGCGAAAGTTCAGATGGGGAGACAGGGAGGAGGAGGAGACGAGTTGGAAGCAGGGGAAGGTCGTCGCAAGGAGCTAGTGGCACAGTCAGACAGCATGCATCGACACCCGGGGTCAGCCCGACAGCATGCCAATCAGCGCATGCTGTGTCCACCACCAGAATGCCGTCATTGCAGAGCTCAGCAGTGTGGAATTTGTTTTGTGTGTCTGCCTCTGACAACAGCGATGCCCTTTGCAACCTGTGCCAAAAGAAACTGAGTCGTGGGAAGTCCAACACCCACCTAGGTACAACTGCTTTGCGTAGGCACATGATCTCACATCACAAGCGCCTATGGGATCAACACATGAGTACAAGCAGCTCGCCTACTCTAAGCCGCCAGCCTCCTCCTGGTCCAGCATCTTCAGCCACGTCAACCACTGCTGTCCTCCTTGTCCCCTCTCAACCATCCGCCACTCCGTCTCTCGCCTTGAGCAGTTCCTGCTCATCTGCCCACAGTCAGGTGTCTGTCAAGGACATGTCTGAGAGTAAGAAGCCAATGTCAGAAAGTCACCCCCTTGCCCGGCGTCTGACAGCTGGCTTGTCTGTACTATTAGCCCGCCAGCTTTTACCATACAAGCTGGTGGAGTCTGAGGCATTCAAAACATTTGTAGCTATTGGAACACCACAGTGGAAGGTACCCGGACGAAATTTCTTTTCACAAAAGGCAATCCCAACCTGTACTCGATTGTGCAAAAGGAAGTAATGGCATGTCTGGCACACAGTGTTGGGGCCAGGGTCCATCTGACCACTGATACCTGGTCTGCAAAGCATGGTCAGGGCAGGTATATCACCTACACTGCGCATTGGGTAAACCTGCTGATGGCTGCCAAGCATGGAATGCGTGGCTCTGCAGAGGATTTGGTGACACCGCCACGACTTGCAGGCAGGCCTGCTGACACCTCCTCTACTCCTCCTACTCCATCCTCTTCCATAACCTCCTCGGCTGAGTCCTCTTCTGCTGCTGCGTCTTGCTCCACATCAACGGCACCCTCCCAGCTCCCCAGGTACTATTCCACATCCCGGATACGGCAGTGTCACGCCGTCTTGGGTTTGACTTGCTTGAAAGCAGAGAGTAACACAGGACAAGCACTTCTGTCCACCCTGAATGCACAGGTGGAAAAGTGGCTGACTGTGTAGCAACTGGAGATCGGCAAAGTGGTTTGTGACAACGGAACAAATTTGTTGGCGGCATTGAAGTTGGGCAAGTTGACACATGTGCCGTGCATGGCACATGTGTGTAATCTGATCGTACAACGCTTTGTGCATAAGTACACAGGCTTACAGGACATCCTGAAGCAGGCCAGGAAGGTGTGTGGCCATTTTAGGCGTTCCTACACGGCCATGGCGCACTTTGCCGATATCCAGCGGCGAAACAACATGCCAGTGAGGCGCTTGATTTGCGACAGCCCGACACGTTGGAGTTCAACACTCCTAATGTTCGACCGCCTGCTCCAACAAGAAAAAGCCGTTAATGAATATTTGTATGACCGGGGTGCTAGGACAGCCTCTGGGGAGCTGGGAATTCTTTTGCCACGTTACTGGACGCTCATGCGCAATGCCTGTAATAGGACATAAGCATAAGTAATATTTTCACAGGAGAAAGTCCATTCTTTAGGCCATAGACATGGTGGTGGTAAATCATAACTTGGTGAGTTTTGGTACATTTCATAGTGGTGCTCAGGACTCTACAATTTGTGGTATTTTTCCACCATGTGGGGCAAATCAGGGATTTAGTATTAGGGTCTCTTGAACAATTACATGAAAAAGACCAACATAGTTCAGCGGCTGTCACATTAATTGTCTTCAGGGCTAGGGGGGGCTTGCCTACCAGTGGGTTGAAAGCATAATAATGTAGTTGTAGAGATCTATGAGGTCTATGGGTATGTAGGTACTTCCTCAAGAGTTAGATGGGGGTAGGGACAGCTAATAGACAAGATTGTATGGCGTTTTGCTATCTGCATCCATATATTTCCCTGCCATGCATTATTATCTTCTGGGCTCAAGTCAGAGTAGCATATCTGAACAGAGCATACAATGGTAAAGGATAAAAACAGCTTCATGTCGGTGAATCAGTCAGAGTGACTTGTTTAGAGTGACCTGTGTGTATCCACATGGCTTTTCCTTCCAGTTTCAATGAGGTAGCCATAGTCAGGAGCACTTGGAATGGACTGTCAAAGCGTGGTTCAAGTTCTTTCCTCACATGCCTTTTTATCACCACCCAATCCCCAGGCTGCAGTTTGTGAGTTGCAAAATCAGAGTCTGGATCTGGAATGGAATCAAAGACTTGTTTATGCACCCTGCCTAATCTTTGGTGGAGGGCCTGTACATAGGCAGTCATACTACCATGCTGCATCTGGGGAAAGGTCTGGGGAAAGTAGAGGCCTGTCTTTGAGGCACATTCAAATAACAATGAAGTCAGGAGCACAACCATCAATAGTAATAAAACAATATTTATTAAGTGGGTATATTCTTTAGAAATATCACATAACATAAAGATCCAAAATATAGGATCATGTCACGCTATACAGCAATGATCAGAAAAATTCTGAATATATATGTATGTACGCCAAAAGCGTCTTACATGAATAACAGAGTCTCAATATACAGAAATAGAGAAATGAAATAACAGTCTAATCCAACCCCACAAACAAGGACATAAATATACAAAATATATATAACAATAAGCATACCAGACCTTGTGAGAAGCAGGGACAGAGTCAGTCACAAAAACACCCCCAACGTTTCGGCAAAAATGCCTTTATCAAGGGAGCATCAAACAGGGGCATATTCAAACAGGATCTCAAAAGGGGACAGGCCATGCCTGGAATTGGGGGTGAATCTCATAGACAAGAGTACATTCAGTCCAGGGCTTCCGTGTCTTGCATGGCTTTTGAAATCTAGTTCTTTAAGGTGCCATTTGCCTTTTCTACTTTCCCACTACTCTGTGGTGATGAGGGGTTTGGAAGGCCTGGCTGATCCCTAAGGATTTCATAATTTCTTGCATTATTTCCCCAGTGAAATGGCTACCTCTGTCACTTTCAATTACTTCAGGTACCCTGTATCTACATACCAGTTCCTTCAGAAGTGTACTTGCTGTGACCTTTGTTGTGGCTTTCGACACTGGGTAGGCCTCAGGCCATCCTGAAAAGAGATCAATGCACACCAACACATATTCATACACTCCTACCTTAGGCAGTTGAATATAGTCTATTTCCAGTATTTGAAACGGGTAAAGTGGCCTTGGTGTAAGTTTACTTGGTGTTTTATCAGCCTGTCCTGGATTGTTTCTAGCACAAATCATGCAAGCTTGGGTGTGTTTCGCTGCTACAACAGTAAATCCGGGTGCTAGCCAATGGGTGTTTACTATGCTGTTCATGTGCATCTTGGATAGGTCCATGGGCCATCTGGGCCATCATGGGGTACAACACTCGTGCTAGACACAGTCTTTTACCTTTCCTCCACATTCTGTCATCATTATGTTCTGCATCTTGTTTCCTCCAGAGGTCATGTTCTTCCTTGCTTGCCTGTCTTTGTAAGCTCAGCAGTATATTGTAGTCAACTGCGTCATCTGTGAGAACAACTTGCAGGAAGGTATTACCTGTAGAAAGATGTACTTGGATTGCTGCTTGCTTGGCAGCTTTGTCTGCTTTGTGGTTTCCTCTTGTAATTTCATCTGTGATCTTCACGTGAGCTGCCAACTTGATGATGCCTACATGAGTGGGTAGCAGGATAGCGTCCATAAGTGCACTCACGGCTTCAGAGTTCTTGATTGGAGTACCTGCTGAGGTGAGAAAATCACGAGCCAACTATATAGGGACAAAATCATGGGCTATAATGAAGGCATAGCGAGAGTCTGTGTAAATATAAGCTGTCTTACCAGAGGCCAGTTTGCACGCTTCAGTGAGTGCCTTCAGCTCATCCTCCTGTGCAGATCAGTGAGGAGGGAGTGGTTCAGCTTTTATTGCCTCATGTGCAGAGACTACAGCATATCCAGTGTGGAAATTACCCTTCTCATCAGCATATCTGGAATCATCTACAAAAAACTCAAAATCTGCATTAGATAATGGAGTATCAATTACATGCGAAAAACCTGCTGTCTCTTGTGCCATTAGTGCTGCACAATCATGGGGTACCTGGGCATTAGCTAACGCATCTGGTGAAAGTGAATTTACAAAAAGATCAGAAGTACAAGTACCATTCCCCCTATCTCCACTCCCCACATTTAAATCCATGGGAAGTAATGTAGATGGATTTAACACCATACCCCTTTTCAGTGTAACATTAGGTGGCATAAGCAAGGCAGATTGCATTCTGAGATTCCTTGCAGTATGTATGTGTTTTGGTTGAACTTGTGACAGTATTCTGTTGATGTCATGCAGTGTGTATATGGTCACTGGGTTATCTAAGACAATATCAGTGGCTTTGTCCAGGAGGGCAGTAACAGCCGCCACTGCCCTAACACAAGAGGGGGCACCCCTGGCAACAGGGTCCAATCTGGTGGAGTAGTATGCTATTGTTTTTTGTTTACTACCATGGTCCTGTGTAAGGACAGATGTCGCATAACCCGATTGTTCTGTACAGAACAGTATAAAAGGCTTTCTGTAATCTGGAAGACCCAGTGCCGGAGCTGAGATGACAGGCAACTTTTGGGTGTAAAAAGCATTTTACACAATAAGATATACTGCAATAAGATTACATCATCTGGCCTTTGCCACTCTTCAAGAATCTGGGCCATAGCCATGCTGTACATAGTGGGTGAGTTTTGTGCGCCCTGTGGCAATACTGTCCAAGTGTACTGCTTATGTTTATGTGTAAATGCAAATAAATACTGACTGTTGGGAACCAGGGGGGACACTGAAAATTATAAAGCAAATGACAAGGCAAACAATAAAAATAACTCAAAACCCACAGTTATATTCCACTATCTGAAGATTCCGTTTACAAGACATAACACAACATCCACCTGAATATAACCATAATACCACAGAAAACAAGTTTGTGACAGATCCATCTGTATAGACTGGGATTGCTGGTTCGTCTGTTTTGCCTTTTCGTGGAATTACCCGTTCGTATGCCTCTGTTCGTATAATTGACGTTTTTTGCCGAACAAAACTACCGAACGGACGGCCACCCAGACGAGAAGTGTGCTGCTGGTTAACCTCTTGATCCCAATTAGAACGTTGTGGTTAACCGCAGACACTACTCAATTAAAACCGAATGCAGGGTGGTCGTCGTTCATATGTCGACCACGAGGCGGCGGCCATTTTAAACAAGCGAAAGACCAGCGGTGTTCAGCCCAGATTCTATGGAACTAAAAACTGACACTTTTACCACCAAACACCGCTGAAGCCGCCGACCTCCCTTCTCGATCGACAGAAGTACACGAACACCGGCCGTTCAGAAGTTTGAAACGCACAAATGGACTTAACCCAGATAGCCTTCCCATGGAGTCAATCGCATACCGAAAGACTGTAATAGACTTTGACTCCATGGCGATTGAACTATGCGTATGGGATCTGAGCGCTATTCGCCAATAATATGCACTCAGATCCAGGCTATCTGGGGATATGTGATACGAATGGGAAATATTCGACAATTATAAAGTTACATATTTTTATGTGTTTTTTGCAATTTGCCTCTGTCCTGGGAGATAATTGAATTACTTCTCAATTGTCTCCAGGGCAGAGGGGAGGAAACCATAATGCAGGGAATATTCTGTGTCTGTGGGTCCTAACATGCCATATGTCTGTCTATTGTTACAGTCTCCCATTTGGTCCCCTAGGGGAGTGTCCACCGAGTGGGAGACCTGCATAAATACGGGCGGGTAGCCCACAGTAAAGCCAGTTGATGTTTTACCCTCAATGTGGAGCTTGGTCTCGTTATTGGTGGGATTTATTACCGACGACTAGAGACTGCCGGATGGGATTATTAGCCCCTTGGGAGATATATGCGTTCGGCTACTATTGGCGATTCGTGAGTTTGGAGCTTGAGAAGTGAAGCACCCGTACGGGTCCCGTTCGGGAGATTACAACATTCCCCTGCTTGTGGTTCGTATGATTACAATTGATACGAATGAAGCCTGTGTTATTGCGAGAGGGGAGGATTCATTAAACGGCGGTTTGTTCATTTGATGCTGAGGGTACCGTAACAACTGGTGGCAAATGACGGGATGACCCTCATCGGCCAGAGAGACCACTACAGCCAGGATTAATGGAAATACCGTATGAAAGGTTGAAAAGAGCTACCCTAAAGGATTTATTGGAACAAAGAGGCAGACAAGCCAGTAATCTCAAGAAGAGGGAGATATTGCACTACTGAACGAAATGAATGGAGTACCAGGGGCTGAAGGAACGAATGGGCCCAGCGCAGCTGACAGAACCCCCGAGGAGGCAAGCTTTGACCGGGCGGTAAGAATCAGACTGGCTCATTATGGTCCCAACCCATCTCCAGAGATCATCAGCCGGGTCATGGACGCTGTGGAGGCCAACCTGCTACGTCAAAGAGGTGCTGCAGCAGCCCCAGTTCCAGCAATCCCGGTGGAAAGAAAGAAGGTACAGTTTGCAGCATTTAAATCCTTCAGTGAGACAGGAGGAGAGATTGATGGGTACCTTGCTGATTTTAAGCGGCAATGTGCCCTACACAAGGTAACCCCAGAAGACTATATTGTCCGGCAAGTTATCCGGCCGGGCCAGTGATGCTTTTCGGGCCATTCCCGATGAGGAGATCGGGGATTATGGGGCTGTCAAGGAAGCGTTACACCGGAGGCATACAGGAGGCGGTTCAGAGACACTACCAAATTAGCTGGGGATTCTTATGTTGAATGGGCATATAAAGTGCACCGCACAGCTGCCCACTGGATGGCGGGGTGCCAAGCTGTATCCGGGGAAGAAGTGCTGCAGATGTTCCTGCTGGAGCACTGTTTTGAAAAATTATCCCCAGGCATCAGAGAGTGGCTAAGGGACCGTAAACCCTCCACTCTACACGAAGCAGCTCGCCTGGCAGACGAGTACACAGATGCCTGCAAACTGGACAGTGCTATTGGTAAGACTCCTGCCAGAGTGGAGTACTGACCAGCAGCATCCCCAGCAGCTACCGTCTACCAACCACCGACGAACCGGCCGTCAGCACCCGCTCCATCTAATAACTACCAGCAGCCGCCCCGGTTCAACTCACGGGATTACTCGCAACCCATCAGATGTTTTGGGTGCAAGCAGCTAGGGCACAAATGACCAGAGTGCCCGCTGAACAATGCTATCCAGGCCCAGTCTTGGAGGAGACCAGCCAACAGAAATCAACGACCCCCTTCCCCGGCTGCCCACTGCGTGGAGGAAGAGGTATGCTGGGGCATTCTGCACGAGGCAGACCCTGTCCAAGCTGCCCACCGGGATAACCGACAGCACCACCGGCAATTTGTCAAAGTCATCGGGAAGGAGGTCAGTGGTCTGCGGGATACCGGTGCAACCATGACATTGCTTCAAAAGCACTTGGTGTCTGAGAACCAACACACTGGAGACACTGTGGCGGTGCGAGTAGCCGCAGGCTCTGTCTTTCGCCTACCCATTGCCCGGGTACATTTGGATTGGGGAGTGGGCGCGAGACATGTGAATGTGGGGATCATGAGGGACTTACCAGCGGATGTCCTTCTTGGAAATGACTTGGCTCCCCTTGTCTTCCTTGGAAATGACTTGGCTCCCCTTGCCTACGCTCCCATGGGTCCTGCTGAAGTGAACGCTGTCATGACCCGTGCCCAGACCCGTGCCGCCGACCCGTGCCACCTGCTGCTGAGACCCAGGTACCCTGACTTGTACCTTGAATCAGGCCCCTTTAGGCTGGGATACCCCAGAGATGTACGGGAGGGAAACCCGGGAAGACCCGACTTTAGAGAAGTATAGGGCCAGGGCAGATACTGGGGAAGAGGGGGTCGATGGGGAGCATTACGAGTGGGTGGGGGATAGGCTGTACAGGATTCCTAAACCGTCCCAGAAACCGAATACCCCTCCGCAGAATCGGCAGCTGGTGGTGCCTGTGAAATACCAGCAGGAGATTCTGCGGATTGGGCATGATGTGCCATTAGCAGGCCATCTAGGCTTCCGCCGCACAGCTCATAGGATCACCCAAAATTTCTTCTGGCCTAATTTCAACCGAGATGTGCGGGTCTATTGTAGTACATGTGACACATGTCAACGGGTAGGTAAACGGGGGGATCACGCAAAGGCTAGGCTCATATCGATGCCTATCATTGGAGAACACTTTTCCCGCATAGCCGTTGACATTGTGGGTCCACTGGCCAGGGCTAGCCCATCTGGTAAGAAGTATATTCTCACCGTGGTGGACTATGCCACCCGTTATCCAGAGGCAGTAGCGCTGTCTAATATAGAGGCAGAGACGGTTGCTGATGCCCTGGTTAAAATTTTCACTAGGGTTGGGTTCCCTCAGGAGATCCTCTCCGACCAGGGAACTCAGTTTACCGCTGTGCTTACCCAGCAGCTGTGGAAGGTGTGCGGTATTAAACCGCTGCTTAGCTCACCTTATCACCCACAGACTAACGGTCTCTGCGAGCGATTTAATGGCACCCTCGAACAGATGTTGAGGACTTTTACTGACACTTGCAGAGACTGGGAGCGATTCCTGCCTCATTTGCTATTTGCATACAGAGAGGTGCACCAGGAATCTACTGGGTTCTCTCCCTTTGAGCTACTCTATGGGAGAAGGGTCCGCAGAGCCCTAGATCTCATTAGAGGACACTGGGAGGGAGGGACAGAGCAAGAGGGAACCCCCATCGTGCCATACGTTCTGGAACTCCGGGACCACATGGAGAAACTGTCCCTGATGGTAAGGGAAAATCTCCAGGTGGCCCAGGGGAGACAGAAGAGGTGGTACGATCGGGGTGCCCGACAGCGGGTCTTTCAGGTTGGGCAAAAGGTTCTAGTGCTCAAGCCTGTGAAGACGAACAAGATGCAAGCATCTTGGCAGGGCCTGTATAAAGTGTTAGCTCAGGTGTGTGATACTACCTATCTTATAGCCAGCTGTGCAGATGAAAGGATTCAGCGATCCTTTCATGTGAATATGCTGAAGGAGTATCAGGAGAGACCAGAAGATGTCACTGCAGTGTGTGCCCCGGCTGCCGATGACCCCGAGAATTTACCCTTGCCTGACCTATTAGAGAAGGACCCCCAGACTGATCTCACTAGTCTTGTACAGCTAGGGGACCGGTTAAGCCCCACAGAGAAGGTACAGGCTTCTGTGGGAGAAGCAGGCGACATTCTCCCAAGAACACGGCTACACTACCCTAGCTGTACACAAGGTAAAGACCCCCGGACAGAGTCCCCCTATCGTATCCCTGAAGCAGTCCGGGAAGGACTGCGGAAGGAGATGACCAGGCTTGGAGTCATCGAACATTCAGACAGCCCTTGGGCCTCGCCTGTGGTCCTGGTGCCTAAGAAAGATGGGACCACCCGGTTCGGTGTGGACTATAGGCGGCTCAACGAGCGGACCACCACTGACGCCTACCCGATGCCCCGGGTAGACGAGTTATTAGACCGCATTGCCAGGGGGCGCTATCTGACCACCATAGACCTGTGTAAAGGTTATTGGCAGATCCCCCTGGCCGAGGATGCTACCCCTAAGTCGGCATTCGTCACCCCATTTGGTCTGTACCAGTTTAAGGTCATGCCATTTGGGATGAAGAATGCTCAGGCTACCTTCCAGCGTATGGTGGATAGGCTTTTCGATGGCTTCCAGGAATTTGCATGTGCATACCTGGATGACATTGCAGTCTACAGTGAGTCCTGGGAAGAACACCTGGTACATGTAGGGGTGGTTCTGGACAAGATTCGGGCCGCTGGCCTGACCTTGAAGCCAGACAAGTGCCATCTAGGCAGTACTTGGGTCACAGGGTAGGATGTGGGAGACAGAGACCAGAGACAAGTGCTGGCCTTCCTGGGAACAGCAGGGTATTACCGACGTTTTGTCCCCGACTACAGCACTATTGCTAAACCCCTGACTGACCTAACGAAAAAGAACTTACCTAAGCAGGTTCTGTGGTCTCCAGCTTTTGAAGCCGCGTTTCAGGCATTGAAGCAAACTCTGGTGAATGCCCCTGTCCTGGCTGCCCCAGTCCCTAACAAACGTTTTCTCGTTCATACAGATGCTTCCATGTATGGACTGGGGGCTGTGCTGAACCAGGTCGGGGAAGATGGAGGAGAGCACCCTGTCGCATATCTCAGCAGAAAGTTACTACCCCAGGAAGTGAGTTATGCGGCAGTGGAGAAGGAGTGTTTGGCCCTGGTCTGGGCATTAAAGAAATTGAGCCCCTATTTGTACGGGCAGGAGTTCTCTCTTATCATGGACCACAATCCTCTTGTCTGGCTTAACCGGGTCTCAGGAGACAATGGTAGACTGCTGCGGTGGAGTTAAGCTTTACAACCTTACAACTTCATCATCAGCTACCGACCCGGTAAGCAGAACGGGAATGCGGATGGATTGTCCCGGCAAACTGACGTCCCTATTACCTCCTAGTCTGGTCATCCCCAAGTTGACCCGCCACAGGGTCAAACCGGGTCTGCCGGAGTGTTCCACAAGGGGGTAGCCGTGTGACAGATCCATCTGTATAGACTGGGATTAATGGTTCGCCTGTTTTGCCTTTTCGTGAAATTACCCGTTCGTATGCCTCTGTTTGTATAATTGAGGTTTTTTGCCGAACAAAACTACCGAACAAACGGCCACCCAGACGAGAAGTGTGCTGCTGGTTAACCTCTTGATCCCAATAAGAACGTTGTGGTTAACCGCAGACACTTCTCAATTAAAACCGAATGCAGGGTGGTCGTCGTTCATATGTCGACCACGAGGCGGCGGCCATTTTAAACATGCGAAAGACCAGCGGTGTTCAGCCCAGATTCTATGGAACTAAAAACTGACACTTTTACCACCAAACACCGCTGAAGCCGCCGACCTCCCTTCTCCATCGACAGAAGTACACGAACACCGGCCGTTCGGGAGTTTGAAACGCACGAATGGACTTAACCCAGATAGCCTTCCCATGGAGTCAATCGCATACCGAAAGACTGTAATAGACTTTGACTCCATGGCGATTGAACTATGCGTATGGGATCTGAGCGCTATTCGCCAATAATATGCACTCAGATCCAGGCTATCTGGGAATTTGTGATACGAATGGGAAATGTTCGACAATTATAAAGTTACATATTTTTATGTGTTTTTTGCGATTTGCCTCTGTCCTGGGAGATAATTGAATTACTTCTCAATTATCTCCAGGGCAGAGGGGAGGAAACCATAATGCATGCTGGGAATATTCTGTGTCTGTGGGTCCTAACATGCCATATGTCTGTCTATTGTTACAATCTCCCATTTGGTCCCCTAGGGGAGTGTCCACCAAGTGGGAGACCTGCATAAATATGGGCGGGTAGCCCACAGTAAAGCCAGTTGATGTTTTACCCTCAATGCGGAGCTTGGTCTCGTTATTGGGGGGATTTATTACCGACAATTAGAGACTGCCGGATGGGATTATTAGCCGCTTGGGAGATATATGCGTTCGGCTACTATTGGCGATTCGTGAGTTTGGAGCTCGAGAAGTGAAGCACCCATACGGGTCCCATTCGGGAGATTACAGCATTCCCCTGCTTGTGGTTCGTATGATTACAATTGATACGAATGAAGCCTGTGTTATTGCGAGAGGGGAGGATTCACTAAACGGCGGTTTGTGCATTTGATGCTGAGGGTACCGTAACAAAGTTCTTTAGATCAGACATTTTTAAGTCATTCCTTACCCAAACAGACCAGTAGGACGTGGATCTGAGAGCGAAATTGATAAAGGTAGAAAAAAAGTTTTCCTTACCTTGCTGCGGCTGATTTCACTGTCAGAGGGATGTCCACCTGTATGCTAGTGTCCGAGTCTTTCGACCGTCAGATCCTGGGGCGATGTCACCAAATTGATATAGATCCAAATATTAATCTTTGTTATATTCAGAGGAAGCCCAAATTATTATTCCAAGTGCACTTGGAGTGGAGCGTGAATTAGACACCAGACACCTGTTGGTATTCAAAATAAACCTCTGTCGTTTATTCTTCAGTTGGGTTTTTATACATTAAAAAGTAAATACTCATTGGACAGTAGTAGGAAGGGAGTGAAAGGGTGAAAGGAGTACAGATACGACATAGTAATGAACGTCATGAACATATAACAAATAAGTTCAGTGAAAAAGAAAGAACAGAATGATTTGAGAAGAGACAGCTCAGGTGGGGGCTTTCTGCTCCTGGAACTAGACATATATGGTCATAGGTGTCGTTTTAAGCATCAAGCATTTCCCGAGTCCAAGTTAGCCAATTTTAATATAGGATATCATAATATGACACCTATAAGCTTGAGCCTTGGAATCAAGATAAATTCTATCACAAGGGGTAGTCCCCAGATCCGGGACTACCCCTTCATCAAGCAGATCCTCCTGGCCAGCTATGCTGTCATCCCTGAGCAATACCGCCAAAAGTTCGGGGAAACCAGTAAAGGGGAGAAGAACTCCCATGCGGAGTGGGCATGTCGCATCACAGAGGCTACCCAGAACTGGCTGAACTCCCAGCAGGCCAAGTCCCCTGAAGTGATCACCCAGCTTTTAATGCTGGAATATTTTTTATAATGGTCTCCCTAACGAAGTACGAGAATGGGTAAGAGACAGCCGAAGACCCTCACTGAGGCAGCTCAGCGGGCTGATGAATATGCCGACATCCAGCTGCCCCAGTGGCCCCTGTTCCCCACCAACCACCCATCCGACCTCTGCTCAAACCCCACCCCGTTGCCGCAGCTCCCCTTCGTGGACTACCAGTCCGAGCACCTTCACAGCGAATCTACCTCAGGGCGGAACAGAGCTGCTTCCAATGCAACCAGCCTGGCCACATCAAAATGAACTGTTCTCAAAACTGGAACAAACCACAGTGGGTTACCCCTGTTGTCCTGGCCAACCCACGAGCAGCAGCTCTCTGCTACCACAATGACCCCACAGAGTTCCAGAACCCAGACGAAGAAGCCTGGACCATCCTACATGAGGCAAACCCCGTCCAGGCCGACCATTATAACTGGGACCACCACAGACAGGCAGTGTGAATGGGCGCAAGGTCCAGGGGCTCCGAGACATCGGAGGCACTCTAACTCCACAGCTTGTCCCGGAGAAAGGAAAGGCGGAGGTACAGTGTCTGTTTGAGTGGCCAGAGGGAATGTCCACTATATACCTGTGACTGACTGACCACACCCCGACCGGGTACCTCTGTCAATCGCTGCTTCCTAGTACTAACGAGTACCATAAGCACTGTGCTGGAACACCACAACTACCTCAAACCCCATGAACTGGTGCAGCTTGGTTGGGATGTTGCCGTCTCCTACCCACCCTGGATCTATGACCAGGATCCAGCTTCCAGTGGGTAGACCTCTCTTATTATAGAAATATTGATGAATCAGCCACAAATCTCTTAATAGTGCGATGATCACTGTTAAGTTTTCGTGAAATATCTAATGTTTTCATACCTCGCCCAAGGCATTGAACTATTTCACTCTTTTTGGCAGCAGAGAGATCCTTTTTCTTCCCCATATTGCATGAAAATGGTGCTCTGCTTAATAATGTGGAACACCCTCCTTAAGTAGTTTTTCCTTAAATTGGGCTCACCTGGCAATCTAATTACCACAGGTGTCCGAGATTGTTTTCAGTGATCAAAAGACCCCTGAGACACAATGCCATCCATGAGTTAAACTGAAAAACAAAATATTTAATCTTTGTGACACTTAAATAGAATTTGCATAATAATTTGGAACAGGGTGTAATCACAGGGCAGGAGGCTGGCAAAAAGGCCCTTCCAAAAACTCGTGGCAAACTCAGAGGCAAAGAGGAGTTTGTCACAATACCCATCGCTCATGTCCACCTGGATTGGGGCGCTGGATCCCAGAGAATCAAAGTGGGTCTCATGGATCGACTACCCGCCGAGGTACTTCTCGGCAACAACCTGGGACACCTTACCTACACTTCTGTCTCCGTTCAGACCCTGGACGAAATCTACCTGATGACCCGACAGCAAGCCCGCACCACCCCAGTCGGCTCACACTATGACGGTCAGGTAGGCACACATGCTCTTTACCAACTCCAAAGTCCCGTAAAAGGCCCCGTAAGCGAGCCCCCACTGAGTCAGTTCCCCCTTCCCGGCGCCATTCCGGCCCTACACCAAGGCTGCCCGTACCCATTACCAAACCCCAGTGCCCCGAGATCCTAGTCGTGACCTGGCCCCCATAACCTGGGATACCCCAGCTGAGTTTGAGAAGGAGGTAGCCTCCAACCTGACCCTACAGAGGTACAGGGACAAAGCATCCACAGGGGAGGTTAGGAAAGACGGGGAGCGGTACACCGCATAGCAGTAAAGAAGGAACCCGTTACAGCCCCTACCACCACCAAGTAGCTGGTGGCACCCAAGAAGTATCTTAATGAGCTGCAGAAGCTAGCTTACGCTATCCCGTTGGCAGGGCATTTGGGCAAGAGCCGGACTGCATCTCGGCTCACCCAAAACTTCTTCTGACCAGGCATCCTTCAGGATCTGAGGCAGTACTGCCAGACCTGCGATGTCTGCCAGAGAGTGGGGAAGCGGGGGGGACCGGCACAGGGTCCCCCTCCATCACCTACCTATTACCGAAGATCTGTTTGGCAGAGTAGCTGCCGACCTCATAGACCCCCTAGCCAAGCCAAATCCCTCAGGGAAGAAGTACATTTTGACCATTGTGGACTACACCACTCGGTACCCCAAGGCTGTCGCCCTGAGCAATATCCGGTCAGAGACTGGGGCTGAAGCCCTGATGCGAGTGTTCTCCCTGATGATTTTCCCCGGGAGATTCTCTCGGACCAGGGCACCCAATTTATTGCCGAAATGACCCACCAACTGTGGAGGTTATATGGCATTAAACCGATCCTGAACTCCTCTTACCACCCCCAGACCAATGGCCTGTGACTCACAAGGATTGGGAAAAATTCCTGCCCCATCTCCTGTTTGCTTATCGGGAGGTGCCGGAGGATTCGACAGGGTTCTCCCCGTTCAAACTGATGCTCGGGCGGAAGGTGAGGGGACCCCTACATCTAGTAGTTCCCCACAAGGTCCCTGTGGGCGTACCCCTTGCATTGGAATTGTCATATAAGGTGAAGTGTGGCTCCCATTAAAGAGAGATTTGTTTACCCCTTCATTAAAGTCTTGGCTCGTGTTTGGGGGATTGGTGAACTACATTCACTCTGGGGATTGCTATATCACAATACTCCCCTGAGTATAATCACTAGCTCTTATAAGATTTGTTTCTGCTACGCTCACTGGACTAGGAGAGGTTTACCCACTGGAAGCTGGATCCTGGTCTTGCGTCCTGGGTGGGTGGAGAATGGCGAGACCCCAACCAAGCTGCGGACGTTCGTGCAGTCTACGGTGGTTATGGTGTTCCAGCACAGTGCTTATGGGGCTCGCAAGTACTAGGAAGCAGCGATTGGTGGAGGTACCTGGTCAGGGTGCCAGGCGGTCCATCACATTGGTGGCAGCGGCGTGTTGGCTTCCTAGGAGTATAGAAGCATCTTGGAGACACCGGTATCATTGGATTTATGCTTAAGGGCAACACTAGTATTCGTACAGCACCCATGTCTACAAAGAAACTCGGAAGATGGAGCGTGCTAGACCTCGGGCAGCACTCATATACAAGGAGGAGTTCCTTCGGAAGATGTGATGGCGACTGTCCTTTTTTGGCCCAGAGGTTCCGGTATTGATTGTCAGGGAACTCGAGGCCCAAGTGACCCAGCAACTGCAGTACCAAGCAGAATGGGCAAGCAAGCAGGCACAGTGGGTGTGACGAAGTGCCCTTCGCCACTTGGTCCTGGAGAGGCCTACTTGCCAGCCTCCTCCCCTGTGACTATGACTCTTTCATGTATCTGGCTTTAAAGCCCCTAGTCTACCTTCAGACAGACTATTTATGTAGGCTGCTTTATTTATCTTATGTTTTAGTCACCCTGTACCCATTATAGGTGCAGGGTGTGTGTAATGTAATTGTTTATAGTGTGTGTGTGTGTGTGTACTGTGTAATGTATTGCCTGCTCTCTTGTATTGCTGAGGTTTGCTACCAACTAGGTGGGTTTGGCTATGAAGCTGGTCTAGTGCCCTCTGTTGGTAGCAACAGCAATATGCACTACCTGAATTGCAAGACTGGTTCATTTGCATATTCGGGTAGATTTGCATATTGCTAATTCTGCAGGCAGGTAAGATATTTACTGTTAAATATTGTCTCCCCCCACCCCTTTAAAAATGTGCCATTGTGTTGTGATAAGTCACTGTGTGTTTCTTGATATGGTTTGACTGTTTGTGATTTTATTGAGGTTTCACAACAATGTTATTGTGGTGACTGTATTGGCTGGTCCCAAGGGAATAAAGGTTTTGACAGTTCTTCTTGATCCCTCTAAACGTAGCCTTGTCTTGTTATTGGAGGGAGCTGTTATAATCACACTGGGGATTGCTATGCACTGCATGCTCCCCTGAGCTTGAGTCACTTAGCTCTTTTAAGAGCTTGTTCCTGACACGCTCTCCTTGGAGGAGGGGTCTTCACCACACAGTGATGAAGTGATATCTCCCTGGGAGTGGAGATAGTCGGTCTCACTACCCAGCACGAGGCAACGTCACAGGGAGAGGAGATTGTCGGTCCCTCATCCCAGCAGCAGCAAGCAGCCCTGGTAGTTGGTCTCACTACCCAGCACTAGGCAGCATCACAGGGAGAGGAGATTGTCGGTCCCTCATCCCAGCAGCAGCAAGCAGCCCTTAGAGTGGAGATAGTCGGTCTCACTACCCAGCACCAGGCAGCATCACAGGGAGAGGAGATTGTTGGTCCCTCATCCCAGCAGCAGTAGGCATCACATCCCTGGGAGTGGAGATAGTCTGTCTCACTACCCAGCACAGGCATCATTACCGGCCGAGTATGTTATTGGGAGAAGAGACGGTTGGTCTCTCTCCCCAGCAGCAGTGTATCCTACAGGAAGTGGAGACAATTGGTCTCACTCCCCATCAGCAGTGTGCAGTACAGGGAGTGGACACCCCCTCTGCAGCATGGTACAGACAGGACAAAGATGGACACCCGAGAACTACAGGTCAAATACTTGGTTGTGGGTGGGTTGCTCAACTAACTCAGGTACCAACCGACAGGAGGTCAGGTACCTGGTTAGTCTCCCCTTGGGAGGGAAGATATGTGATGAAAGTAGCCTCGTCACTGGTTCTTGGAGGAGCCTGTTGGCCAGCCTCCTACAATAGACCTGGCTTTAATACTTTAAAAGGCTCTGTTCATGTTAAGTATGTACTTTTGTACTCCAGACAGAGAGACCGACCATTAGCATTAATTCTCTGGAACTGTCTTGGGCATAGGACCATGTGCATGGTCGGTCAAAAAAACAGACTTCCAGGAAATTCCTGAACCTCTGAACTAATCTGGGTGATTTTGGGATATGTTGGTCAACCAGATCAGAGCTATCAGTGGATGTAACATTTGTGGGGTTTTATGTATTTTTAGGGTACTTTTGGGGTGTTTTATACAAATTAGAAGCGCACTGTTCGGTGGGATCATTCATCTGGATGAAGGGAACAAGCTTCAAGGTAAGATTATTGACTCTGTTCGTTCATTTTCAAACTACTGAACTAGATCGACTGCCAGCCCTGATTCTCTGTGTTACGGTATAACCCTGGTATCAAGGGTTAATACCGAATGAGGGATTCACCTTGATACGGGAATAGCAACTCACGAACACTTCAATTCACCGAACTGGGAAAATACACAAAATCCTACTCTCCTGGAACAGGCAAAAGAATAATCCAAAGTAGCAATCCCCCCAAACACGAGACCAAGCTGCGTCTTGAGGGTAAAACAGGAATCTGATTTATTGAGGGCTGCCTGCCCGGTATTTATGCAGGTCTCCCACCTGGTGGACACTCCCCTTGGGGACCAGATGGAAGACTGGGACAAGTATGGTACAGTAGCCAATCACAGTGGCTCAGGCATGAACACTCCCCTTTGTACCAGCAAACCCCTCCTCCCTATCCTGGAGATAATTGGGAAGAAATCCAATTATCTCCATGTATAGAGGCAAAACGCCATTTTACATGTTACAATAAAAATACCTAAAATTCAATAACTGTAAAACTACCGAATGTATTCAGTACATATAACATATCCCCAGATAGCCTAGATCTGAGCGCACATTATTACCTAATGGCGCTCAGATCCAATACACACAGTTCAATCGCCACAGAGCCAAAATCTTTCACACTGTTCTTTCGGTATACGAATGGCTCCATGGGATGGCTATCTGGGTTATGTCCATCCGTGAAATAAAAGTCCCGAATGGACCAGCGTTCGTATGCCAGATGACAAAGAAGGGAGGTCGGCGGTTTCACCGGTGTTCGGGAGAAAAAGTGTCCGTTTTGGGTTCCATAAGATTGTCGACGAACACCGCTGTTTATTCGCGCATCTAAGATGGCCGCTGCCTCATGGTCGGCATACGAACGACGACCACCCAGCATACGGTTTTAATTAAGAGGTGTCTGCGGTTAACCACAATGTTCTAATTGAGGCCAATAGGTTAACCAGCAGCACACTCCTCTTCTGGGTGGCCGGCCGTTAAGCAGTTTGTTCGGTAGATTAAAAAAATAAACGAACAGGGAAGTACGGGCAGGCAATTCCACGAATCAAACGAGCCAGCAATATAGTTCTAAGACAGAGGGATCTGTCACACGGCTCCCTCCTTGTGGGACACTCCGGCAGACCCGGATTGACCCTTTGGCGGGTCAACTTGGTGATGACCGGACTAGGAGGTGGTAGGGATGTCAGTTTGCCGGGACAATCCATCGGCATTCCCGTTCTGCTTACCGTGTCGGTAGCTGATGGTGAAGTTATAGGGTTGGAGGGCTAAACTCAACCGCAGCAATCTACCATTGTCTCCTGAGACCCGGTTAAGCCAGACTTGGTCTTGTGATTGGAGGGGAACTGCTATATTCACACTATACTCCTTATACTCCCCTGGGTTCTAATCACTAGCTCTCCTAAAAGCTGTTCCTGCTACGCTCTCTGGAGTAGGAGAGGTCTTTCCCATACGGTCCTGGATATCAGAGGTTGGTCCAGGGTGTTAGGAAGACGGCGAGATCCAAGCTAAACCACAACTGTCCGGTGTCCGGTGCTTACGGTCCTCAGCGTTAGCTAGGAAGCATCTGTTGGCAGAGGTGCTCAGTCAGATTGCCAGGTGATCCGTAACATGGAGGAATTGTGCGTACCAGATTGTAGCTTTCAGATTGCCCCAAAAGTTTTGATTTAAAAACCTGTTCATCACGATAAGCTACAGGTCACTCAAGAGCATATCCAGGTACAGCAATTGAAGGGCGTGATGTTTTCCAACGTACCTGGGTACACTCTGCTGGCCACTCACTGGATGGAAACCCCTGAACAGCCACCTCTCAGACAGACCCCTACAGAATCCCTAAGGCTGTCAGGGAACATATGAGACAAAAGATCCAAGAGATGCTCCGTCTCTGGGTTATAGAAGCATCTGATAGTCCTTGGGCTTTTCCGGTAGTCTTGGTTCAGAAACGGGATGGAACAACCCGATTCTGTGTAGATTACCAGAGACTCAATAACAAAACAGTATCAGACGCCAGGCCCAGGATAGATGAGCTCTTAGACCGGATGCCCAGAGGTCAGTACCTTATGACCATTGATCTGTGTAAGGGATACTGGCAGAACCCACTAGCCCAGGATGCCATTCCCAAGTCGGCCTTTGTCACCCTGTTTGGCCTCTATCAGTCCAAGGTTATGCCATTCGGGATGAAAAATGACCCAGCCACGTTCCAACTGCTCAATGGCTTCCAAGATTGCTTGTGCATACTTGGATAACACTGTGATTTTTTGCGAAACTTGGGAAGAACACTTAAAGGACCACTCTAGGCAACCAGACCACTTCAGCTTAATGAAGTGGTCTGGGTGCCAGGTCCCTCTAGGATTAACCCTTTTTTTTTATAAACATAGTTTAAGAGAAACTGCTATGTTTATAATAGGGTTAATCCAGCCTCTAAAGCCTCTAGTGGCTGTCTAATTGACAGCCTCTAGAGGCGTTTGCATGCTTCTCACTGTGAAAATCAAAGTGAGAAGACGCAAGTGTCCATAGGAAAGCATTATGAATGCTTTCCTATGAGACTGGCTGAATGCACGCACAGCTCCTGCCACGCATCCTGGCACTATAGTGGTCCTTTAAGTCATATATGAGCGGTACTAAACTAGATTAGAGAGGCTGGCTTAACCCTCAAGCTAAGCAACTGCCATATGGGAATGGCAGAAGTCCAGTACTTGGGAGACCGGGTGGGGTGTGGTAAGCAGAAGCCCGAACCGGCCAAGGTTGAGGTTGTAGCCCAGTGGCCCACCCCCGTACCAAAACCCAGATTTTAGCGTTTTTAGGAACAGCTGGCTACTACTGGAAATTTGTTCCAAACTATAGCGTCCTAGCCAATCCCCTCACTGATCTCACCAGAAAGAATTTACAATGCCAAGTAGTATGGGCCCCAGAGTGCGTGCATTCATTCTAACAGCTCAAACAAGCTTGTGTTAATAGTCCTGTCCTAGCTGCTCCCAATCCATCTAAACAATTTCTTGTTCACACTGACGCTTCAATTTCGGGATTAGGAGCAGTATTGAGTCAGGTTGAAGAAGATGGCGGAGAACATCCCGTAGCTTACCTGAGCAGGAAAAAAATAGGTGAGCTATGCCATCATAGAAAAATAATGCCTGGCTGTGGTGTGGGCCCTAAAGAAACACCAGCCTCATTTGTACGGACGGCAGTTCACCCTACTCGCGGATCACAACCCGTTGGTATGGCTAAACCGAGTGGCAGGTGACAATGCACGGTTGTTGCGCTGGAGTTTGGCATTACAACCATATGACTTTACTATTCACTGCCGCCCAGGGAAGCACAATGGCAATGCCGAAGGGTTATCTCGACAAACTGAACTGGAAAATCGATCCGTGAGTACTCCCTGGACATCCCCAAGCCAATCCATTAAGGATCAGACTGTGTATGCCGGCTTGTGGTTAAGGGGGAGCAGTGCAGTGGACTGGATACTCTAGCTACACTTTTATTCCCTTTTGTTCAGGTGTATGTACACCCCCGTTCATTTACCAAACCAATAAGTGTGGTCCCCTTGTTCACACCTTTTTATTACCGACCACCCCTGGCTGTTAACCACAAATTGGTTATTAGTGCAAGTGTTTTCCCTGTGTGGCTGCCATTGGTATAACCGAACGCACGTGTTCAAACAATTGGTGGGCATTTTGTCTCCCGAACGTGGGCAGCGGTACATAGTCGTCGACAGCGTGGAACTATTTTTTAGATACACGACCCCGCGAACATCCGGGAAACTAGTACCACTGCCTACCCAACTTTTCAAACAGTTAGGAGAACAGCATTCAGGGGACATAAACTACCAAACAGTGGGGACATTCGTATCCTAACAGCCAGGGAATGGATTCAACAGTGTTCGTGCAAGAACCCCCGAAAAATGGTCGTTGCCTTGTTTTCTCTGGAAAAAATTGAGAGCACTATTGTTATCTTTTACATATATCTCGGAACTTTGGATATTCAGACCTGATTGACGGACACACCTCTCCATTGCATCCCATAGCGGGGATTGTACCGCTTAACGCCCTTCACCCCAGAGCTGGTTTACTACCTGCTTTTTATTAATTTTATCCTTGGATTTTGGCATATTACACTATTGGCTGTCTGTTGTATCTCCCCTTGTCTCTCCACATATACGGATATTTTAACTATCTGGACAGATCAACTCCTG
>OW240918.1:97922031-97934531 GCA_933207985.1 Pelobates cultripes | reverse complement strand
GACACGCAGAGGGGCTGAGGAAGACAAACCAGAGACACGCAGAGGGGCTGAGGAAAACGAAGCAGAGACATGCAGAGGGGCTAAGGAAGACGAAGCAGAGACACGCAGAGGGGCTAAGGAAGACGAAACAGAGACATGCAGAGGGGATAAGAAGACGAACCAGAGACACACAGAGGGGCTGAGGAAGGGAAAAATGAGACAAAGTGGCTAGGGCTAAGACACATGAAAGTGGCTTGGTGAGAAAGACACAAAAGGGACTGTGGGTAACGAGAAATAAAAAGGAGCTGGAGAAGGAGAAAAAGAGCAGCTGTAAGAAAGACACGAGGCATGTAATACACACAAAGGGGGAAATGGGAGATGAGATATATTGAAGTGGGTAAGAATCAATAGAGGGGATGAGAAACAAAAAATTGGGTAAGACATTTAAAAGGAGGTTAAGAGAAACAGGTGAAGATGCTTTTTTTTTTTTTGCTGTGTGGGGGAAGAAATGCATCTTTGTTTGTGTCTCCTGCTTTCTCTGTAACTCAGTTCTTCAGCACAGGAATCTATGCCGAAGAATTGATTAACAGATGAGAGAAAGACGTCTTACTAAAGGGACACTATAGTCACCAGAACCACTGCAGTTTAACGTAGTGGTTCTGGGGACTATAACCTGTCCCTGTAGGCTGAGCACTGTAAATGCTGCCTTTTCATTGCTGCCTAGGCACATCTCTAGTGACAGTCACTCAGATGGCCACTAGATGTGGTTCCTAGTCCAGTGCTGCACCTATGTTGAGCATCTCCACGCTCTGCATGGAGGTGCTGAATGCTCCCTGTAGAGATGCATTGATTAGTTGGTGCAGTGCAGCATTTTGCCACACATGCGCAATAACCTCCTAATGCTTCCCTTTGGCATTAGATTGGCTGAGATCATTAAGTTTAATGATCTCTGCCAAAGTATAGAGAGCAGGCTTATTCTAACACAATTTTTTTTTACAGCTGTGCATTCACTATTTCAGTCCCGTTACCAAACTATTCTAGGTCAAGGTAGTTTGACCGAAACATTGATTATATACCAATTCACGTTTACTTACAAGAAATACGCTCTTTTTTTATTTTGAAGCCCTAGTGCTTTCTTTTACGATTGAGTAATAGTTTTTAGTTTTCAATTTTAAGTTTTTTTTCTCCGCCTCCTTATCTGCACACTACGCTTGTTCGACGCATTTTGGGGCTGGTATAGAAATTTGTTCCAGTTCCCAGTCCAGCCCTGGGGGTGAAAGTGCCACTTTTACCTCTACCTGATCTGACTGGAAGCTGCTGGTTTCCCCCAGAGAGAGATTTTCTGTCTGCCCGGGTGGAGGATAACAAAGATCCTCTACTGCAGTCTGCTAGGCAATGCTACACAAATTGACCCCCCCCCCTCCCCCCACCCTCCTGTCACTTATTAGCCACCCAGACATTGCAACATGTGACACTCTGATTACAGGATACAGCCAATTTTTTTTACCCCAAATTTGAGTTAAAAAAAACCTGTGTTCTATATTTTTTTTGTTTCATTAATTCTGTCGAAATTATTGCAAGTAAAACTATGAAAAAGTTTTTGTTTTTTGTATTATTAATTCACAGCCCCGCCTGTCGCCTGTCCTGTTAAAAAAAAAAAAAAAATACATCTTAAGAGAAACCATTAATTGTGACAGAACATACAATGAAAATGCCAAAAAGACCTGAGCCATAAATGCAGAAAATTTTGGAAATGGCCCAGTCATGAAGGGGTTAACATGCATACAATTATTGATACAAACAAGCAGACTAAAAGTGAGCTAATTAAGTCACAGTACTTACTCATGGAGCCTTTTATCATCATCTGCCAACTTTTCGCCAGAAAATGATAATTGGTATGTCTTCCATACATATTTCCTAAATGTAAAGTACATTTTAACATAAATTAACACAAAGTTAGACATATTCCTAAAAGTTAATAAACTATTAAATTCAGCAAAATAACAGCAATTCAAAAGACATAAAAGCAATGTAGCAGACTGGAATTTACACACCTGCCTCAATATACACTGCTCAAAAAAAATAAAGGGAACACAAAAATAACACATCCTAGACCTGAATGAATTAAATATTCTTCTGAAATACTTTGTTCTTTACATAGTTGAATGTGCTGACAACAAATCAAATTTTTCAACCCACGGAGGTCTGGATTTGGAGTCACACTCAAAATTAAAGTGGAAACACACACTACAGGCTGATCCAACTTTGATGTAATGTCCTTAAAACAAGTCAAAATGAGGCTCAGTAGTGTGTGTGGCCTCCACGTGCCTGTATGACCTCCCTACAATGCCTGTGCATGCTCCTGATGAGGTGGCCGATAGTCTCCTGAGGGATCTCCTCCCAGACCTGGACTAAAGCATCTGCCAACTCCTGGACAGTCTGTGGTGCAACGTGACGTTGGTGGATTGAGCGAGACATGATGTCCCAGATGTGCTCAATTGGATTCAGGTCTGGGGAACGGGCGGGCCAGTCCATATCATCAATGCCTTCGTCTTGCAGGAACTGCTGACACACTCCAGCCACATGAGGTCTAGCATTGTCTTACATTAGGAGGAACCCAGGGCCAACCACACCAGCATATGGTCTCACAAGGGGTCTGGGGATCTCATCTTGGCACCTAATGGCAGTCAGGCTACCTCTGGCAGGCACATGGAGGGCTATGCGGCCCCCCAAAGAAATGCCACCCCACACCATTACTGACCCACTGCCAAACAGGTCATGCTGGAGGATGTTGCAGGCAGCAGAACGTTCTCCACGGCGTCTCCAGACTCGGTCACGTCTGTCACATGTGCTCAGTGTGAACCTGCTTTCATCTGTGAAGAGCACAGGGCGCCAGTGGCGAATTTGCCAATCTTGGTGTTCTCTGGCAAATGCCAAATGTCCTGCACAGTGTTGGGCTGTAAGCACAACCCTCACCTGTGGACGTCGGGCCCTCATACCACCCTCATGGAGTCGGTTTCTGACCGTTTGAGCAGAGACATGCACATTTGTGGCCTGCTGGAGGTCATTTTGCAGGGCTCTGGCAGTGCTACTCCTGTTCCTCCTTGCACAAAGGCGGAGCTAGCGTTCCTGCTGCTGGGTTGTTGCCCTCCTACGGCCTCCTCCACTTCTCTTGATGTACTGGCCTGTCTCCTGGTAGCGCCTCCATGCTCTGGACACTACGCTGACAGACACAGCACGCATTGATGTGCCATCCTGGATGAGCTGCACTACCTGAGCCACTTGTGTGGGTTGTAGACTCCGTCTCATGCTACCACTAGAGTGAAAGCACCACCAGCATTAATGACCAAAACATCAGCCAGGAAGCATAGGAACTGAGAAGTGGTCTGTGGTCACCACCTGCAGAACCACTACTTTATTGGGGGTGTCTTGCTAATTGCCTATAATTTCCACTTGTTGTCTATCCCATTTGCACAACAGCATGTGAAATTGATTGTCACTCCTTGTTGATTCCTAAGTGGACAGTTTGATTTCACAGAAGTGCGAGTGACTTGGAGTTACATTGTGTTGTTTAAGTGTTCCCTTTATTTTTTTGAGCAGTGTACAATCTTTATATATTATTAATGGATTGGAATACATAACATATCTTACCAACTAATATGCTGTATTCCACCTTCACGCTGGTGCTTTAGTTGAATAAAACGTTGAATAGCTCTTTTTAAATCAAGAACCGTTGCATTCTGAACAACGACTACAGCTGAAATTAAAAATAAAATTATACATACACTCACACACACATATATATATATAAAATCATACTTATTCTGCATTTCATGAAGCTCTGATCTTTTGCAAATTACCATAAGTATTGCTGTCACCCATCAGAGTTTATTAGCACAATACCCAAAAGAGAAATATGCCCTATGCCCATTAAACTAGTTAAAAGGAACAATCCACGCACCCTAACCACTACAACATGCCTGGAACCTCCCTCCTTCAAAAATAGTCATAATGTTTTAAAACCTTAGATCTTGTTTTGTTTAGATCAAACGGTTACACTTGATTTACAAAAATAAATAAATAAAAAATACTAATATGAAAATAAAATAAGGCTCTTTGAGTACCCAAATCAGTTTTCTGCTACGATATGGATATTATATACATTTCACTTACACATATCTAAATTTGCCAAAATGTGGACAGCAATGACAGTCTGAGAATTGGCCCAAATGACCCCTTGTCCCTTTTAGATAATGTATAAGTGAATGAACAACATTACATAAAGCATGCAGAAGTATATTTTGTGTTGAAATATGCAAAGGAAATTAATGTATATGTTAATATTTTTACAGTTCTTACGCATTATTTCACCGTCTGCCTTACAAATCCTAACAGTCATTGCCTGTCCGAATTCAAGGGCAATTTGGGAATTTATTTCTTCTAAAGTAACCTACAAACAAAAGAGAAAAACACCTAGTATAAATTATAGGTCATGTTTGCCACCACACATAGCCCTAAGAATATTCAGCACAGGCAGATAAATTATGATCATAGTCAAAAGAGTAGTAATTGTTGCTCTCAGCTTCCATTTACAAATGTATGGAATGGACACCGCACTCTGGGCCCAGTTGTGGTGTGCACACATTAGAGCTCCATCCAGTGGGAGGGCTACATGGTGCAGAGTGAAAAAAACGCACAAACTTTATTAGGGCATTACTCCCATATAAAACAGCAACGTTTTTGCCCTGAAGGCTTCTATCATGCATACACAAATGCTTATAGAGAAATTTAAATACACCAAACCATAACCCTATATGGTCATGTGACCAAGCTCCCATCCCATGATCGCAACCAACAAAAGGTTATCATGAAGATGGACAATGGGTGAACCAACAGACACTTAACTGTAACCAGGAGTTGGATGCCCAGCAACAAAGGGCAATAAGCTTACATGCAAGAGGGGGTGTGGTATAGTATCACAAAAGGTAATAAAAGGGTAGCAAAGTAGGTTGCTAGAATAGTATTCACTGAAAGCTTACTGGGTTTTTTTTTGTTTTGTTTTTTAAATTTGACAATTTTTATTGTTTGCAAATATCAACATTGGTGAGGAGAGGGATACAGAAAAGAGAAGGGAGGGGGAGGTGGGGTGGGGGGGATGTTCTGTTTTTTTATGACAGTTAGTGTCCAAATCTCATAGGAGATCCATCGTATAGATTGCACATGCAACAAAATTACAGCATGTTTCCTTAATACACTATATAGAATCCATATAAGGTGTAACTAATACTAAAACTGTAGCAGAGAATTACCAGATTTTACTAATTTCATGACGTAAAGTCACGGAGGCGAGTATTATGCTAAATCTCTTTCGTTATTCCTCAGCAGCAATAAAAGGATACTGAAAAAATTCAAATATTAAATACATTATAAACATATTATCCAATGAGAATGCTCCTTGCACCATAATGTCCCATGTGACCTTAAGCCACTCCTCTTACTTGATGATGCCGACGAATATCCCAGCAAAACAGAACCATAGGCTGAATCAACCATGAAGAAAACCGTGCTTCCGATGAATGGAAGCGTAGAACTTGAAGGAACCGTTAAACAATGCTCCAATCTTTCATGAAGCAACTTGTATCGATGTAGGATGGAAGAAACATGTGGTAGTTTGACCAGTTGTTCATGAAGTTTCTGTGAGGAGACCAAATACCCGGAGATGAGCCAAGCCAATAGCCTGAGATGTCCTTGGAGTAGAAGTGGATGACAGTTCCCGTCGAGATCTAGCAAAAGGTCTTAGGATACCGGGAGTAATCTCGGGTAATCTATTGTCATTTCCAGGAGTGTAGGGAACCAGGGTTGAGTCGTCCAAAACGGGGAAATGAGAATAAGTGAAGTCCGGTAACGTCTGATCGATTTTTCCCAGTTGAGGAGGAAACCTAGGTGTCCATCAGGGTTATCGTCCAATACAAATGTTTCTGAAGTTGATGAGGGTCCTGTGCCATCAGGAGTATATAATGAGGCCAAACCCTGGTCGTGTGCAGAGAACGATGCGGTTGGGGAGGGATCACTGTACGGGGTGTTGAACAAAATCTATTGAATAACCCATGACAGTATGGAGAAGCCAAGCAGCTGAGGTTAATATGTGCAAATCTCTTTAATCTGCCCCCCACCATAGGTATAGTAGAAACAGGAACTGATCTTACCATAAAGTCATCGGCCATAGGAAGAACCTCTGTGTCCACGAGCTTGCCAAGATCTGCCACGAACTGGAAAGAATGGTGAGGCAGACTTTTGTTCTGGTGGTTGAAACCTGGATTGTACGGAGCCTCAGGATCCCCGGTATGATCCCCGGGAGGAAAGTCCGGGCAGATGGCCCAAATATCTGCCGCTAACGCCAAAAACTCTCTGGGAGAACAAGCGCTTCATGTTGGCTTGCGCCTTATCGAGTGCCGTGAACATCTCTACGTATGTGCCAAACTCCTTCACGAAGTTGTCCCCAAATAAAAGACCTTTAGCCTGCGCTCCAGGCTCTGAGATTGCAAGGTTCACTAACTTTGGTTCTATTTTCATCAAAATGGACTTGCGTCTCTCCGTGGCCAATGCCGTATTGGCGTTACCCAGTAAGCACACAAATCTTTGTATCTAGCCCCTGATGGCCATTACGTCAGCGGGGGCACCCCCTGCCAAGGCCGTTTCGACCATGTAAAAAATCTTGGTATTTGGTCCCAGAGCGTCCAGGATTTAATCCTGGCAATTACGCATGGAGAAATCCAGGCATTTTTTTGGCTTTCTATCCTGTTTTGCCAAGCAATTTGGCTATTTTGGGATCCACATCTGGCGTGGTACAGGCCATATCAGGGAGAGTGGGACATGGGCATTCCACCCTGAGTTTATTCTGTGCCTCTGTTAAGTTGTTACTTATACATGCGGCAATGTATTTAGCCACGTGATCTAAAGGGTACCACTCTGAAGAACGTGGATGCTGTAAGCAGTTCGCCTTAAGGATCCAGAAGGGTGGAGTCATCCATCCCGTCCTTGGCATCAGAGCCAGGCCCTGAGAAGGGGCCATGGTCAGGCAAATATGCTCCGGAATCATAAGAGTCCTCAGTGGACTTGCTCAGTGCCTCCTCTTCTTCCAGGTCCTCACCGATTTTGGCGTGAGACACTGACTTTGCTATCGTAGCATCCAGTAGTAAATGAAACTCCTCAGAGTTCACTTGCTCCTGCTACGCATCCTCCAGCGTAGCCTGAGGAGGTGGTTTGGCTACCACCACAGGCGCGAAGAGTTTAGGGGTACTAGCAGAAGGAGTGCTAAAATCCTTCTGGGACTGCATGTTTAATAAAATCAATTAAACAAGGGGCCAAAATTAAACAAGGGGAGAGTGAGACACACTAATAGTAGTGATGAATAGGACTGTAGTAGCAGATGTAAAATAGGACATTGTTTAACCCAGAAAGGACACCAAAGAAAATCAGAATTGGCCTGCCACCCAAAATGTTTGGCAAAAGGTCGCGCAAAATTGCCAATCAAAAAATGCCCGCCGCGATGTGCGGTTGGTGTAAATACCCTCACACAAAGCCGCGAGCCGCCGGTCTGAGAGAGAGGTGTGTGAGGCAGTCGGGTGTGAAAGAACAAAGTCGGCGAATAAACAAGCCGACAAGCAACAGGGGAAAGAGGGGGAGGGATGCTGGGTGAAGGAAAAGGCATGGCACAGAGTGCCAAGATAGTGTAAAGGCAGTGAAGCCACCGAAAATAATAAAAATATATCATACAAAATACCGTAGAAATTTTAAAATCCAATAAAATATACAAGTTAAGTGTAGAGAAATATGGAAAAGTACTTAGCTGAGGAGGCAGTAGCAAAAAAGGGGAGTGGCTTAAGGTCACATGGGACATTATGGTGAAAGTAACAGTCTCATTGGATAATATGTTTATAATGTATTTTAACCTTTTGGGGTATATGTTGTTTGTTTTTTCTTTGAATATTTCAGTATCCTCTCTTTGCTGCTGAGGAATAAAGAAAGAGATAAAGCATAATATGAGCCTCCGTGTCCTTTAATAAAATAATATTTATATATATATATATATATACACACACATACACATACACACACACACACACACACACAGAATAAGAATAAGCTATTATAAAGCATCACTAGGTGGCGCCTCTGTTTTAAAACTGCATCTCTCCATTTCTTCATAGAGATAAGCAGTTATATGTTGTCCCCAAAGTTATATGTGTTTAGTTCTAATGATTTGTGTTTTGTAAGATTATATTTAATCTTTGTATTAGTCACATGAGTGGTATCACATGTAAAATAACCCTTGAATTGAAAGGTTTTGTCTGTCCAGGATGGTAAAAGTTACTTCCTTTGATCAAAGAACTACATGAACTGCATTAAGGCAAAGGAACATGCCATGTTGATTGGTTTTTTTTTTTTGTTTCTTCCCACTTAATTTTATTTATTGAACTTTGTCTATTATCTCCATGGTAACCTCTTGTTGGTTGCAATCATGTGCTCGGAGTTTGGTCACATGACCACGTAAAGGTTGTGGTTTTTATATCTCACTCTGCACCATGTAGCCAGCCCCAGATATATTGATAGATCTTATAGATCTGTGTGAGGAGTATTAGCATGGCTAGAGAAGGGATCAAAATGTAATCTCACTCACTAGAATTGGCTATCAACTTTACACATAGACTGGTTAGCAGTTCAGTGAACCAGGGTACATGCTCCAAATGTCAGAAATACATTACATGTACGCAGCTTTAAAATCTAAGACTGTGGTGACAGTGTCCTTGCACAACAACCAATGCCATCTAAAATAACATTCATATTAACAGTGACCTTTTGTAGCCATCTATTCTTACAAAATGATGCACACAGTAAAATGCAAAAAAATTAAGTTTAAATGTCCATATTCTTTCTGTTGCACATGCTTCTGATCGTTAAAAACAAATAGTCTCTAAAAAAATAAATAAAAAAAAATAAAAAAAGTGTCCACTGTGCTCTATACCAAGCTCTCTTCCCCTTTCATATACCCTCCACTCACTGGATATAAAGAGGGGCAGGTGGAATAGATGCAAACCGCATTTAGAGCATTATCTTCAACAAAAGTTTAGCTTTCTTTGCTCTGCCAATTAGATTCCTATATTAAAACATAAAGGTTTTCCCATTTTCTCCCCTCTCACCTTCCTCATAGATTGTTATCCCACAAGTGTTCTTTAAGTTGTTCTAATATTACACTTTGATCTTTCATTTCTACACTGAATATGGTACGGTTTCAATATGACATGCTAACTAATGCGATAAAAGACTTACCCTGTCATGTCTGAAGATAATGTTAAAGGAACAATATAGTGGGAAAACAAGGGGCTGGCTGCACTCACCTGAACATGCTTAAATTTTCATTTTTAAAGGAACAATATAGTGTCAGGAATACAAATGTGTAATCCTGACACTAAGTGTGAAAACACATTTTAGGTGTCAAGCCCCACTTGCCCCCCGTAAAAATTAGAATTTACTCACCATTTCCAGAGCTGCACGGGACTTGTGCTTAAATTAAAATGCCTGCAGGGACATGCTATACACACCAAACTACATTAAAGGAACACTATAGTCACCCAGACCACTTCAGTTCAATGAAGTGATCTGGGTGCCAGGTCCCTCAGGTTTTAACCCTTCAGATGCAAACATAGCAGTTTTAGAGAAATTGCTATGTTTACATTTGGGGTTAATCAAGCCTCTAGTGCAGTGGCGTACACATGACCCATGGGGCCCCGGTGTGAAAACTGATCCGTGCACCCCCCCGCGCGCTTACTCGCCGCGAGTCAGGGCCGCAACACATGGGGGTGGGCACCTGGTCACAGGGGTTGCAGGGCTGTGACCCCGCGACCACGGTATGCACACACACTTGAAGGACCACTATAGTGCCAGGAAAACACACTCGTTTTCCTGGCACTATAGTGCCCTGAGGGTGCACCCACCCGCCGGGCTCTGGGGAGAGGAAGGGGTTAGAATCTTACCTTTCTCCAGCGCCGGGCGGGGAGCATTCCTCCTCCTCTCCTTCTTCCTAGCGACATCATTGGCTGGCCGCGCGCGCATTCAGCCAGTCTCACAGGAAAGCATTTACAATGCTTTCCTATGGACGCTGGCGTCTTCTCACTGTGATTTTCACAGTGAGAAGCACGCAAACGCCTCTAGCGGCTGTCAATGAGACAGCCACTAGAGGCTTTAGAGGCTGTATTAACCCTCAGTGTAAACATAGCAGTTTCTCTGAAACTGCTATGTTTATAAAAAAAAGGGTTAATCCTAGCTGGACCAGGCACCCAGACCACTTCATTAAGCTGACGTGGTCTGGGTGCCTATAGTGGTCCTTCAAAGGACCACTACAGACACCCAGATCACATCAGCTCAATGAAGTGGTCTGGGCGCCAGGTCCCTCTAGTTTTAACCCTGCAGCTGAAAACATAGCAGTTTCAGAGAAACGGCTATGTTTCACTGAGGGTTAATCCAGCCTCTGGTGGCTGTCTCATTGACAGCCGCTAGAGGAGCTTCCACGATTCTCACTGTGAAAATCACAGTGAGAAGACACTGAACGTCCATAGGAAAGCATTGAGTAATGCTTTTCTATGGGCGGTTTAAATGCGCGCACACCTTTTGCCGCACATGTGCATTCGGAGCTGAGATACAGAGGGATCCCCAGCGCCAAGGGAGTCCGGTGCTGGAGAAAGGTAAATGCTTCTCACGAACAGACGCATACGCACTAGCTAACAGACACACACATTTACTGACAGACACACACTCAGTGACAGACATACATACACACTCACTTACAAAACATACACTTTCACTGACAAACACACACACTCAATAACAGACATCAAACACACTCAGTAACACACTCACTGACACTCACTAGCAGACACACACCCAATAACAGACACACTAACACGCACACATTTTTCCTTACCTTTTGGAGTGCTGGGGGGATTCCCTGGGGTCCAGTGGTGCTGCTGGGCTGTCTTGGGGGCTGGCACGCGAGGGAGCACTCTGCTCTGAGTGCTTCCTCTTCAGCTCCCTCGCGCGCCGCGTAGCGATGCCGGCGCCGGAAGATGACATCATCTCCCGGCTCTGGTATCCGTGCGGTGCGCGAGGGAGCTGAAGAGGAAGCACTCAGAGCAGGGTGTCAGCGGGGCCAGCCCAGTGTGTACATACCGGGTCGCAGGTGCGGCCAGGCCCCCTGGGGGCCGGGCCTGCTAGCAGCCGTGACCCCTGCGACCCTGGTATGTACGCCACTGCTCTAGTGGCTGTCTTCTTGTTGCTGGATTAAGGTAAGCTGCTGAAGGGGTTTTAACCTTCAGCGCAACGGGAGGGGGACCCTGTGGGTGGGGGCACCCTCAGGGCTCTATAGTGTCAGAAGCCACTTTGTTTTCCTGACACTATAGTAATCCTTTAAACTGTAGTTGTTCTGGTGACTATAGTGTCGCTTTAAGCCAAAATAGTTTTGAGGCCTATAGTATCCCTTTAATGTTTTTATCTGTACCTACAACTGGATTTTGTATTTTATTTTCCAGAGTTTTACTTAGTCCCATTAAGGTAGTCTTTTCCTACGTTTAGAGATTTTTATTCTTGTTTTTTTTTTTTTTTTTTTAACGGATTGCATTGCAAATAACTAAAGCGCTAAAAAACAACCTTTGTGTCAATATCTATTCTTATGTCTCTATCAAGGTGAATGAAGCAAAAAAATAAGCAGGAATTACAGAGGCACATAGAACGTTGGAAGAAGCAAAATTGTCAAACCAAGTTAAAATAAGCACAATCACATGGATAATACATCACACGTCTGAGATCAATACATAATTTTAAACATAACGTTTTAATAGTTTACCTGAATAGGCAAATCACATAGCAAAGGGTCCTGAACCAACATTGCTAGTCCTTCTTGAAATATATCCACTACTTCAGCATGTGGCAATTCTTCATCTGCATCTTCCAGCATTAATTCATTAGCAGGATCATGTTCTACTGTGTCAATTTCTTGCATGGATTTATATTGAACTTCCATTTCGCTACATATACAAAAAAAAAAAAACAAAAAAAAAAAATCTAATTAACAAGCATATGGCTTGACAGCTCAGAAAAAACATTATCTGGATGTATAAATCATGCTTCACAATCTTCAAATCACGCACCTCATTTTAAGAAGGAAATTTCAGGGGAAAAAAACTTAAAGGACCACTATAGTGCCAGGAAAACATACTCGTTTTCCTTGCACTATAGTGCCCTGAGGGTGCCCCCACCCTCAGGGACCCCCTCCTGCCGTATCAATGAGACAGCCACTAGAGGCTCTGGAGGCTGGATTAACCCTCAGTATAAACATAGCAGTTTCTCTGAAACTGCTATGTTTATTAAAAAAAGGGTTAATCCTACAGGGACCTGGCACCCAGACCACTTCATAAAGCTGAAGTGGTCTGGGTGCCTAGAGTGGTCCTTTAAATTTCAAATAAAGA
>OW240918.1:97849059-97921698 GCA_933207985.1 Pelobates cultripes | reverse complement strand
ATAACACGCACCCACAATTTCTCCCCTATTTTCAGGGAGAAAAAGTGCGTGTTATACGCCGATAAATACGGTACTTTGTAGAGGACTTGGATGTGAAAGCTCTGATTTTAATCCAGACACCGAATGCATCTGAGTGATTGTTGCAGATTCGCGCAGTCCCACAGTGCCGTATTTGGCTTTAATAAATATGAGAACTACCACTGTGGGCTTAATTAGGTCATTTTCACCAATGTTTAGTATGTTTAATCCTTTTTCTTTGAAATATTTAGATCCTTTTGGACTTTAGTGAATAAATCCCGTTTAACTGTAGTGAATTAAAATCTCAACTGCAAATGCAAGGCTTAAATAACTCCCTCATAAGGAGTTTAATCACTAAACAGCAAATTGTAGGGAAATTGACCACTTAAGGACCACATGACCTATGCCATCACTTCAAGAGAGCGCTGCACATGTCCATTTAAATCCATATAAATACTGTGGCTGAGCGATTGCACTCAACCAAGGTATTTCGGAGTCTGGTCCCAGCTTAGTAACTGCTAAAATCAGCAAACCCCCATGTATTTTTGAAATTTGTAAGGGTCTCCTCTGCCAGCTGGGGCCACAATAAGTGAGTGAGGCACATAGCCCTTTAAACTCATTTATATACCATGGCTAAGTACTTAAATGAATTTGAAGGGCTATGTGCCTCACTCAGTTATAGCGCTTCACACAGTGATTTTAAACTGACTCCAGTGTCAGTGAGTCCACCAGGGTCTGAAAAGATCCTGGTGATGTCTCCTGCTTGCCCCCTGCTCAGTGATTGGTGCTGGGCTTTGCTTTGCCAGCTGCCCAGCACCAATCACAGTTCCTGGAGCTGCAGTTTCATAGTGAAATCATGCAGTGTAGAGGGCTCACAGAGTCCTCTGTACTGTCTGACCTATAAAATCCCTCTGCTGATGTCAGCAATGTGAATCCCACTGAGATCGGATTAGGAGAGAAAAAAAATAAAAATAAAAGGTATACATGCGTGGCAGCATTAAAATCTAAAACAGTGTAGGACACGTAGAAAAAAAAAACACCTAAAAAAAATAAAAAATGATAATGGTGATAAAATGGTTAAATATAGAAACTATAGAAACATAGAATGTGACGGCTGATAAGAACCATTCGGCCCATCTAGTCTGCCCAATTATCTAAATACTTTCATTAGTCCCTGGCCTTATCTTATAGTTAGGATAGCCTTATGCCTATCCCACGCATGCTTAAACTCCTTTACTGTGTTAACCTCTACCATTTCAGCTGGAAGGCTATTCCATGCATCCACTACCCTCTCAGTAAAGTAATACTTCCTGGTATTATTTTTAAACCTTTGTCCCTCTAATTTAAGACTGTCAAAGGTTTTTCTTCTTTTGAATATAGTCTCCTCCTTTACTGTGTTGATTCCCTTTATGTATTTAAATGTTTCTATCATATCCCCCCTGTCTCATCTTTTCTCCAAGCTATACATATTAAGATCCTTTAACCTTTCCTGGTAAGTTTTATCCCGCAATCCATGAACCAGTTTAGTAGCCCTTCTCTGAACCCTCTCTAAGGTATCAATATCCTTCTGAAGATACGGTCTCCAGTACTGTGTACAATACTCCAAGTGAGGTCTCACCAGTGTTCTGTACAATGGCATGAGCACTTCCCTCTTTCTACTGCTAATACCTCTCCCTATACAACCAAGCATTCTGCTAGCATTTCCTGCTGCTCTATTACATTGTCTGCCTACCTTTAAGTCATCAGAAATAATCACCCCTAAATCCCTTTCCTCATATGTTGAGGTTAGGACTCTATCAAATATTCTGTACTCTGCCCTTGGGTTTTTACGTCCAAGATGCATTATCTTGCACTTATCCACATTAAATGTCAGTTGCCACAATTTTCACCATTTTTCTAGTTTACCTAAATCATTTACCATTTGGCTGATCCCTCCTGGAACATCAACCCTGTTACATATCTTAGTATCATCAGCAAAAAGACATACATTACCATCAAGACCTTCTGCAATATCACTAATAAAAATATTAAAGAGAATGAGTCCAAGTACAGATCCCTGCGGTACCCCACTGGTGACCAGTCCAAGCTTTGAATATATTCTATTAACTACAACTCTCTGTTGTCTGTCACTCAGCCACTGCCTTACCCATTCAACAATATTGGAATCCAAATTTAAAGATTGCAGTTTATTGATAAGCCTTCTATGTGCAACAGTATAAAATCCTTACTGAAATCTAGGTAAGCAATGTCTACTGCACCACCCTGATCTATAATTTTAGTTACCCAATCAAAAAAATCAATAAGATTAGTTTGGCATGATCTCCCTGAAGTAAACCCATGTTGTCTCTGATCTTGAAATCCATGTGTTTTTAGATGTTCAGCAATCCTATCCTTTAACATGGTTTCCATCACTTTCCTCACTACTGAAGTAAGGCTTACTGGCCTATGGTTGCCCGACTCCTCCCTATTACCTTTCTTGTAAATGGGCACAACATTCGCTAACTTCCAATCTTCTGGGACTACTCCTGTTAACAATGATTGGTTAAATAAATCTGTTAATGGTTTTGCTAGTACACCACTAAGCTCTTTTAATAGCTTTGGGGGAATTCATCAGGTCCCATTGACTTATTTGTCTTTACTTTTGACAGTTAAATGAAATTTTGGTTAAATGAAAAGTGTCAAAATGCTCTTAATTACAAAGCCTGACCACTTTCTACAAACATACTTTTGGATTCTGGAACTACAATCAAAGTTGTACTCTCAGCATGCCAGATTTTGCAAGTTTTAGCTTTAAAAATGTAATTCATGAAATTTTGTTAAAAATTTTGTAGCAGAGTACCCAGTTTGGGTATTGCAATGTAAATATGTGTGAGTGACATTTGCCATTTTCATTGTAGTGAATTTTAGGATACATAACACACGCGCATAACTTTTTTATTTATTTGATTAGGTATGTTTGTAACTTTTTACATTAGAAAACTCTGAATGCGAATGTGCCATGTGTATTTTCCTATATTGTAGAAACCATTCTTCATACTGCACAACTTTACTGTTACAGAGCTTCCTTTTAACCCCTTAAGGACCAAACTTCTGGAATAAAAGGGAATCATGACATGTCACACATGTCATGTGTCCTTAAGGGGTTAAAGAAGCTTTTACCAGGTTCTTAATTCAGATTGTGTCTGGGTAGCACTACCGATATTCAGAAGTATGCTGTGTCTGAGATTTTTTATTATTACATCTGAACTAATAGCGTTTGTTTTGTAATAAAAAAAAAAAAAAAACCAACAAAAAAAACACAATCTCTATTAGTTTGAGAATTATTCCATCTTCTGTACCAAAAGTTAGGCAATTGAAAAAAATCCTGGTTGCGGGGGGGGATGACGTAATCGTGCACGCTCCCGCGGCCACGATGCTCTGGTGAGAGGAGGGTGCCGAGTGCTAAAAGCTGCAATGCCGTGAGTGTTTTTAGTGCTGCAAACACAGATGCTAATTGCGGTCTACCAATTGCTGACCGTCAAGTTGTGCTGAGGTACAACAGGGGAGCTGTAATAAGTGATGATTTGTGGCTTTGGTGTCTATATTTCTGGGTCTTAAGACGATATAAAGCTTTTGTACCCTTGGGAAAAGGACATTTAATATTATAAACTTCGAGGACAAGAAACTTTAAAGGAGCACTATAGTGCCAGGAAAACATACTCGCCGGGCTCTGCAGCACTGGGTGGGGGACTCTCCTCCTCGGCTGAGACAGCCACTAGAGGCTGGATTAACCTTATTATAAACATAGCAGTTTCTTTGAAACTGCTATGTTTATAGAAAAAAAGGGTAAACCCTAGCTGGACCTGGCACCCAGACCACTTCATTAAGCTGAAGTGGTCTGGGTGCCTATAGTGGTCCTTTAAGCAGGAATTTTTTTTAGCTGTGAAACATTGAAGGCTTGAGGAAAGTGTAGAGCTGGGTAAAGGCAACAGTAGCCATCTGCAACTAATTACTAACGGAATTGTTACTTTTTACTAGAAGCTGAACTCTGGTGGTGAGGGAAAGCTTCAATGTTCATTGGTAACTGTTTCACTTGCGAGACAGACTGAGACAATTTTTTTTTCTCTCATATATTTCATCTAATTGGGGCTTCATCTATTTTAGGGAATTAATATAGTGAGTGTAATATTAATATTCTATCTACACAATACTATTTTTCTCTGAGCGTTGCTCTAAATAAAGATAGGGGAAGATATAGAGAAAGCAACAATGGCTACTATGGATAAAAACAAGAATATCGACTCATTTTATTCACCTAAATCCCAAGGGCGATCTCTAGCTAAAAGACCATATCTGGGAGATCGTAGAGAATCAGCTCCCCTAATCTCAGAATCCCTTCCGGCAACTTTTCAATATACTACACAACAAACTCTCAATGAAGCATTGGAAACTCCGGAAACTAAAACAAGATCTGGAAGATAATTCCAATTTATTAAGGCTGGAAATATCCAATATATCCTCTATTTTGCAAAGTCAAGCAGATACACTTCAGAAAATCCACACAACTAATGAAGACCTAACTCTAAAGTATAACCAATTAGATAAGAAGATTAAAGCACTAGAGATAAAAGTTACTGATTTGGAAGACAGATCTCGCAGGAACAATATAAAATTGAGAGGAGTTCCTGAAACTATCAATCATGACCAGCTGGAGCAATATTTACAATCTTTCTTTCAAAACTTTATTCCTGAGAAATCACTCAGAGAATTCCCGTTTGAACGATACCACAGGTTATACAGACCAAAAAGTTAGCCACCAGATATACCTAGGGACATTATTGTCTGTTTTTCCAATAATTATATTAAGAATCTAATCATGCAGTCGGCACAGAAAAGTGTCATTACAGCCCCTCAATTTAAAGATATCAAGCTTTATTCTGATTTTTCTTTGTCGACTTGGCAGGCAAGGAAAAAATTTGCCGCCCAGACCAGTATCTTGAGAACACATGGAATCAAATATAAATGGAGCTTTCCTACAGCACTATGTGTATTTTTTTCAAAATCAGCAATTTTCTTTCAAAGAAGCCTCGGTTGCCCAAAATAAAATAATTCAATCCTGGAGAATCTATAATCATTTTTTATTATTATTATTTGTTTTTTTTCATTGAATTTACTAATTATTCACCTGGCTAGAACATGGCTAACAACATGGGACGCATTTCTCTAATTCTGAACTTTCTCAGGGCATCTTCCTCATTTTTCTATCTGTAGGAGCATGTTAAATTATTATTTATTTGCAAGAGTTATGGTTAATAGCAAGGGGTGTATTTCCCTAAATTTGGAGCTTTCCTGTCACAATATCTATACTTCCTATATAAAAGCTCCTGCCGTTTGAGAACAAAACACTCTTCGAACTTATAATGGTTAACTATGCGAATTGGCAGAGATATGGATATTGGCAAGGGGAATAGTTATGGGTGTTTTTCCTTTTTTTTTTTTTTCATAGAGCCATAATTAAAGACAACTCCAGCCTTGTATAATGCCGGTATTATGTTGTCATGTTATATTGTATGGATATATGTATATAGTACAATATTGAGTGTTAAGATGGAAAGGGGAATAGTTATGTTTTTTTTTGTTTGTTTTTTCCAAGGTCAAAGACGATTCCAACCTTGTATAATGCTGGTATCTATGCAGTCATGTTATAAGATATGGTTATTGTACAATACCTCTTCCTACCTTTCTCTGTCTTGGTTTAAATTTATTACACAGGATATTGTTAAACCTCATATATTATGTTTAAGATGGGGGCATCTGTACAAGGATTAGGTATATTCGTTATTTATAAGAAAGACATAAAGCACACTTGTAAGTTAATAGATTCACATTTTTTCAAATATGGAGTTTGATATGAAGGAACTCTATAGAGATTATTGCACGTACCCTGTAGACACAAGTTTGATCACAATATATATGATGTGATACTATCTATATCAATAAGAATGGGAGTAGGTACAACTTCACATATTTTTTTTTTTTTAATTTTATTTTAAGACATATGGATTACTAAGTCACGTGGGTATTACTGTGAAGAATAAGGTCAGAGACGTTGTAAACGATGTCGTAGTCATAATATTAAATAAGATAATATATAAGAGGTAAAGTGGATTTTGATCACTATAAGGTAGGGATTTCATTTCTTGGGTGACATTAGGGAATTTGGTGATATAACGATTAAGGGAGGAGAGAAGAGAGGGAGGCTTGTACTATTATATTTAAGAGCTGGAGAGACGTATTGTGTAGTAACAATTCGAGGTAACAAGATCTTATGGGTTAATGTGGTCCTACATTCTAGACAAAACTAATAGATCTAGTGAATGCTATGCTGCTGACCATTGGTTGGGTATTTGGAATATTATTTGGTTCCGATGGGGTTTGGAGATTTTCCTCCTCTCGCCTGTGTACTCATTCCTGCATTTATAGGCAGGTCTTGTTCAGGGGGTTACAGGTATATATGTTTCCCCACTGGGCTACCAGGAAGGGGCTTGTTCCCCCGCCTGGAATATTTTTCTCATTGTATTTATTCTATTGTGTAATTGTGTATTTTTCTTTTTGTATTTTTTTCTTTTTATCTGGGACTCGACTTGGGATACAATCAGGATAATAGGTGTTATGACTGTACTAAATGTGGTATCATGGAATGTTCAGGGTTTGAATTCACCACAGAAAAGGGGTGTAGTATATACATTTTTAAACGAGAATGATATAGATATTGCCTTCATTCAGGAGACACACTGGATTAACTCTCCAGAGAGATTTTGGAAATTTAAGAAATTCCCATTAATGTTTTCTTCAAATATATATATATATATATATATATATAAAAGAGGCACTGCTATTATAATTTCTAACAGAATTAACTTTGAATTAATAAATATAACAGGTGATTCAATGGGAAGATACATAATACTCATTTCCAAAATTGACGGCATTGTTTACACTTTGGTTAATATCTACACACCAAACTCTTGCCCGGGGGACTTTTTAGATGAAATTATCGAAAAGGTGGATGGACTAGCGTGTGGTAATATTATAATTGGGGGAGATTTTAATTGTGTCTTGGACCCAACACGGGACAAAAGTCATAAAAATACTAGAGACCATAGATCTGTAAAATCTTGTGTATCTGATTTCTCTGAATTCTTAAATAGGAATTCCTTGTTTGATTGCTGGAGGACTTTGAATCCTAGTGAGAGAGATTATACTGTCTTTTCTCATGTCCATCAGACCTATTCAAGAATAGATATGTTTTTGGTGAAGGCTGGGTTCTTAAGATCAATCATTAAATCTAACATTGGATCCATAGTCATGTCGGATCATGCTCCAGTATCCATTAAGGTTAACAGTTAAAAGACTGTTTTAGACCAAGGACAAGGTGGAGACTCACTGAAAGTCTTTTGAAATCAGACAGTAACATCGACACCTTATAATCTGAAAATTATTATTTTTTTAAACTATTAATGATAATGGAGATGTCTCCATGGCAATGGAATGGTGTACTTTTAAAAGCTTTATAAGGGGACTACTGATTAAATTTGGTTCGGAACTTAAAAAGAAGAAAGGAGAATCCTTGCAGGAGTTAAGGATAAAACTGTCAATCAAAGAAGATTTCAACAAGAATATGGTTAATACAGATCTAATTGACAAAATAGCTAATCTAAGGGAAATCATTAAAGATATAATTTCTCAAGCAAAGATGGTATCATAACAATAATAAAATAAATAAAGACCTTTCTAATAAAAGTAAAAACAACCTTAACCCCTTAAGGACTGGGCTGTTTTTGCGATGCTGTACATTTGCGACCAGGCATATTTTTACACTTTTGTGGTGTTTGTGTTTAGCTGGAATTTTCCGCTCTCTCATTTACTGTTACCATACAAATTATATATTGTTTTTTTCAGGACAAAATGGGCTTTCTTTACATACCATTATTTATATAATCTCATGTATTTTAATTTAAAAAAATAAAAAAATATGATGAAAAATTGAAAAAATACATGTTTTTTGACTTTTACTTGAAAAATCTTTTACTCATCTACAAAAGCGAATGAAAAAAACTGCTAAATAGATTCAAAATTTTGTCCTGAGTTTAAAAATACCCCGTGTTTACATGCTTTTTTGCATGTTATAGGGCTATAGGTACAAATAGGATATTGCGGTTTCAAAACATACATTATAAAAATTTATCAATAGTGACATTGTAACACTATTATCTGTCATAAATCTCTGAATAACACTCCACATGTACATATTTTTTTTAAGGTAGACAACCCAGGGTATTCAATATGGGGTATGTCCAGTCTTTTTTAGTAGCCACTTAGTCGAAAACACTGGCCAAACTAAGCATTCATATTTGTTTGTGTGTGAAAAAAGTAAAAAAACTAAATTGAACGCTAATTTTGGCCAGTGTTTGTGACCAAGTGGTTACTAAAAAAGACTGGACATACCCCATTTGCAATACCTTGGGTTGTCTTCTTTTGCAAATGGTATGCCATCATGGGGGTAATTCTCATTCCTGGGCTACCATACGCTCTCAAAGGCAACGTAACCAACCTGGCCATTTTCAATGTAAAAATATTTGACCCATATATTTGACCTTGTAACTTTCAAAAATACTATAAAACCTGTACATGGGGGGTACTGTTTTACTCAGGAGACTTCGCTGAACACAAATATTAGTGTTTAAAAACTGGAAAACGTATCACAACAATTATATCATCAGTAAAAGTGCTGTTTGTGTGTGAAAAATGCAAAAAAAGTCACTTTCACTGACAATATCATCGCTGTGATATGATTTACTGTTTTGAATCACTAATATTTGTGTTCAGCGAAGTCTCCCGAGTAAAACAGTACCCCCCATGTACAGGTTTTAGGGTGTCATAGAACGTTACAGGGTAAAATACAGTGCTAGCAAATTCAATTCTCTGGAATTTCGGCCTGGGTTGGCAGGCAGGTCCCTCAAATTGCAATCAATAAAATTACCGAATTATGTAAAAATATTACATAAATACGCACGAATTTAAATATATATGCATATTTATATATTTGAAGTCTACATGTATATTTATATAATTATTTATGTAATTTTGCATATGGACATACAGGGAGTGCAGAATTATTAGGCAAATGAGTATTTTGACCACATCATCCTCTTTATGCATGTTGTCTTACTCCAAGCTGTATAGGCTCGAAAGCCTACTACCAATTAAGCATATTAGGTGATGTGCATCTCTGTAATGAGAAGGGGTGTGGTCTAATGACATCAACACCCTATATCAGGTGTGCATAATTATTAGGCAACTTCCTTTCCTTTGGCAAAATGGGTCAAAAGAAGGACTTGACAGGCTCAGAAAAGTCAAAAATAGTGAGATATCTTGCAGAGGGATGCAGCACTCTTAAAATTGCAAAGCTTCTGAAGCGTGATCATCGAACAATCAAGCGTTTCATTCAAAATAGTCAACAGGGTCGCAAGAAGCGTGTGGAAAAACCAAGGCGCAAAATAACTGCCCATGAACTGAGAAAAGTCAAGCGTGCAGCTGCCACCATGCCACTTGCCACCAGTTTGGCCATATTTCAGAGCTGCAACATCACTGGAGTGCCCAAAAGCACAAGGTGTGCAATACTCAGAGACATGGCCAAGGTAAGAAAGGCTGAAAGATGACCACCACTGAACAAGACAAACAAGCTGAAACGTCAAGACTGGGCCAAGAAATATCTCAAGACTGATTTTTCTAAGGTTTTATGGACTAATGAAATGAGAGTGAGTCTTGATGGGCCAGATGGATGGGCCCGTGGCTGGATTGGTAAAGGGCAGAGAGCTCCAGTCCGACTTAGACGCCAGCAAGGTGGAGGTGTAGTACTGGTTTGGGCTGGTATCATCAAAGATGAGCTTGTGGGGCCTTTTCGGGTTGAGGATGGAGTCAAGCTCAACTCCCAGTCCTACTGCCAGTTCATGGAAGACACCTTCTTCAAGCAGTGGTACAGGATTAAGTCTGCAACCTTCAAGAAAAACATGATTTTCATGCAGGACAATGCTCCATCACACGCGTCCAAGTACTCCACAGCGTGGCTGGCAAGAAAGGGTATAAAAGAAGAAAATCTAATGACATGGCCTCCTTGTTCACCTGAACTGAACCCCATTGAGAACCTGTGGTCCATCATCAAATGTGAGATTTACAAGGAGGGAAAAACAGTACACCTCTCTGAACAGTGTCTGGGAGGCTGTGGTTGCTGCTGCACGCAATGTTGATGGTGAACAGATGAAAACACTGACAGAATCCATGGATGGCAGGCTTTTGAGTGTCCTTGCAAAGAAAAGTGGCTATATTGGTCACTGATTTGTTTTTGTTTTGTTTTTGAATGTCAGAAATGTATATTTGTGAATGTTGAGATGTTATATTGGTTTCACTGGTAATAATAAATAATTGAAATGGGTATATATTTGTTTTTTGTTAAGTTGCCTAATTATGCACAGTAATAGTCACCTGCACACACAGATATCCCCCTAACATAGCTATAACTAAAAACAAACTAAAAACTACTTCCAAAAATATTCAGCTTTGATATTAATGAGTTTTTTGGGTTCATTGAGAACATGGTTGTTGTTCAATAATAAAATTAATCCTCAAAAATACAACTTGCCTAATAATTCTGCACTCCCTGTATGTATATTTCTTATTATTTTTATTTATTTTTATATACATAGATATATATACAAATTCATTCTAAGTGTATTTTGATATAAATATATATATATTAATTTTAAAATACAGTTAGAATAAAATTTCATAGATATATAATTTTTTTTAATTTTTATTATTTAAAAAAAATGTATTTAAATTACTTATTTATATTTTATAATATATATACAATATATATAGTTATTATATATATATTATATATACACGTGTGTAATTTAATAAGTGTATTTTTATATTAATATAAGTACATATTAATATAAAAATACACTTAGTATGACATTATATATATATATATGATATATAGACATATATATTAATATAATATATGTCTATATATCATATATGTATACACATATATAATTATTATTTTTTTATTAACACTAACTTTATTTTTTTTTATGATTTTACACATGCAGGGAGACTGCCTGTCAGCACAGACAGTCCCCCTGCAGGCAGACACAAGGACACCTATTGTGACCATGTGATCGCTGTGTTAAGCGATCACATGGCCACAGGGGTCCTAATTCAGTGTGGGGAGACTGTCTGGGCTGCAGGCAGTCTCCCCACAACCGGAGCCACGCTGATCGCCGCCGGGGGAACGACGGCGATCAGGTAAGTAAGTCAGACCGTTAGGACGGTTCAGGACCGTCATCGGTCGGCAATGCAAAAATGCCGATGACAGTCCTGAACCGTCCTTGGTCGCTAAGGGGTTAAAGATACATTTATAAAAAAAATAGTTTTAGGGGATAAACACTTAACCTCACCAAACGACATTGCGAACGCATTTGCGGAATTTTATAGATCTTTATATAATCTAGAGGAGCTAGGGAAAAGTAATGTAGAAATCGATAATTTCTTAAGTAACTTAAGCTCCCAAAAATTAATCAAAGGAAGTTGGAAATATTAAACGCCCCATTCCTATTATCAGAGGTAACTAAAGTAATAGATAACTTAAAAATGAATAAGGCACCGGGCCCTGACGGCTTTCCCGCAATTTTTTATAAAACCTTTTCTAGATTTATTGTCCCTATCCTTCTAGAGATGTTTAAGAAGGTATCCGAGGATACTCCCTTCCCCAATGAGATGTTGTTGGCATCAATTATTCCAATACCTAAACCAGGGAAAGATTCAACACTTATTGCCAACTATAGACCCAGATCTCTTAACATAGATATGAAAATATTTTCTCAAATATTGTCTAACCGTTTTAAAGAAGTTATCGGAGAGTTAATTGATGTTGATCAGTCTGGATTTGTGAGAGGGAGAGGTACTATAGATAATACTCAAAGGATATTTAATTTAATTCATAGAATAAATTAGCATAAGTGGGGATCTGTTGTTATGGCCCTTGATGCTGAGAAGGCCTTTGACAGAGTCAATTGGAGATTCCTTGACTCTGTCATGCGTCATTCTGGCCTAGAGGGACAATTCAGACATAAAACTTTGCTACTGTATAGGAATTCCACAGCCAAAATATCTAATTCCCCCTTTGAGATTAAAAATGTTACAAGACAGGGTTGCCCTTTGGTTCCCCTGCTATATATCCTTACAATTGAACCCCTAGCCACTCTGATTAGACAAAATACTAATGTAAAGGGAATTAAATCTTATAATGGAGAAATCAAGATTTCCCTTTTTGCAGATGATGTTCTTCTTAACGTGACTGATCCGATGACTTCAATTCCATTGGTACTGTATGCTATATCTATCTATAGTAGCTTCTCCAATAGTGATGTCCCGAACGGTTCGCCACGGACTCATCATTGAGTAAACTTTGACCCTGTACCTCACAGTCAGCAGACACATTCCAGCCAATCAGCAGCAGACCCTCCCTCCCAGACCCTCCCACCTCCTGGACAGCATCCATTTTGAAGCTACATTCTTAGTGAGCTGTCCAGGAGGTGGGAGGGTCTGGGAGGGAGGGTCTGCTTCTGATTGGCTGGAATGTGTCTGCTGACTGTGAGGTACAGGGTCAAAGTTTACTCAATGATGAGTCTGCGGCGAACCGTTCGCGGTGAACCGTTCGCGACATCACTATTCTCCAATTATAAGGTCAACATGAAAAAAAACGCAAATCTTAGATTCCTTTTTGTCCGAAACTCAGAAAGACCTTCTGACTGCACGCTTTTACTTTTTATGGGCAAGGGACATGATTGATTATTTGGGGATTAAAATATCCTTTGATATCGATAAGACGATACAAACAAATTATGATAACCTACTAAAAGATTTGCAGTAACAGGTGGATAAATGGAGGATTGAGACTACGTGGATAGGAAGGTTAAATATGACCAAAGCATTCCTATTACCCAAACTCGTATACTATTTTAGGGCGATTCCATATAGAGTGGGAAAAGGAATTCGGAATCAATTTCAAAACCTGATTTCCAAATTCATTTGGGCAAATAAACCATCAAGGATAGCTTTTGATACCCTCAGAAGGAGCTTTCAGAAGGGAGGAATAGCTTTTCCAGATGTTGATAAAATTCATGAAGCATGTATGGCAACCCATCTCTTTCTATGGTTAGATGCAGTCCAGGGAAACCAATCATGGCTTACTCTAGAACAGGCGGATAGCTCCAGATACAAATTGTCTGTTCTATTTTGGCTGGGTATCCTGAAATTAGGAGAAATAGAAATCAAGTATTTTTCTAATAAAATAATAATAGATATGCTTAATACCGCTAAATCCTAAATAAAAAATTAAAACTGGAGGACAAATTATATAGTGTCCCATTGGTAGTTTTAAATCACGTAATGGACGACATAAATGTCCAACCCTGGACACATCTAGGCATACTGAAGATCTCTGATTTATGGGTTGGGTCTAAACCCGTTTCATTTACACAACTACAAGTTAAATTTAACCTTCCCTCCAGAGATCTTTTTCAATATTTAAGGATTAAAAATTTTCTACTATCTAGAACTGTACTTAAGGAACATAATGTTAACATAATATAGAGCTATATAAAAAGAAGGGAGGGATTTCTAGATTTACTTAACTACTAGAATCAATGGTACAAGACTCCCATGCTTCCTCCTTTATTAAATGGGAACAAGATATTGGGGAATCCTTTCCACTTGTGGAATGGACCAAAGCTACACTCCTAGTAAAACGTTGTCTACATAGTGTTTCTCTCTATGAAACTCACTTAAAAATAATATATAGATGGTATATGGTACCGGTTCACAAAATATAATCTGCCTACTCTAGGATCTGTTGGAGATGTGGAATTGAGGAGGGCACTATGTATCACATATGGTGGGAATGTCAGGGGCTTAATAATGTTAAGAATCAAATGATTGGTCTTGTTAATTCTATTTTTAAGGAAATAAAAGAAATCAGTCCCCAACTTTTCCTTTTTAATATCGGTTTTCCCTCACAAGATAATTACCAAAAATAAGTTCGGACCCATATTTTTTTTGCAATTTAAATCTGCATAGCTAGGGCATGGAAATCTTCCATCCCTTTCTCTTGGCATTATATTATGGAACAAATAGAATATCAATATAGGATGGAATCGAATCCCTTTTTCGGCAACAGGAACTTGGTCAAATCATGGTTACCCTGGACAAACAGATACACTACAAGTTAACAAAGATTGTGTTATTTGTGCCCCTGTGTCGAGTCTCAGAGATTTAAAACTTTTTTTTTTTTTGTCTGTTTGTTGGTTGGTGTAGAATATTGCATATTCTATGTTTCTATTGACTATATATATCAATATGTGGATTGACATTAGTAACAGATGGTATCAATAAGTCACAAGGCTTTCTTTGTCCGAGAGCTCTGGAATGTGGATTTGAGGGTCTTGTCCTTATATGGCAAGTTATGCTCTGACGTTAGTATGAGCACTTCTATATAGTAACAGAGGGAAAAAAAGGTCACTCTCTTGGCTTTGGGTTCTCTCTCTCTAGATGTAAAGATGTAAGGATGCAAAAGAAGTCCAGCAATTACCATCTGCTGTTGAACTAAGAATAAACCTGAAGAAACCGTAAGTCAGATTGCGTATTAGTACCTTTCAATAATATAGACATATATTATTGTGTGAGCATTTGGCCCAAGACTATATATACAAAAGACGTATATATATCAATCATCTAGATTTTACAGTTGATAATTAATCTTTTTAGTTTGTCTTATTGGAATAGTGATTATGTATGGAATTGTAACAACTATATGGCTGAAGAAGCGTTGGAATATTGTTCCTGTACTCAAATGGGACAGCTACATGTGGAAGAACTTTATATTAGTCTCGCAACAATGGATGGCCATTAAACTAAATATAAAGTATGACTGTAAGATATACTATTCATACATAATCGATATTTCTTTATTTTATTGAGTACTATAATACGTGTGGATGTTCTAGATATTTAATGTTATATAATAGTATTTTTTTTTGTATAAAGAAGCTATGTTGATCCTTTTTATGTGAATAACATGAATAAATAAAATAAATATAAAAAAAAAAAAAAAAAAAAATCCTGGTTAATATGTGTACTGTAACGTGAAGCTATTCTTGTGAGAATACTTTTTTTTTCTCCCTTCCTTATTCTTGCTCATCCATTTTAAATTTACTCACTTTGATTAACCCCTTCACGCCGTTCTATGCCGTCCCGCAATAAGTGGGCTTTAAAGCCGTTGCGGCGGCATAGAACGCCGTAACGGCTTTGAGCCCTGGAGCGCCCGGGATACTTACCTACCCGGCGCTCCGCTTCAGGAGGACTGCCTCACAGCCCGGGCAGCCCTCCCATGGCAAGTGAGGCCCCAGGGGGGCCATGTGATCGCTCTCAAAGAGCGATCACATGGCCCCCTATAGCTGGCTATGGATCTGCCAGAAGGGGGACTGTCTGAAATGTCAGACAGTCCCCCTGCTGGTGGAAAGTGTAAAATAAAGTAATTAAACATGTTTTAAAATAAAATAAATATATAATATATGTATTTATATTATATATACATGTAACATCATACGTAATGTATTTTACTATTAATATAAATATATATATATATATATTAATATTAAAATACACTTAGAATGACGTTACATATATATGTATATATATATATATATATATATATATATATATATATATATATATATATATATATATACCGTATATACTCGAGTATAAGCCGACCCGAATATAAGCCGAGGCCCCTAATTTTACCACAAAAAACTGGGAAAACTTATTGACTCGAGTATAAGACTAGGGTCGGAAATGCAGCACCTACTGGTAAATTTCTAAATAAAATTAGATCCTAAAAAAATTATATTAATTGAATATTTATTTACAGTGTGTGTATATGATGAATGCAGTGTGTGTGTATGAGTGCGCAGTGTGTGTATAAATGCAGTGTGTGTGTATGAGTGCAGTGTGTGTATATGAATGCAGTGTGTGTATGAGTGCGCAGTGTGTGTATAAATGCAGTGTGTATATGAGTGCAGTGTGTGTATGAGTGCAGTGTGTGTGTATATGCAGTGTGTATATGAGTGCAGTGTGTGTGTGTGTGTGTGTGATGCAGTGTGTGTGTGATGCAGTGTGTGTGCAGTGTGTGTGTGTGTGTGTGTGATGCAGTGTGTGTTTGTGTTGCAGAGCCTTGGTGGGGGGTGGGCATTTTTATAAAAAAAATATAATAATATTATTATTTATTATTTTAATTTTTTTGGTTATATTATTTTTTTAATTATTTTTTTATTATTATTTATATTTATATATTATTAATTAATATTATTTTAATTTTTTTGTTATATTATTTTTTTATTATTATTATTATTATATATTATTAATTTATTTATTTTGTTGTCCCCCCTCCCTGCTTGATACATGGCAGGGAGGGGGGCTCTCCTTCCCTGGTGGTCCATTGGCAGTTCAGTGGGGGGAGGAGGGGGCTGGCAGAGCTGTTACTTACCTCTCCTGCAGCTCCTGCCAGCTCTCTCCTCCTCCGCGCCGGTCCGTGCAGCTCTTCTGTCAGCTCACACTGTAAGTCTCGCGAGAGCCGCACTATGACCCCGCGGCTCTCGCGAGACTTACACTGGGAGCTGACCGAGGTGCTGCACGGACCGGCGCGGAGGAGGAGAGAGCTGACAGGAGCTGCAGGAGAGGTAAGCGCTCGCTGCCAGCCCCCAGTCTGTATTATGGCAATGTAAATTAATGTAAATTGCCATAATACAGACTGACTCGAGTATAAGCCGAGTTGGGGTTTTTCAGCACAAAAAATGTGCCGAAAAACTCGGCTTATACTCGAGTATATACGGTAATAGATATTTACACATATATTATATATATACGTATAATTACAATAATAAATAAAATAATAAAAGTAATAAATAAAATATTGAAACTAAATTTAATATAAATTATATATTCATATGTAATTTTATTCTAACTGTATTTTGTTATTAATATATATATATATATATATATATATTGGTAACAAAATACACTTAGAATGACATTCTATATATATCTATCTATATATAAAATACAAATAACCGCAAATATATATATACACATATACCGTATTTTCCGGCATATAAGACGACTGGGCGTATAAGACGACTTTTCCAGTTAAAATATAGAGTTTGGGATATACTCGCCGTATAAGACTACCCCTCTTCCAATGCACACCAAATAAAAATTAGCCATGATGTACAGTGAGCAGACAGAGCTACACAGCAAGACATTAAAGGACCACTATAGTGCCAGGAAAATATACTCGTTTTCCTGGCACTATAGTGCCCAGAGGGTGCCCCCACCCTCAGGGTCCCCCTCCCGCCCGGCTCTGGGGAGAGGAAAGGGGTAAAAACTTACCTTTTTCCAGGGCTGGGCGGGGAGCTCTCCTCCTCCGATCCTCCCATTTGGCTGAATGTGCACGCGCGGCAAGAGCTGCTCGCACATTCTGCCGGTCGCATAGGAAACCATTTACAATGCTTTTCTATGGACGCTTGCGTGCTCTCACTGTGATTTTCACAGTGAGAATCACGCAAGCGCCTCTAGCGGCTGTCAATGAGACAGCCACTAGAGGAATTAGAGGAAGGATTAACCCATTTGTAAACATAGCAGTTTCTCTGAAAAAAAAAAAAAAAAGGGTTAATCCTAGCTGGACCTGGCACCCAGACCACTTCATTAAGCTGAAGTGGTCTGGGTGCCTAGAGTGGTCCTTTAAATAATGATAATCTGAAATAGCATTTAAAGCCCAGGTATGTGCCAGCCTGTTTGGGCATATAATCCATGCCTGCTGGTCTAGCACACAGGAGGCTAATTGCGATATATTCTTTTTAATCTCCCCCTCCATTCTTTTTAATCTCCCCCTCCATTCTTTTTTACTCCCCCCCATTCTTTTTTACCCCCCCTTCCCTGTGCAGAGTGGGTGGCCGAGCTCCTCTTCGTCCTGTCAGTCCGGCCGGGTACCCCGCGGTACAGGAGATTCAGTTACCTGTTCCCGGCCGGACTGAATGGAAGTGAGCACTTCCTTTCAGTCTGGCCGGGAACAGGTAACTGAATCTCCTGTACCGCGCGGTACCCGGCTGGACTGACAGGACGAAGAGGAGCTCGGCCACCCACTCTACACAGGAAAGGGGAGGTAAGAGAGGCAGTGCAGCAGCCGTCTGAGCGCTCTCTATAGAGCGCTCAGGCGGCTGCAGCATTAGAAGGGCCGGCGATGGGGGCGCCCCCAGCAGCCATATACCCGGCATATAAAGCGACCCCCCACTTTGGAGAAGATTTTCCAGGGGTAAAAAGTCGTCTTATACGCCGGAAAATACGGTAATTACATAAAAGATTACATTAGTATACACGTAGAATTTAAATACTATAAATGCATATATATTAAAATTCTACGTGTATATTTAAGTAATCTTTTAACATAATTATGTGATTTGATTAATTAAAATTTGATTTACATGCTTGACAACACAGGGAGAAATTTAATTCGCAAGCACTATATTTGACCCTGTAACTCTCCAAGACACCAAAAAACCTGTACTTAGGGGGTACTGTTTTACTCGGGTGACTTCGCTGAACTCAAATATTAGTGTTTCAAACTGGTAAATTGTATTGCAACGATAATATTTTAAGTAAAAGTGAAGTTTTTTGCATTTTTTTACAAACGAACGGCACTTTTATGGACTATATTATTGTTGTAATATGTTTTACTGTTTTAAAACACTAAATATTTGTGTTTAGTGAAGTCTCCCGAGAATAACAGTACCCCCCATGTACAGGTTATATGGTGTTTTGAAAAGTTAGAGAGTCACATGTAAGGCTTGCATTTTAATTTTTTGACATTGAAATTTGCCAGATTGGTTATGTTGCTTTTGAGAGCGTATGGTAGCCCAGGAATGAGAATTACCCCAGTATTAGGACATTCACAGCTAAAATGTCAGAGATACAAATTTAAAAAAAATCTTATTTTCTCACAGTTTTTTAAAATTTTATTCATAATAAATTATGTTCCATACATGAATAGTTAATGATAAATGAAAGTCCTGTTTCTCCTGAACAAAATGATATATAATAAGTGTGGGTGCACTTAATGTGACAGCGGTAAATTACGGTTGAACAGACATATAGCGCAAATTCCAGTTTTTGTTTACGTTTTCTTTTGATCAGAACGTGCACTATTGACTGTCATGAAGGGGTTGAACTGTTACCATGTCAAAAAACAAAACAAAAAAAACCCTGTAATTCATTTGCAATATTTGTTTTAGAATGTCTAAAAAGTTCATTGAAATTCCAGATATGTTTAGCATTTTAACAATCAGAACTAATTAATCTATTTTGAGTCAGTCTTCTTTAGTTGCAAATGGTGTGTACAAATTATTACATTTAAAACTTAGAGCAAATGTTTTTATTTTATTTTATAAATATGTTGCTCCTATTTAATATTGTGCTATGTATACATATAGAGTATCAAAATAATCAAAAAATATATATATATATACACACACATTTGTTATGTATGGGTGTAATTGTGGTAGGAAAAAAAAATGCACAGCAAAAGTGCCAAAAAAAAAAAAAAAAAAGCCTTGCTCAGAAACTCGTCGCATCTCAGTATAGCCTCAGTCCTTAATGGGTTAAAAGCGAATTGAAATATTGCATAAGTGTGCATAGTCAGATAGGAATGAGTAATAAACAAATAGCATATCATTTGCATTGTAACTCAGAATCGTGGAAGCAAAACATACGTTAAATAGTGTATGGTACTGTGAGCATCATCGAAAACATAGAAATAACACAACGCAAGCATTAAACACCAATACGTACCTACATGAACAATAGTGGTTTGAAAGTCTGGCTGTTGGTTTGAACATAAAATGTAAAATATATGGAAATTGAAGAAATTCGCTACTTAAAATTAAAGACAAAAAAACTAAACATAGCGAGTTATAAGCGCAAGAGGAAACTCGTTCATACCCTCCCTAGTGCTTAGAACTCTCCGTCTGAATAATTTGTTACGTAACGTGCTTTAGTCGGACGTACTAATGTACATGGTTGTACACATGGTGTATTGGTCCCATCAGTGTTTGCTATGTTGTTGTTTTGTCCCACTTGCGGCAATGTACTTATTGTGGAAGAGGGTCAAAAGTGTTATAGATTTGCCTGCAATACGTGTCCGTATGTGCACAACATCAACCGTAAGGTAGGTGGTGCATTACACAATATATTAGGAGTGCATTAGTGTTATTTGTTGATGTTTAAGTCTGTGCACACGTATGTAAATAGAAAGCATCTAGGATGCATAGTATTAAACCCCACAGCATAACCAGTTAATGTAACCCTGTAAAAAAAAATATTTTACTGAAATATGGTGAATGTGGATTCCTATTCAGCCAAGTGGTTACGTTTATTAGTTAACATGATCTTATTTGTTAATTCAGATTACCATAATAAACGCACAGTATACATGTATTTTATATGCATTGTAAAAGAATTATAGTTTACCAAAACACAAGCACTTTTAACGTTTTATAAAAAAAAGTGTGTTTTATAGACCCTACAGAGTGGATTTGACACATTCTGTTTTACATTTAGTATGTAACTAGTGTGTTAAACTGCATGCAAAAATAGTACGAAAAAATATACAAGTTCGTGTAAAGTATCTACAATGTAATTTCACCAAACCAGGAAATGGTTGATGCTTAGAATATCAGCGCTTAGATTTACTCAGAAGCAATGCTTTATGGGCACAGGAAGGGTTTCTGGAAGCTGTAGTTTAATTGTCCCTTTTTGCTGTAGATTGAAGCCATTATGTATAGAAGTAATTTTGGAATGAAAAACGAAACTATTGAATTATGCTAGATAAATATGTTGGGTAGCCTAATTGGAAAATAATTACACACACACACATTTCAACTCACTCTGATTCAATTTCCTCCCTACTTATTCATTTCTCCATTTATTTGCATTGTTTCATTCCACTTTTCACTTATTAAATCTCTCTCTACCTCCTCAATCAATATTTCTATTAGTCCTGAAGCCATATATATTTTTGTTTCAAAACATCGATCAATCTTCGAATCCCTTCAGTCTATTAATTTTCCTCATTACTCAGTACTTTGAAACTCTTCCCTTTGCATCTCACTGTATCCCATACGCACATTCCTCATTTCATCTTCATTTTGTCATATCCCCTTCTCCATTTCATGCACAATCACCCGATTCATTTTCCTACCCTCATTCCATCTCCTTACCCATTTACCTATCACCAAGCATTTTCCATTAGTGGCAAATGTGTGCATTGACAAATCTGGCTGTCCTCCTTTAGGATTATCACTGCTCCAACCTGTGCTCTGCAGGATCAAAGGGTGATATATGTAAAGAAAATCCAATCTAAATTCACTAATAGAAAATCCAAATCCTCCACACTTGGTCCTTCGAAAAAATACATACTGCAATCTGAAAATTTAAATTTTCCCAATTTTTGTGACCTTTTTTTTTTTTTTTTTACACTTAAAATTTTTATAAACTTTTTCTTTTTACTGTTAACCCCTAACTAGCTGTAAGCAGCACTAACAGTAAATTCCCCAATTTTCCATAACTCCCACCCACCCCAGCTAGCAAAATATCATTTTAAAATATTTAAATTAATTAATGAAATAAATTGAACCCCTTGAGGGTTAAAAAAACAAAACTAAACGTTAATCCTCAGTGGTTAAAAAAAAAATCCTATCAAAATACAGATCACAGTATTATACTGTGATCACCGTAAGCAGTGATCAACTGGCAGGGAAGGAGTTATTTTTTTTTTTTTTTAGGACTGGGTAAAGAGGAGGTGGGATTTTTTCAAAGTGTTTTTAAAGAACTTTTTTAACGTTAACCCCTTGCTAGCTTAACACCAAATTCCCCACTAACTTCCACCTACTCCAGCTAGCTAAATATATAATTTTAAAATATTTAAATTAATAATAAAATAACTTAAAACCCTGAGGGTTAAAAAAAAATAAGATCATAGTAAAATACCCTGAGCTGTATTTTGATCACTATAGTCAGTGATCAGTTGGCAGGGAAGGGGTTCATTTTAATAAATCAGGGGAAAGAGGGGTGGGATTGAACTTTTACTTTATTTTTTTACAGTGAGAAGATCAGCAGCACTGATCTGTCTCCCTGCACTTCACCATGACCGCGGATGCACAGGGAGGTGGACCATGAGTCCCTGCAGCACATGTGCTCGCTCTGACAGCCTGTCAGAGCGATCACAGCTGCAGGGACAGCATGATTGGGTGCTCCCGATCTGCCTCGAATACAGAGGCTAACTGGAGGAGCGTTAACCCCATGATCGCGGGTACGTCATCCGTCGTTAAGTGCTTCCCCAGCATGACGGACCGGATCCGTCATTAACCCCTTCAGGACGGAGTCAATAGTACACGTTCTGATCAAAACAAAACGTAAACAAAAACTGGAATTTGCGCTATATGTCTGTTCACCCGTAATTCACCGCTGTCACATTAAGTGCACCCACACTTATTATATATCATTTTGTTCAGGAGAAACAGGGCTTTAATTTATCATTAACTATTCATATATGGAACATAATTTGTTATGAATAAAATTTTAAAAAAATTGAGAAAATAAGATTTTTTTTTTAAATTTGTATTTACGTCTGACATTTTAGCTGTTAATGTCATAATATTGTTAGGTATTACTGCAAAAGAATGCCCATATTTGTAATCAGCGATGTCTCACAAGTACAACAGTACCCCCCATTAACAGGTTTTATGGTGTTTTGGAAAGTTACAGGGTCAAATATAGAACGTTCCATTTTCAAATTGAAATTTGCCAGATTGAGACGTTGTGGTAGCCCAGGAATGAGAATTACCCCCATAATGGCATACCATTTGAAAAAGTAGACAACCCAAGGTATTGAACGTGGGGTATGTTTAGTCTTTTTTAGTAGCCACTTAGTCACAAACACTGGCCAAAGTTAGCATTCATATTAGCATTCATATTTGTTTTTGTGTGAAAAAAGCAAAAAACTAATATTTGGCCAGTGTTTGTGACTAAGTGGCTACTAAAAATGACTGGACATACCCATTTGCAATACTTTGGGTTGTCAACTTTTGCAAATGGTATGCCATCATGGGGGTAATTCTTATTCCTGGGCTACCATAGGCTCTCAAAGGCAACATAACCAATCTGGCAAATTTCAATGTAAAAAAAAATGAAATGCAAGCCTTATATGTGACTCTCTGACTTTCCAAAACACAATAAAACCTGTACATGGGGGATATTGTTATTCTCGGGAGACTTCACTAAACACAAATATTTAGTGTTTTCAAACAGTAAAACATATTACAACAATAATATAGTCCATAAAAGTGCCGTTTGTTTGTAAAAAAATGCAAAAAACTGCACTTTTACTTAAAATATCATCGTTGTAATACAATTTACCAGTTTGAAACACTAATATTTGAGTTCAGCGAAGTCTCCCGAGTCAAATATAGTGCTTGCGAATTAAATTCTCTGCACTTTCTCCCTGTGTTGTCAGGCATGTCAATCAAATTTTAATTATCAAATCACATAATTATGTTAAAAGATTACTTAAAAATACACGTAGAATTTTAATATATATGCATTTATAGGTATTTAAATTCTATGTGTATACTAATGTAATCTTTTATGTAATTATATGTATTTATCTATATATATTTGCGGTTATTTGTATTTTATATGTAGATAGATATATATAGAATGTCATTCTAAGTGTATTTTGTTACCAATATATGTATATTAATAACAAAATACAGTTAGAATGAAATTACATGTGAATATATAATTTTAATAAAATTTTGTTTCAATATTTTATGTATTTATTTTATTTATTATTGTAATTATACGTGTGTATATATATATATATATTATATTTATGTAACGTCATTCTAAGTGTATTTTAATACTAATATATATATATATATATATACTAATAGTATTAAAATACACAACGTATGACGAAATATATATATATATATATATATATATATATATATATATATTAGTCATCGTTGTGTATTTTAATACTAATATTAGTATATATATATATTAGTATTAAAATACACTTAGAATGACGTTACATAAATATAATATGTATGTATGTGTGTATATATATATAATATATATATATATATATATATAATTTATTTTATAACATGTTTATTTTATTTTCTTTCATTTCTCACCAGCAGGGGGACTGTCTGCTATTTCAGACAGTCCCCCTGCTGGCAGATCCATAGCCAGCTATGGGGCGCCATGTGATCGCTCTCTGAGAGCGATCACATGGCCCCCGGGGGCCTCATTCACCGGAGGAGGGCTGCGTGCGCGGTCAGGCAGCCATCCAGAAGAGGATCGCGGCAGAGGTGAGTACCACCGGTCCTCTGGGGGCTTAAGCCGTTACGGCGTTCTATGCTGCCGCAACGGCTTTAAAGCCGCGACGGCATAGAACGCCGTAACGGCGTTAAGGGGTTAAGTGGTTAAAGGAATAGGTTTCAAAGGTTGAACTTTTTTTTTTTTTTTTAAATTCAACTTACTACGTAACTATGGTCTTGATTTAATAAATCATTTAGAAAGCTTGTTAATTAGTAGCTTATGTAAGCTGTATTTCAAATATTTTATGTCTTTTTTTTTCCTAATAGAAAACTGCAAATGCCAGTCACATATTTATCCAATTTGTATCTTTGTCAAACTAAACTTCCAAGTGAAAGTGTTTGTGTTTAAAGGACCACTCTAGGCACCCAGACCACTTCAGCTTAATGAAGTGGTCTGGGTGCCAGGTCCTTCTAGGGTTAACCCATTTTTTCATAAACATAGCAGTTTCAGAGAAACTATGTTTGTGAATGGGTTAAGCCTTCCCCTATTTCCTCTAGTGGCTGTCTCATTGACGGCCACTAGAGGCGCTTGCGTGCTTCTCACTGTGATTTTCACAGTGAGAGCACGCCAGCGTCCATAGGAAAGCATTGCAAATGCTTTCCTATGCGACGGGCTGAATGCGCACGCATTCAGCCGGCGGGGCGGATCGGAGGCGGAGAGGAGGAGGAGAGCTCTCCGCCCAGCGCTGGAAAAAGGTAAGTTATTACCCCTTTCCCCCTTCCAGAGCTGGGCGGGAGGGGGTCCCTGAGGGTGGGTGCACCCTCAGGGAACTATAGTGCCAGGAAAATGAGTATGTTTTCCTGGCACTATAGTGGTCCTTTTAAGGTCCCTGTTACATTTTCAGCTTGCAGTACATTGCCACAATGCGCAGTGTAAAATATATTCTTGTAATACTCTGTTTTTTCGATCATAGAAATATAATCAGTGGGACTAACCACATTTTCTTTGTCATACAAGGTAACCAGCAGAAAATATCCTAAACTTAAAGAAGTTGATGATGTACTTGGAGGTTCTGCTGCATGGGAAAACGTTGATTCCACTAGTGGTAAGTAATGTATATTTAGATTTTTTTAAAATAATTTTTTATTCATAGGTAAGCTTCAAAAAGCAACACTTCAAATATAACTTTAAAGTGTTCCTGTAATGACAGAAAAATTGTTGCAGTTTTCCAACCATCTTGCTTTATGCATGTTATACACTTAAGTATTAAAAGCTCTACTTTTATTTTTTTTATTTTTTTTTACATTTTGATTTTAATAGCACAGGAATGAATGCAGGTAAAGGCATACAGTAATATATAACAGACTTTGACAATGACAGTATCAACAATGTTACACACAAGTGTGGCATAGTATGACACAACAGGTTTTCAAGTTGAGTGCAAATTTACTCCGTTAGTTTCGTCAATTGAACATTTTGCGGTATGCCAAACGACCGCCTGGCCCTTCCTGTGTCTAATTTTTATACTTTAAATTCCTTTCTTGGTAGGTGAGAGCAGAGAATTTCTAAGAAAACATAAATGGAAAATAAAAAATTGGAAGAATAGATCTTCCAGGAAAAAAAAAGTACCATCCCTGCCCTCTTTGCTAGCGACCCTCCCATGTACTCCTAGCCAAGACTATCATCATATTCTTCCCACATCTGCCAGGAGGGGAGGTGGGAGGGTAGAGTAGCCCTGTGTTATATACAATTTGAAAAGTTTAGCAACCTAATTCTATCACCCGAAATATTAATAACTGTGTACATGAAATATTGGTCAGAAACATTAAATGACAATAATACAAACTGCATGCACATAAAATTACAGTGGCAAACTACAGGTATAAATTATAAAGAAAAGAGAAGGGGTGAAAGGCTGCGCTAGATACAAGTAAATAAAATTTGTAAAATAATGGTAGGATAAAAATATGCAGTAAAAAATATGCAATAAAAAGACAATAAGAATGTGTGAAACAAAGTCTGTGCACTAATAGTGATAAAACTTAAAAAGTCCAATAACATGCATAAAAGACGTCTCACTGATATGTGGATGAGCTGTATTTGTACAGTCCTCAAAGGTTAATCCTTCCGAATTTCCAGGGAATCCGTATATGAAAGATAAAAACATAAACACACTTTCAATGGTATAGTATGTACTGAGAGGATTAGCGAAATTGAATAAAAATGGAGGATAGTAAACTCACATTTGTTGGAGCTTAGGACCAGCTCTTAGTTGTAAGGCACTTAGCAGTATAATCCCCGCTAATGGATATTCTGTGAGGTTAGGTCACTCCGTCCGGCTTAGGTTCCGTAGGATTTCGCACGATATATAAAAACAAATATAGTGCTCTCAGTAGGAAGGGGAAAAGTAAAATAAAATTAAATAAGTTATACTCACAATGGTAGAGCAGGAAGTACTGCTCTATTTATAATGCACCGGTGGAATAATCCCCACCTGTGGATTGCTTTAAGCAGGAACAGTTAGATGCCAGGAGAAAAATAAAAAAGTGTTTGTACAATAAAACAAAAATGGTCCTATAAATAAGGGTACCAAATAAAAGTGTTTAATTGTTAAAATACACAGTTAAAAATCATATAACGCGTTTCGCCTCATGGGCTTTATCAAAAATGGCTAAAGGATAGTAACCTGGCATAAAACAGTATTTATAGCTTTATACAGAAGTTTAAAATTGGCGCCTAAAACAGTGCACCAATTGCAAGCAAGGAATAACATAAACGTTTTTTGCAATTACAAAATAACACAAAAATTGGTGTACATATAAAGGGAGTGAATATATACATAATGGTATATTAAGTTTATAAAAACGAGCGTTAGTTTAGCCAATATTTAATACTAAAAACAGTCACGTGATCGGAAACAACGTCACGTGATCGGACGGGAGCAGCGAATAGCACGCCGTTCACTAAAGAGAAGAGCATTGTCTACAGAGGGCACGTGACCGGCGAAAGGAGAGCAAAGGCTCTCGGGGAATGTAGTTTTCGCCGGTCACTACCCTCATTAAGGGGAAGCAGTGAGCGGCTGACTGGAGGCACCAATAGTCAGCCGCTCACCATCATACAAGCACCAGAAGCCCTCATAGCACACAATTTAATAAAAACCTTTTGGACAGAATCTAATATTTTTGGCAGAATTATATAAATAAATAAAACCTTTATGAAGGAAATATGATAATAAAACATATATAAAAACGGATTGCATGGTTATAATGTGTATATATACATAAAAACAATTGTAACACTTAGCTTTTTACACTGGTGGATACTACTATTATATTTTAGAGAACACACACAGTTTCCATAAATGGATAGGGGGCAGATATTAATATATTATATATAAGTGGAGGAAAAATTAAAAAATGTTAACATATTTTTTTATATATATTAAAAAAATATGTATGAAAGAGACAAAAAAATATAATAAAATATTAATAATATTAGTATATAGAAAGGAGGTAATGTGTAATTATAAAAAGCAAAATTATATAATATAACATGTATAGTAAAAATAGTAAAGAGTATTAAAAGAAGGTCTTAAAATTTTTTTATTTTTTATAAAAAATTATGCAGGTCGAAATCTGCATTCAGACCTTGGGGTGAGAGGGTCTGCAGTTTATAGACCCATTCCATTTCCACTTTTCCTAAAATGTTTTTAATATCGTCTCCTCTCCATGGTAAAGTGCATTTTTTAATACCCATGCATTTTAGTAGTTTAGGATTTTTGTCGTGATTCAAAACTTTTTTTGGATACTGAGTGATTTAAGTATCCGTTTTTAATATTTCTGCAGTGTTCACTTATCCTTATTTTCAAGCACCTTGTGGTCATTCCAACATACTGGAAGCCACAAGGGCATTCAAGTAGATAAATTACATTTTTGGTGTTACAGCTTATAAATTCTTTAATTGGATAGGTAATTCTCGTTCTGTTAGAAGTAAAATTGGTAGTCTTAGATGGTAAAGTAGAATCAGTGGTTTTACACACAATACATGCAATACACACAATACACGTTTTACATTTATAAAAGCCTTTTGCTTCAGGAAAAAAAGATATTGACTTCGTAATTTATTTATTTTTTTTGTAAAATTAGTGGTTAAAATGGATTTAAAATTCGGAGCTCCTCTAAAAACAATGTTTGGCTTGTTTGGAATAATTTCTTTGAGTTTTTCATCTTGTTCTAAAATATGCCAATGTTTTTTTAATAATTTTTTTGATTTCTTTGCTCTTATTGTTGTAATCGAAAGTGATAGGGAGACATATAGATTCATTTTTAGTTTTTATTTTATATTTTAAAAGTTCATCTCTATCGACAGTTTTCATCTCATTAATATTTTTCAATAAATCTATTTCTGAATAGTTCTTCTCCATACATTTTTTTTTTTTTAAATTCTGCTTGTTCATTAAAATTATCTAAATTAGTGCAGTTTCTACGTAATCTTAAAAATTGACTTTTGGGGACGCTGTCAAGCCAGGGCTTGTAGTGACAGCTAGTTTTGTCAATGGCTGTATTGACACAGACTTTTTTAAAAAACATTTTAGTTTGTATTTTATTGTCTTTAATAAAAATATCAAGGTCTAAAAAAAATTTTTTTTTTCTTTTTTTTTTTTTTGCTAAAATCATGAGTTAAAATTATGCCTCTGTTGTTAGTGTTTAGATTACCAATAAAAGAAATAAGACTCTCTTCAGACCCGTTCCAAATAAAAAAGAGATCATCGATATATCTGAAGTATGAGACCAGGTTCGCCCTAAGATGGTCCCCATCGTATATAGCATAAGATTCCCAATCTGACATAAATAGATTGGCGTAACTTGGGGCGAACCTGGTACCCATAGCTGTGCCTCTTTTTTGTAGATAAAAGGAGTCTAAAAACCAAAAATAGTTGTTTTTTAAAATAATATTTATCCCTTCTAATATAAAATCTATTTGTGTTGTAGAGAGTCTATTCTCACTTATAAGAATATTTTTAATGGCTGCACATCCAAAATCGTGAGGTATAATGGTGTACAGAGACTGTACATCACATGTACCTAAGATAAATTCCACTTAAAATTGTTTAAAAAGTTTTTAAAAGGGACATTGAGTCTTGTAGATAGGATTTCATTTTTTTTAACTGCAGGTTGTAGGAGAGTATCGATATATTGTGAAAGATTACAAAGAAGAGAGCCTATTCCTGACACTATTGGTCTACCGGGAGGATTAATTTCATTTTTGTGTATTTTTGGAAGAAAATAAATAACCGGAATTATTGGAGATTTTTTGTCTAGGAAGTTGAACTCATGTTTATTAAGAATACCTAAAGATACACCTTTCTCTAAAAAAACGGATAAAATATTTTTTATAATTGGGGTAGGGTCTGATTTAAATTTTTCGTATATGTCTGTATCATTTAGTTGTCTGTGCGCTTCTTCAATATACATGGAGCTAGGTAAAATAACTAAACCCCCTCCCTTATCTGCGGGTTTTATGACGATTTCTTTGTCGTCTTGTAATTCTTTGAGAGCCTTTCTTTCGGCATTCGTTAAATTATGAGAGTCCTGGTTTTTTTGTATGTAACTTTTCTAGATCTTTAGTGACTAATTTTTCAAAAACAGTTAGAGGGGCTGTCTTCATAAAAGCTGGATAAAATTTAGATTTTTCTTTAAAATGTGTATTTACGACTTGATCTCTTGAGGGTGAAAGGGGAGAAAGGGGAGATAGTGGTAAGTTGTTTTCTTTTGGATGCGAATTTTCTTCTGTTTTTTCATTAAAATACCGTTTGAGGGTCGCTTTTCTAACAAATTTATTAACATCAATAAAAGCTTTAAATGATTTAAAAGAATTAGTCGGGGCAAATTTAAGTCCCTTACTTAAAACCGATAATTGAGCATTTGTAAAGTTTTTTTGTGTAAGATTAAAAATCCCACTTTGTGAATCTTTTGTTTTGGGTATTATCTTTCTAGTTTTTCTCTCTTGCTTCCGCCTCCCACCTCTTCTTCCTCTAAACTTAAGGTTCTTTTCTGGGATCGTGATGGATGGGGTGTTTGAATCAGAGTACTTGGGTGTGTGCGTATCTATAAAAAATGGTCCTCGTTTTCAAATTCGGAATCGATGGACAACAATTGGTATCTGTTATTGTGGTGAGGGATAGTGGGTGATTTGGGGTTATCAATACGATCATTGATGTACCTAGATCTTTGTGTATTTGGTGAAAATTTTCTTTTTTTGAAATATGTATTTTGATATTTTCTGGGTGGGGGAGAGGTTTACCTTTGATTGTGGTGTGATAGTGTTTGGTATGTTTGTGTATTTTGATTTGGCAAGAGTGTCGGAATAAGAGTGAGTTTGGTCTGGGTGTGATCGTTGTCTGTAGGGTGAGGATTTTCTTTTAGTGTAGTTTTGATATTGGTATTTGTGTTGGTCATAGTGGCGAGTGATATTGTTATGTTTTCTTGGTTGAAATTATGTTTCTGTTTCATTGTAGTTTTTGTTCATTGTAGAATATTCTTTATGGATTGGGTGTTGTATAGTGTATTTTTTGTTTAGATGATAAGTACGTACGTGTTTATTTGCATAATCAGTCTTATTTCTTGATTTTAATATGTTTAGTGTCTATTTCTACTTTTTCGATTTTACTTTGAATCAGTACACAATTTTGATTATATGCTCTGGTTTCAGTGAATGGTATGAGTTTATCCCTTAGGTTGTTGATTTCTGAATCTAGAATGGATAATTTTTTTACTTTTTTTCACTATCAGACTTTCCATTAGGCCTAAAGTACACACTTCTAATTTATTGTTCCATTCTTCCATGAATTCCAAGTCATCTTGGTCTGAAGTAGGCAACTTAAGGAGCCTTATGCCCCGAGGGGTGATTCTTTCATCTATATACTTTTTCAAAGTAGCAATTTCCAATTTTAATTTTATTTCAGAGGTAAGGGATCTCTCTAATTTAGTAAATAGTTCTTGCTGGCTGAAAGTAGGATAGCTGATATGAATAGGGCTATTGATCTCTGTGTCGAAAACATCAATAGTATAATTGTTCCTATAGTCAAAAATAGACATGATAAAAAGTAGTAATTGCAAAGCAGCTGACTCCGGAGGGAATTATACAGTACGTGGAAAGAAAGGGGAGGAGGAGTCTGTGCTAAATAGCAAAAATAAGAGCGGCAGCCCTCTAAAGGGAATCCCTCAAGAACCCTAGTAAAATTGTAAAGAAAAGAGAAGGGGTGAAGGGCTGCGCTAGATACAAGTAAATAAAATTTGTAAAATAATGGTAGGATAAAAATATGCAGTAAAAAAATATGCAATAAAAAGACAATAAGAATGTGTGAAACAAAGTCCGTGCACTAATAGTGATAAAACTTAAAAAGTCCAATAACATGCAATACTTCCAATGGTATAGTATGTACTGAGAGGATTAGCGAAATTGAATAAAAATGGAGGATAGTAAACTCACATTTGTTGGAGCTTAGGACCAGCTCTTAGTTGTAAGGCACTTAGCAGTATAATCCCCGCTAATGGATATTCTGTGAGGTTAGGTCACTCCGTCCGGCTTAGGTTCCGTAGGATTTCGCACGATATATAAAAACAAATATAGTGCTCTCAGTAGGAAGGGAAAAAGTAAAATAAAATTAAATAAGTTATACTCACAATGGTAGAGCAGGAAGTACTGCTCTATTTATAATGCGCCGGTGGAATAATCCTCACCTGTGGATTGCTTTAAGCAGGAACAGGTAGATGCCAGGAGAAAAATAAAAAATAGTATTTGTACAATAAAACAAAAAATGGTCCTATAAATAAGGGTACCAAATAAAAGTTTTTATTGTTAAAATACACAGTTAAAAATCATATAACGCGTTTCGCCTCATGGGCTTTATCAAAAATGGCTAAAGGATAGTAACCTGTAGACTGACAGACAGAGGCGCGCGCCAACTGGCAGACAGAGGCAGATAGTCCCTGGGCTTCTCCTGTAGTGCTCGTACCGAAGCGGGACGGTACGGCTCGCTTCTGCGTGGACTACAGGAGATTAAACGAGAAAACCGTGTCCGATGCATACCCTATGCCACGGATAGATGAGCTACTGGACAGGATGGCCAGGGGCCAATACCTCACTACTATTGACTTATGTAAGGGGTATTGGCAAATCCCCCTGGCCCCAGATGCCATCCCGAAGTCGGCCTTTGTCACCCCATTTGGCTTGTACCAGTTTAAGGTCATGCCATTTGGGATGAAAGACGCCCCAGCTACTTTCCAGAGGATGGTGGACCGACTCCTGGATGGGTTCCAAGACTACACCTGTGCTTACCTGGACGATATTGCCATTTTTAGTAATACGTGGCAGGAGCACTTGGCCTATATAGGAGCGGTACTAGACCGGATTAGGGAAGCTGGTTTGACATTGAAACTGGCCAAGTGCAGCATAGGGATGGCCGAGGTGCAGTACCGCGGACATAGAGTGGGGTGCGGCAAACAGAAGCCCGAACCAGCCAAAGTAGAGGCCGTGGCCCAGTGGCCCACCCCTAGGACTAAAACCCAGGTTTTAGCATTTCTAGGGATTGGTGGGTATTACAGAAAATTCGTCCCTAACTATAGTGCCCTAGCCAAGCCCCTCACTGACCTTACCCGGAAGAATCTGGCCCGCCAGGTGACCTGGACCCCAGAGTGTGAGCAGGCATTCCAACATCTGAAAAATGCACTGATAAATGGCAGCTCCCAATCCAACTAAACGTTTTCTTGTTCACACAGACGCTTCTATGTTTGGATTGGGAGCAGTACTGAGCCAAGTCGGGGCCGATGGCGGAGAACACCCCGTGGCTTACATCAGTCGCAAGCGGTTACCCCGAGAAGTAAGCTACGCCGCCATCGAGAAGGAATGCCTGGCTGTGGTGTGGGCCTTAAAGAAACTGCAGCCGTATCTATATGGACAGCCCTTTTCATTACTCACGGATCACAACCCGTTGGTATGGCTAAACCGGGTGGCTGGGGACAATGCCAGGCTGCTGCGCTGGAGTTTGGCGCTGCAGCCTTTTGACTTTAATATTCAGTACCGCCCGGATAAACAGAATGGGAATGCTGACGGGTTGTCGAGACAAACTGATCTGGAAAAATGATCCGAGTCTCCCTGGACATCCCCAAGCCGATCCGTTTTGGATCAGACTGTGTATGCCGGCTTGTGGGCAAGGGGGAGCAGTGTAGCGGATGGCACTGGGCTGTCCTGCAAATGTCATGTGAATAGTTGCATTCGTGTAAACTGCTGGTTTTATATGTGTTTTAAAAGAAATGTATTCCTCTGATTGTTCAGTAGAATCATTCGAATAAACTAAGGGAATGAAACTACCGAACAATCAGACTTCCCCTGTGTGAAGTGTGTCCTCAATTACCCGTTGCAACATTGTTGCGAATGGGTAATTGACAAAGTTAAGTAGCCGTCCTTTGTTCTCGGGGGTGGCCGCCATTCGACAAACGAACACGCGGCGGCGGCCATTTTAAAACTTCCGAACAGCGGTGTTTTGCCGTCGAGTGTCTGGAACTCAAATCGGATACTCGACTAGGCGAACACCGCTGAAACCTCCACAAGCCCGGATCCGTTCGGTAGATAGAAAGAACCGAACAAGGGGATTCAGGCGAACCCTCCCTAGCCTCTATAGCTAGAGGTTTTCGTGCCATTCGTTCCCTGACTCCAGGACCGACCGCAAGGCCCATTCACATGGAACCGCATTCGGCTGTTTCACTCAGTGCGGTCGGTCATTTTATTCCCACCATAAATGTCTCGAACCCCTGGTCTGATCTGGGTGATTTTTGGATATGTTGTTCACCCAGATCAGGGCTACCAGGGGATGTATGATTTAAGGGGGTACCCCTACGTTTAGGGGTACATCCAGAAACGGGGGGAATTGCTGTACTGGATAAGGGTATTATGATGCAGGCTGAGGGGAGGAGATGTGTGGGAGGTTACCAGGACAGGATTGGCTACTGTACTAATGACTGTAAATCCCTCCCTTGCATGGGAGCATGCTTTAAAAGGCCAGTGTGGAATAAAGCTTTCAGTTCTGCTCCTGAAACTGTGTGTCGTCCAGTTATTGGGATTGCTGTTGGGATACTGCTGATATTTTACCTGCTGGAAACCTTGCCTGTGGATTTACAAATTACTTGTTCCTGAGCCTCACTTGGATTATAAGCGGAGATAACCTGGGGAATATTGCATCTCCGCTACAACCTCCAAGACCAGGGGGACGCCACACAGAGCCTGTCAAGTGTCAGTGAGATATTTGCGTGATTCGACCAAGTTATGGAGCCCACAGCTAATTCCGATATTTTAGGCACGGTCAAGGAATTAACCAAGAAAAGATCTATCCTTGAATAGGTATCATGGAAAGCCGAATAAAAAGTGTAATCACAATTGTCCGGGTGGTGCGCTCTCCAAATATCTATAAGTCATGTGTGTTGTATGAAGGTGTGTAGCAATTTGTCCTGTCCGCCACGTCTATGGGACCTGGGAAGATCCCTACTTGATCCTCTATCTTTTGCTGGACATGGTGCCGCATTAAAATCTCCCCCCTCTATTACCATTCCCTGTGTTTAAAGTATTGCTGATTTGGGTCAGCCCTGACTAGAAATCCTTGGATGGGTTGTTTGGGGCATAGAGATTAAGAATGTGTATAGCATGGGAATATAATGTCCCTGATATAAGTCTAAAGCGGCCGCCTGGGTCTGCGTGAACCTTATTAACCCTGATTGGGCATCTACGATGTATAAGGATAGCCACTCCATTCCTGTTATTGAGTGCTTTAGATTCATATGTGGTCTTGAAGATATGGTCCTTGAGTGCAAATTTTGCAGATGCCGGCATATGTGTCTCCTGCAGGAAAACTATATCGAGGTTCAATTGCTTAAGTTCCCTAAACATTAGACGTCGTTTCTTAGGAGCGTTGAGGCTTTTAACATTTAAGAATAATAATTTTATAGGCATGGAATTACCAAAGGGGTATTGCTGTACCTAAGCGCGTTTCTATGTCTGCTCTCAAGTCTAACGCTCATTCTCATTTGTATGGATGAAGGGTATAGTATTATCACAGACCGCTTAGCACAAATGGGGAATGGCCCACCCATTAGCCTACTCCTACCTCAAAGCTCGCCCTTTTGCCTCGCTCACATCTGTATATCTACAGGTCTAATATCTGACTTCCCGTAGCCAAAGTCCAGGGGCTCTGCTCTACCAAGGTCGCCTGGTATAAATGCTTTGTTCCTCAAGACCGGAGTCATCAAAGAAGGGGAGGATGCAAGGCCATATTTTGTGGCGGCAGCTTCCCATATCCTCTGCGAATTTAGTATTGCTGGGCAGTCGACATTAATATTCGGTCTGTGTTCCCTAGGGGGTCCCCATAAAAAACTGGGGCATATCCCCTACCCCAGTCGCCCCTGGGAGAACATAAGTATGGGTGGGGGAAGGGAAAAAGAAGGGGGAAAGTATAGTAGAAAGAGAAAACACAATTTTACGTACAACCAGTGCCTGGTCTTACCAATAGCCAGGATTAAACGGGGTGTATGTCCCTGTGCCTCCAGAACATCAAAGAGGCTCCGCAGGATCAAGGACCTAGACCAACCCAAACAGTACCTTGTGTGTTACAAAGACCCGTTATATTGTTATACTCTGCCTCTTCTTATTGAAACCCTATTTTACCGGTATTCAGTCCATATGAACGGATTACACGAACTGTTATAAAGCCTCATTCGTGGGTACGAACGATAGACAACCGAGCCCTTGGCGTGTGCCGCCACTTAACCTCGTCACCCCGCGAAGTACCGAATGGCTGACCTCCCGGTGAGCGGAGTGTGCCGCTCAGTAACCACACAAGGCGATGCGGTCTGCGATTAACCACAAGTTAATTAACGGTCCCAAACGGGGACCACCTACGTCCTGGCGTGTGGCATCGATTAGAACGTTCATCTTGCGGTTAACCGCAGGTTAAGTACCCCCCCGGGCGGTCTCCCTTCGTATCCAGAACGGTCGGGTCAACCAGACTGGTAGCGGGGATTCGTGTGACTATGTACCCGACCTCTGCTCCATGAGTACCGAGTTGAGGTCCCACTGTCCATTGACGGACCTAAACACATTGCCGCCATCGAGGGCTTATAATCCAACTACCGAACAAGACTTTCTATAGCAGAAACCTCCCGTTCTGTTCGTGGGATCTGGGTGCGATTCGTACACTTGAAGCATCCAGATCTGAGCTACCGAACGATGCGTGGAATTAACTATATTCTCTTTATAATGCCTAAGTTATATATTTTTATACTGTTTGCTGGAACACAATAAAGCATGGTCTTTTGGGCGCTTGGAGATAATGAGGCCAACAGTTATACAATCTGATTATCTCCAAGCTCGGCGGGTATTAGTTTGAAGGATACATTGTATTGTGATTGGTTAACTAGTTGCATTGTACCTGTGTTCCATCAGGTCCATAGGGGGCTGTCCCTCGACTTGGGGACTTGCATAAATTGCAGTGCTTGTGTGCCATTAAAGCCAGTTAATTTTACCCTCAACTCGCAGCCTCGACTCGTGTTGTAGAGATCCGGGAAGCCTAGCTTTACTATGGCTAGTGGGACATTCTATACTTTCAGCTTTCTACCGATTGTAACCTCGTTCGACTCTCTGACTTCGGGAACCAGGACATCCAAGTGATCAAACCTCCTGCTAGGCCGGAGGCAATTGTAACATCATGGTTACCAACTTATACACTGCATAAAACACTATGACAATTGTTAACCGAGGTCACCCTAATATGCATTGCTATGGGCATTCTGCCGGGGGTCCGCCCTCTAGCCTCCGTATGCCCCCAGTGCCGCCCCCACCACCCCGTCCGCACAGAAAACCGCACATCTGCAGCATTGTGTAATGGACAAGGGTATTAAGCGCCTGCTGTATATATACGCACATATAGGTCCCGCCCCTCAGGGTGATTATACAGTCGGTAGGTGGAGATCCCGAAGCCCCACCCAACAAGGTTCGAAAAGTGGAGTCGTAGGGGGAGTGGTTAAGCAAAAAGGCTGAATCTTCTAAGACTATAAGAACCCCCAAGCTCCCACCCCCAGGGTGAAAAACAACTCTAGCTCCTCTAGCACACCTGCCTCAAAGGCAGGGCACCAATAAATAGGGGCCAGGAAGAGCAGGGCATCGGGCGCTGAGTGGACAACAGATAATGTAGCACAAAGGGGATATCAAATAGTGTACAGCCCCCTGTCTGTGGCCAGGGTCACCTGAATGTATTGGCATGTTATGCCCCCAGTTATCGTCCCTGCTAACCGCAACAGAGACCGGTGACATCAAGCAATGATATCAAACATATCAAAACACAATCAACCCACCGCCACCCTCTGCTTCATCCTCCACCTAAAAATTCCAACTGTGAGCTTTTATGGCGCTCAGTCTCTCTGTAAATCTCCCAAGTAGAGTGAGCTCCCGTTGGATTATACAGTGTCCTCCTTTCCCCCCCAGGGTCTCCGAAGAGCAAAAAGAAAAATGAGAAAACTATAAGCTCATAAACCCTAACCCTCACAACGTAGGCTGGCTCCCTCCCGAGGTGTGGCATGCCAGATAGCCCCAGGGTAAAGCCGGGCAGGAGCTTATGCCCAATGCCGAAAAGGGTACCCGCCCGCACATCAGCCCCGCCCGGAACAATCCTTCACAGCTTGCCGGCAGCTGTGTAGGAGCCGTTTCCCTCTGGCCTCACTCACCCACTGTATACCAGTCGCGGGGAAGGGGATGTAATGTTGCTGTCAATTCGGTCGATACCACCAAATCCCCAGGGGCCTGGATCCCCAACTTGCTTAGGAAAGCCGCCGGATCTCCGTCTGGGTATAAGATTTTTGGTACGCCCTTCCTTGAAGGCCAGCACCCGAAAAGGGTGGCCCCACGAATATTTGACAGAGTGCTTCTGGAGAAACTCAGTGATCGGGCGCCACTCTCGCCACCTCTGTAAAGTGTCTGGCGTCAGATCTTGGTATAAGGCCGCAAATAGGTCTGTCACCGTGGCATTCTGCTCCGGCTGCTTCTTGGGCTGCTTTCTCGGGGCCAGTTTATCCATCTTGGTTCTCCCGTAAGTATTCAGTGTTTTTGCTGTATTTTTCTGCTTTTATTAGCTGTTGATCTGGTGGTCCTAGCCGAACTCCACTCGGACATGTCCAGCTCGCCCCAACCGCAGACCACGCCCCTCGGGGCTATGTTTTTTTTTTTTTTATAAATTCTTTATTTTGAGAAATTTGAGTACTTATGCGGGGTACAGAAAAAAGAGAAGGGTGTGGGGAACAACAGATCGTAGTACAGACCGTATACACGAAACATTTTCCTTTGCTAACTGTAATAAACGTTTAACTCACAAGTTGGAATAAACTTGGAATTAATAATAGCATTAATAACTAAAAATAATAACTTAAAAACCGAGTGTAAATTCAGATTCCACACTCCTTGCTTTCGGCAATTCAATAATATTTATTAATAAAGGCTAATCAAACAAATAAACAATACATATACATTTGAAATAGGTTAGTATATGTTGCTACTAAAACTAATCATTGACTGAATGGAAAGTAGGCTAAATTAACATAGTAAAACAGGCATAGACACGTGATACAGTTACCACTCCATTGATCGTCAGCTGAGAGTAAGAGAGAGAGGGTGTGTACAGTGGGGAGAGAGGAGAGAGAAGGTGAAGAGAGGTAATTCAAAGAGAGAGAAAATGTGCTATTCACAGGGCTTTAAACAGGTTAGCCCCTCCTTCTGCTGGACACACCTCCCTTAGTCAATCCCTTAGGACAGGGGTAGGCAACCTACGGCACTCAAGGTGTCTTTGCACGGCACTCAAGGCTGCTAGAGCCAAAAGGGCTCTGGCCTATCAGAAGTCCCAGTGAAACTTCAGATATCTGCTAATACGAAAAGGTGGTGCATTGCAGCACATAGAGGAAGTGAACTCAGATTGAAAATATAATATGTTCAATGCATATACTATTTTATCTGATATCTGGGAGATGTCTATTTATATCATTGTCAAAAATGGTCCGTTTGTGATACATTTTGGGCGGTTGTATGATTGTGAAAAATGGTCTGTTTATTCATTCCTGATTCATCTATGATTTATTTTTGATATAATATGTTTGCATTTGCAGTTTTTATTAAGATTACACATGTGTACCAATTCCCTTGTGTCTTTATATTAATTAAGTTTTTCATTGAAATATGTGTCTAAATGATGAAGTTAACTAATGGTGTTTTTTAAAAGATGAAATCAATTGGCGTTAGCAATGGGTGTATATATACATCAACATTGACTCAGTCTGTGATATGCCTCTGATGAAGTAGGGCAGTACCCTACGAAACGCGTAAGGCTGCAGATGATTGAATCCACAGACGGGCTAAAGAGAAGAGATTTCTGGTAACCACTGACGTCTTCTGTTTGGAACATAACGTCATCCTGGAGGCTTACCTCTTGATGTGAGGTTAGAGAGACAGCTCCGAGGACGCGGACGCCGCCCTCACCGGCTCTGCATATTGGATTTGGAAGGCAAATACTACAATCCTTATCCATCCAGAAGAATCATTCAGGTTATACCAGTTCTCTAATTTTTCTCAAGGAGATATACCCTTGTGGAATATTTCTGACCTGATATTTTTTTATATATTTTTATGTTTTCAAATTATTTGATGTTATTGTTTTTGATGAATAAAAATTTATACATTTTTAATATTAACTTCTTTAATCACCTTTTTTACTATATCCACTGGATACTAAAACGCAACAATTCAGGATACATTTCATAAACGTTGTAGTCATATTTTTTGGCAGCCATCCCAGTTTCCTGCTCTGAAAAAATATGACTACGGAGTCTGCTATACTAACAAGCCTGATCTCATTATTATTTTTTGTTGACTTTTATCTTTTTCTATTCTTTTATAGACTAAGACTGTCTTATATGAATGTAAATTAAATTCATACCAACCTCATCTAATCTTGCAAAGGATATCTTTGCAAGTTAGAGGTTTCTATGATACATTGTATTCTCTTTCTATTTTGGACTAATTTGGTGCACAAGTCATAATTTGGACTCTTTTGAAGAATATTATCATTATCCCATTGTACATCACTACGGAATTTGTTGGCACTATATAAATAATAAAATAATAATAAAATAATAATAATAATAATTAAGTCATCCAATTTTTATTGTTTGTATAATAACCAAGTCTGTGCTTGGTGTCAAAAAACTGCGGTCTAATGGTCACATGTATTTTAACTTCCTTTGCGGGCGGTGGCGCAGTTGTGTCGTAACTCTGATGGCTCAGGTTTCACTGGTGTGAGTGTGTGTTGCGTATATGGTTGTCGGAGCCTTGTCGGCTCTCTTGTGATGTGGGTTTCATTGAACAGGTCTTGTGTGGATGGTGGGGGTATGAGGTGGGGGCAATTGGAGGGACTCCGTTGGGAGCGAATCGGGGAGGTGAGAGGGTCCGGAGGGCCGTGGTCTCCCCCGATCCCCAGTCCGCGCCCGCCAATTTTATACCGTACCCCAGGGGCCCCAGATTTTCCGGACCGAGTTGGTTGTCTCATGTACCAGGGCAGACAATTTATCCATCTCTCTGGATTCCTCTATCTTCCTCCGTACCTCCGGCATTGCCGGGATATCCGCACTTCCCCAATGGGCTGCTATCAACCTTCGCGTTGCCATCGCCATCTTTGCCACTAGTTTGTTCTGTGCCCTAGGGAGGGCCTCCATGGGTTTGGATAATAGCCATGTCCACGGGCCCAGTGGGAGGTCTGTTTGCAGTGCTCTGGAGGTGATTTCTACAATCTCCTTCCAAAGTCTGGATACATGTACACGTTCCCACCAAATATGGAGATACGTGCCTTGTGCCCCGCAGCCCTTCCAGCAGCGATCGGAGTTCGATTGCCGCATCTGTTTGAGCTTTAGGGGGGTGATGTACCATCGGAGCAGGGTTTTATACGCCTGCTCCTTATGGTTTACACAAATTGTTACTGAGGCTGTGGCCTCCCAAGGACTACGTTATTCTACATAATAATATAATGATAAAACTGATGAATATATCAATTTAACAAGTTTGTTAAATTGATATATGTATAAGTTTTATCATTATATTATTACGTAGAATGTGAGCCGATCTGTTTGACTGTTGGGCTCGAGTCTGTTTATTAACAGCGAATGCAAGTATTACTTTAACACAGATTTTTCCATAATCAGTAGTCCTTTAAGTAAATTACCTAAACAAAATATTCAATGAATACACTCCTTTTATGTAATACATAGAACGGCACGGTTTTTATTAATTTAAACAAACAAATATATGAAACTTATCTTTAAATTTATTATTTTTTATCAATTTGTACAAAAGCTTTTTAGATTAACCGTTCAATATAAAGTACCTAAGTGGTGACTGTTATTACATAAAAAACAGGGATATTTATTTGGGTCCACAGTAATTAACACAGGAGGAGTTCATTGTTAACATGGGTATCATGGAAAATTCCCATTAATGAGGATGCATCACATTTAGTACGATCTGGACCTCATACTGAGGGTACCAAAGAGTTAACAGCTTGGGTAATTGTTTGCTCTGCCTTGCAATGTAACCTGATTGGGGCATTTGAAAGCCTCATTAACATATTGAAACGCCGATAATTTTGGCGCGAAAATAACGGTAAGGTTACTCGGTTTTGATTGGTTCACTAAGAATCTATGTAGAGGAATTATATAAACAAGATCTTTTAGAGTCATTCCAATTCTGGCCCCTGACGAAGGTGCATGTTCTAAGCACCGAAACTCGCGTCTGGTTTTTCTGTTTTTCTTTCTCACTTACATTGGGCACTTTCACTATGTGCAGGTAACCAACATCCTAAGTATGGTTCTGCACACATAATTTTTCAAACCTCCTTTTCAGTCCTAATACCCTCTCTTTATTTAGTATCCTTTGAAGGAGATACATTATTACTAGATTGTTCATTTATGATTGTTACTATTAGTCTCTTCACTGGCTATAAAAATATTAGTTTGAGAGATATATTCCTTCTCAGAGATCTCTGGTTACTGTTTCTATATGGTATCAATTTAGAACAGTGTTACAATAGAGCTATTTAGGATTAAGTGGAGCTATATACTCTCGAATAGTGAGTTTAACATATCGTTATTTTTTGACTGTCAGAATATCACTATTTAGATTTATAGGCAGTCTCTTAGGGATTAGGACTCTCTATCCGTGACTTCATCGATATTTATTTGCCATTATACACAGACTGTGACCAACAAACTCATAATAAAGTCAGAAGTCTGAGGTGTACTGTAGTCACGGTTTAGTACTTGGGAGGTTAAGCCTATCCGGCTGGTCACATTAGTTCACATTTGGATGACCTTACTGTCTGGGATGGGCATTTGATGTATATTTTTTTTTGCATTCCAATTTATGATTATTATTTTTTACAGTTTGTTATCAATCATTATAGTTCCAGTATATGTTCGAACCACTGGATCTGTATATCCAGTGATTCAAGCTTTCGTTTTCGTTCATTGTTACAATTAGGGTACAATAAAATACAAAAACTATCTTAATACACAATAAATACAAAATTTAAAATAGAACAGTAAGGAAATATATAATCAACCATGACAGGTGCATTCTGTTTTGAGGTATGTAGAGAGGGATCTCTTAAAGGACTTTAGGCTTAGGGAAGATTTTAAATTGTGCGGGAGGTCGTTCCACAATTGCGGTGCTCTGTAGGAGAAGGAGAATCGGGCTGCTTTCTTTTTGTATTGAGGTAGACTAAGTAAAGTGTTGGTACTGGATTGGAGGTTATAGGAAGTGGGAACAGCTGAGGAAAGCATTGTGTTCAGGTAGGGTGGGAGTTTCCTAGAAAAGCTCTTAAACACAAGGCTTGAAAGATGAAGGGTGCGTCTGGATTCCAGCGACAGCCAGTTTAGTTCTTTTAGCATGTCACAATGGTGAGTCCTGTAATTACATTGTAGCACAAATCAACAGAATGAGTTATACAATGTGTTGAGTTTATTAATGTGGGATTGCGATGCAGATGCATATACTACATCCCCATTATCAATGATTGGCATCAGCATTTGCAGTACAATCTTTTCCTTTACTTTAGGGCTTAGGCAAGATTTGTTTATGTACAGGGCACCTAGTTTTGGATAACGTTTAGATGCAAGCTTTGCTATGTGCAGGCCAAAAGATAGATTGGGGTCTAACATCATACCCAAGTATTTGAAAGAGTGGACTGCGGTCAGTGTGCCATTTGAATTTGTTTTGATGGATAGGTGGGAATTTTGTAATTTGTGTAATTTAGATACTGTTCCAAAGATCATTGTGACAGTTTTGTCAGTGTTCAGGAAGTGTTTGTTTTTTGCGATCCACTTTTCTACCTCTGTAAACTGGTCTTGAAGCACAGCCTCAAGCTGCGGTAGATCGGAAATGCTCGCATAGATTACCGTGTCATCTGCGTACATGTGTATATTTGAGGATTTGCAGACATTAGGCAGATCATTTATAAATAATGTAAATAGGGGTGGGGGCCGAGAATGGAACCTTGGGGAACAACACACGTGACTGGAAGGGGGAGGAAGTCTCTGTCAAAAATGGACACATATTGCGAGCGATCCGATACATACGATCGAAACCAGTTTAGCGAATGATCACCAATACCTGAGTTTTTGAGTTTGTGCAGTAGAATGTCCTGGTCTACTGTGTCAAAGGCCTTAGCAAAATAAAGGAAAATAGCTCCAGTTAGGTCTCCTTGTTTCATGCCAGTTTGGATATCATTGCAAACTTTTAAGAGGGCAGTTGTAGTGGAGTGATTCTGGCGAAAGCCCGATTGATCAGGGGTCAGATAGTTTGATTGTTGGTAGTACTCACATAGTTGCGTATGGACACATTTTTCTAAGATTTTTGACAATACCGGGAGCAATGATATTGGACGATAGTTAGAAACCAAAGTAGTGTCACCACTTTTATGGATAGGCACTACTCTCGCAGTCTTCCAAGTTTGGGTATGTATCCAGACACCAAGGATTCGTTAATTAGAGTTGCGACGGGTTTAGCAATTGCCGGCGCACTGAGCTTCAACAGCATTGCTGGGATTTGATCAGGTCCGGACTGGTTTTTATTTTTAGATTATTAAGATGTTTTTCAATGACACTAACAGGTACAGGTCTAAAAATGAACTTGTCTTTATTGGGACTTTGCAAATTTAGTGGGGCCTGATCCACATTTGTAGTTTCAGGATGCATGTCATTTATTAGCTTGGCAATCAGGGCAGTAGAGCATCCAATAACATAATTGTTAAAGGCATTTGCTACATCTAAGGGAAGTTTCAGGGTTTGGTTATCCACTTTGACAGTGGAGGGTTGGGAGTGGATTGGGGGCAGGCGCGGACTGGCCATCGGGCATACTGGGCAAATGCCCGGTGGGCCGCGATGGCCGTGGGGCCGAGGCCGGCAGGGGAGATCACAGAATCTCCCCTGCCAGCCCCTGCAGGGCCAGCGCTACCCGAGCGCCGGCCCTGCTGTGTGCCTCCATGGGCCGGTGGGGAGATCAAAGATCTCCCTTTACCGGCCCAGAGACACTTCCAGGCGGCCGCTTGCTGGGGTGTGAGGGAGGGAGGAGAGGACCGGCGGAGCTCTAACCAGCAGCTCCGCCGGGTCCTCTCGCGGGATTCTGAGCGTTGCCGCGGCAACGCTCAGATCTCGCGAGAGTGAACTCTAACCTGCAGGTTAGAGTTCACTCTCACCACTGGACCACCAGGGAAGGCAGCATGGCATCCACCCCCCAGGCAGAACGGATCTCCTTCCCCTCCCCCCAGGATAAAGGTAAGAAGGGAGGGGGGGGATATAATTTTTTTTTATTACTAAATAATATATATTTAAATTTAAATAAAAAATACGTTCACTCAGCACCCCCAGACAGCACACACACACACACATATATAAAATAACCCTCAGTGAGTTAACAGACAAAGAAAATTAGAAACCTAGAATTTGACAGCAAATAAAAACATCCTCACACACAGCACCCCTCTTACATACACACACTGCGCCCCTCACACATACAATAAGGCCAAATGTGTGTATATATATATATACACACACACTACAGCACTCCTCACACTGCACCACTACACACATTACACTCCAGATACACACTAGATCCCTTACCCTATATGCACTCTTAATCCTCTACACACACACACACACACTGGGTCCTTTACACAGTAGATCTCCTACACACACACACTACATTCCTTGTCAGCAAACACATACAACATTCTCTAAACACACCCTCTCTACATCCCCTATAACACTATGCCCCCTATACACACACTCTCTACAGCCCCTAGCCACACATATTACACCACAAACACAAATTATATTGACCTATTTACACAATACCACACCACACTCTACACACACGCAATCCCACAAGCAGGCTTCAAACATATGCACCATGCACTTTCCTGGCCCTTTTGTCCTCTGGTATCCCACTTGTGGAGACACCAGAGACAATTTAAAAGCAAACACAGCGCAAGCATGTTATTAAATTTGCTTGCGCTGCGCAGAACAAATTCAGGGCCTTTTTCTAATGCCAGAGCTCTTCAGCGGGGCTCTGGGCATTGAACCAACATGCTCACTTTGAGAGGGGGCGTGCTTGTCATTAGTGATGACAAAACACACACTATCTGGCCCGCCCCCTTCTTAGGGGGCCGCTCTGATTGTAAAATGCCTGGGCCTAATTTTTTTCCAAGTCCGGCCCTGATTGGGGGAGTTTGTAGTTTATTTATGACTTTCCAAACATTTCTAGAGATGTTATTGTTCAGATTTTCACAGAAATATTGGGCCTTGGCCAATTTTGTTTGTTTTGTGCATATATTTCGCCATTGTCTATATGCGCGGTGATCATTCATAGAGCCAGTACGCTTAAACATTTGTATGAGGTCAGCTGTGATCCAGTTCATATGTGCTCCTTTTACCCTCACCTTACACAGCGGGGCATGCAAATTCCAAATTTGTAGGAGTTCAGACTGAAAGAATTCAACAGCACAGTCTAGATCTGGGATAATGTTTAATCTGTGCCATGGGAGGTTCTTGATGTCCTTTAGAAAGGATTCAAGATTAAATTTTTTGAAGGACCTAGTTATTTTAACCTTGGGAGTGGATTTAATAGCCTTTATTTTGCGCACGCAGTACACTAAACAGTGATCACTGAAAGTGTTTGGGAGAACACCGACCTCCTGGATTCTGTCAGGAGAAGTGGAGAGAATCCAATCTAGCAGGGTATGGTTATGGCTTTTAATGTTTATGCGAGTTGGGGAGGAGATTAACTGCGTTAGCTGCAAAGTCTTAAACAGCATGCAAGAACTATTATTTTTAGTATTCAGCCAATCAATATTAAAATCTCCAAAGACCAACAGTTCACTTTTAGGGTTTTGAGCTATGGTTTCACTAAGGAGATGGGCTATGTCAGAAAGGGAATGCACAGAGGAGCTAGGTGGGTGGTAGATTCCTGCAACAATGATTGATTTACTGCATGGGATCTAAATTGTGCCAGAAAGGAAATCAAAGGTGGCAGGATGACTAAGGTTTTGTAAAGGGGTAAACTTTATGGAAAAGTCAACATAAATAACAATGCCTCCTCCTCTCTTTGCTCTGTCATTTCTAAAACATGAATACCCCTGTATTGCAATGGCGGTGTCTGGTATTTTAGTCGTTAACGATGATTCTGAGAGCACAATGATTTTTGGTTTGTAATGGGAACACTAGGCTTGCAGTGCATCCAGTTTAGGGAGTAAACTACGGATGTTGCAGTGCACAAAAGAGAGGCCTTTTTAGTGGGGAGATTAGGACTAGAATTAGCTGGGGGACCAGGCTTAGACTCCACATCATTTGCAAGGGCAAGTAACATAAGGAATAGGAATTTGGTCATCATTTTTGTTTGGCCATATAGTGAATAGGATACTTTATAATTTTGTGAGGTGGGGGTAGGAGGGCTATTTTTTAGAACTCTCCACCAGCACTCCACAGATAAGTTACAGGAACAGCACATGCCATGGTGTATGAGAATTTGTGTTCCAGTTTGAGGCTTATGCTGGTAGTGGTGTGAACAAAATTGGATTGAAAAAAGGGTTATTAAGAATATTAGTATGGTTATATTTGGATTCATGTTAGTGGTATTAGGTGTGTAGTTGAAAATGAAACAGAAATCGCGAAAAACAAATTCAGTAAAAGTATATAGTATTGGTGGATTTTAATATCAATATATATATATTATCAAAATACAGTTAGAACGAAATTACATATATATATATATATTTGTAGTCGGGGATATTAAGCTGTATCTGTAGTCGTAGGTGATGATTGATAGTTGGTTGTGGTGTGCCTGAACCAACGATCGGGTAGGCCTAAAATAATGAGGGCCCACCTAAATAGTATTTGTTGAAAGGGTGTTGGTGGTTGGGGAGTCTGGATCAATCTCGGCCCTGACTTAGAGGTAGGTCTGGGTATAAATAGGCCAGTTAACCCCTCCCACAACTACAGGCTCCGCCTTAACATTTGTAGTCGGGGATATTAAGCCGTATCTGTAGTCGTAGGTGATGATTGATAGTTGGTTGTGGTGTGCCTGAACCAACGATAGGGTAGGCCTGAAATAATGAGGGCAAAAAGGTTTTTTAATCAGAACACTTTAATGCTTGTAAATTCACATAAGTAATTCCTTGAAAGCTTTCCTAAGTTCTTTCTCTGGCTGTGGAATGTATTTGCCGTAAGCTGCTGATTTCCACCTTCCTAGTTTTTTAATGATGTGTACGGGTACGTTATTGCTGGATGCGGCTGAAGCGGCGCCGATCCTAAATGAGTGTCCTGAGATGGCCATGGGGTCGTGACCTAGTCTGACCGCCAAGGCCCTTACGTAGTGTATGAATTTAGCCGTGGTCAGGGGTTTGTCGGCAATAGTGAGTAGGGGTGAGTAGCTTTGTTTGTCTTTGAGGGAAAGGCAGAAAGTATCCAGGACTATCACCGGACATCATTTGTTATGGGTCGGGAAGTACTGGATTTCCGTAGGAGGTCCCACCTGATTTGTTTTGGTTCGTCTTAGACGCAGTACGTAGTGGTCCCCTAATTTTTGTAGGTCCCTTATTCTGACGTAACTTGTGTTGACCGATAGATTATGCACCGTGAATTCATTGGGCCTTAAGAACCCGTAGAACGCTATGTACATAGCCGTCTTGAGTACGCAGTTAGTACTAGGTCCAAATGGGTTGGAATCTAATAGATCTGATAGATCCTTAAATTTAGTCCCGTCAGTTGGTTGTCTTTTGGCTGTTGGAGGGCCGTCAGTGCGGAGTATACCTTTCAGGAGATAGGAAGACATGAAAGGTTTGTGTTCGGGAAATAAGGTGAGTAAGTGGTGCTGAATGCCCGTGAGGTAAAGTTTGATGGTGTTATGGGCAAGCTTGAGGTGTAGGTGGCAGTGAGCGGTGAAAGCAACAATTGTGTCGATGGAAAAGGTGTTGGTGATGTGGTGTTCGGAAGTGAACCTGGAGAAAATAGTAAGCGCTCTGTCGTAGGACTTCTTGGTGTTATCTGACAGAGTAGCTTTTGCCAACGTTAGTGCGTGTTGTTTCAGGCGTATCAGTCCATTATGAGGTCCCGAAATGGGGGGGTCGGCTCGGGTTTAATTGCCGCCGTGGGGTGCTGTTCGAAAAAGGCCTGAAAGTTGGAGCGAGAGAGAGCGTCAGCTGCAATATTTACCCGACCTGGTATGTGCATGCAAACCAAGTGGAAGTTGTGAGTTGCTGCCAGCCACGTGAGTCTCCTCATTAGTCTCATGATGACTAGGGATGCGGATCTGCCCTTGTTTATGATTTCACATGTGACTTCGTTGTCGGAGAGGCATTTAACTGCTTTGCCCTCCCACAACAAAGTGTGTGCAGCTGCCACTATTGGGTAAAGTTCGAAAAGCGAGGATGTGGTGTTAAATGCCTGTAGTGTTGACGTTTCAGATGGCCATGAATCACGGAGCCACTGGTCGTTGTATATGTCTGCAAACCCTGTGTGGGCTGCTGCATCGGTCCATACGACCGGGGAATCTACGTCGAGTGGGTGTATGAATATTGACCTCCCATTTCAGGAGGAAAGAAATGTGCCCCACATGCGTAAGTCTGCTTTGGCGTTAACATCGATGAGTATGTGGGTATTGTCGTGGGGGGTCTCCGTTAGGAGGTGCAGCAAGCTTGAAATGAACGACCGACCCTGCAGTGTAATGCGGATCGCAAAGTTAAGTGAGCCCAAGAGAGACTGTAGCTCTTTGCGGGAGCAAATGTTTTTCTCCATGAGCCATGTGATTTCGTTAGTGATGCGGGTTACCTTCTCGACTGGAAGACTCGCCACCATAGATGTGGAATTGAGATGGATGCCTAAGAATGTCAGGGATGTAGAAGGACCTATCGTTTTTTCTTCTGAAAGAGGGACCCCTAGTGTGGAGAAAAGTGCAGCAGTTTTATCTAAGCTGTGGGGAGTGCAGTTAGGTTCCTCTACCGTGAGGAAGTCATCCAGGTAGTGTATTGCTACTGGGCAGCCACACACGTTTAGTAGTAACCAGCATAGTGCTTCGGCGAATGTGTCGAACAGTTTGGGACTGCTTTTGGCCCCAAACGTCAAACGCGTGGAGAAGTAGTACTGGCCCTTCCATTTAACTCTGTGTAAATGCCACAGGGACGGGTGTATGGGTAGCAATTTGAAAGCGTTAATGATATCGTTTTTTCCTAACCAGGCGCCTTTACCTGCTTTCAAGATTGCCCCCATCGCGTTATCCACTGTGGCATATTGTAGTGAAAATTCGCTGTATGGAATGAATGAATAGGAACCACAGATGAATGAGGCGCTGACAGGTCAATAACCATGCATTTTTTATTGTTGAATTTCCCAGTAGCAATGCCAATTGGGTTATTTCTGAAACTAGCATATGGGGGTGTGTGAATGGGCCTATCATGAACCTGTGGTCGATCTCAGCTGTGAGCAGTGCGTCCATTGTGACAGGGTCTAGAATGGCTGATTGCAGGTTCCTGCATTCTAGGGTGCCCCCCGGGATTGCCACTAGCCCTGTGTGGAATCCTAACGTGAAACCTGTGGTGAGGAACTCGACCAAGTAAGGGGAGGGGATCATAGGTGAGGTTGCTAACATTAATTTCCGTGTGTCATTGTCTAGGGAAAAGCCGATTAGGGCACATGGTCTTTGCGTGTGCCCTAAAGCAAAGGGAACAGACATGCTACAAACGACAAGCGCTGAAGCTACAGCCCCCTGCATTGAAGTTATTGCATATATGTGCTTTACCGAGGAATACGATGGGCCTGCCCAGTTTGTCCTGATCACCCTGTCTGATTTGGGGGTGGACTCTGCTTGTCTAGTGGAGGGTTGGATCAGTTCAGAGGGGCACAGATTGGTGGAATGTGCAGTTGACGTGCAAATGGCACAGGACGGAGGCTTGAGGCTGGCGAAGTGGCGGCAGAACAGTTCCATATCCAGTTGGCTCCAGTCTGAGCGTATGTTAAACTGGATCAGTGCTGCCGCCGCCTTCGCCGAGAACTACTCACGATAATCATAGAAAGAGTAGCCTCCGTACTTGTTGCCTAAGTCCACCAATTTGTGGAGGTAAAGGTCCAGCTCCTCTCTGCGTTGAGGGAAGACGGAACAGATGACATCCCTGTATAAGCCAAAAACGATCACAAAATCAGGGATGGCCAGCTTCTTGTTAAGCCTGGGGTCCCTAGCCTTGAGTACAACAGATACTTCCCCATAACAGTAAGCCTTGTTTTCTACCAAGTCTTGGGATGCTATGAGGAGTGATACCAGGTTGATGTCTTTCCCCTCTAGAATGCCTTTCTTAATAGCTAAGTGGGCAGGCGTGATGATGTGTGTGGATGTAGGTGCTGGGTCGGAAAATGTGCTGTTACCCGGGTTAGGCAAAGTCTGTGGCAGCATGGAGGGGACAGTTGCTGGGTTGATCATGGCCACTTGGTTCAAGTTTCTCCAGTCTCTCATTGATTAGGTTAACTGAAGAAAGAAGAGTGGACATGGTGGCCTGAAGTCCAGGCGTGCTCCCGTCGCCTGCCTGTGTGCTGGTGCCTGGTCGCGGGGTGTCAGGGTTATTGTTCAGGAGGCGGTATAGTTCCGCTTTGCGGGCCGTGGCCGGGTATGGTATGCCTCGTCTTCTGAGTTCGGCTGCGATCTTGGGTATGGTCCAAGAGCGTAGGGACGCTGGACTAGCCGTCTCTACAATATCCACTGGGGTACTTGGTCTGGTAGGGCTGGTGATTCTGGCTGGGGTGCTGGGTAGGGAGACATCCTCAGCTATGTCCGAAGCGTGTGACATTCTATAACATGAGTAAGTACATAAATTAGGGGACATTGGTTCAATAGAGCGAATAGTATTATTGGGAGTTGTAGCGGAGATGCAATATTCCCCAGGTTATCTCCGCTTATAATCCAAGTGAGGCTCAGGAACAAGTAAATAGTAAATCCACAGGCAAGGTTTCCAGCAGGTAAAATAACAGCAATATCCCAACAGCAATCCCAATAACTGGACGACACACAGTTTCAGGAGCAGAACTGAAAGCTTTAATCCACAGTCTCCTTTTAAAGCATGCTCCCATGCAAGGGAGGGATTTACAATCATTAATACAGTAGCCAATCCTGTCCTGGTAACCTCCCACACATCTCCTCCCCTCAGCCAGCATCATAATCCCCTTATCCAGTACAGTAATTCCCCCCGTTTCTGGATGTACCCCTAAACGTAGGGGTACCTCTTTAAATCCTACATCCCCGGATAGCCCTGATCTGGGTGAACAACATATCCAAAAATCACCCAGATCAGACCAGGGGTTCGGGAAATGTATGGAGGGAATAAAATGACCAACCGCACTAACTGAGACAGCCGAATGAGGTTCCATGCGAATGGGCCCTGCGGTCGGTCATGGCATAAGGGAACAAAATACACGAAAGCCTCTAGCTATAGAGACTGAATCCCCTCATTCGGTTCTTTCTATCTACCGAACGAGGGGCCGTTCGGTAGTTAGGAACCGAACGGACCGGGCTTGTGGAGGTCTCAGCGGTGTTCACCTAGTCGAGTGTCCGATTTTAGGTCCAGACACTCGACGGCAAAACACCGCTGTTCGGGAGTTTTAAAATGAACAAAGGACGGCTACTTACTAGTCAATTACCCGTTCGCAACAATGTTGCAACGGGTAATTGAGGACACACTTCACACAGGGGAGGTCTGGTTGTTCGGTAGTTTCATTCGAATGAACTAAGGGAATGAAACTACCGAACAATCAGAGGAATACAATTCTTTTAAAAAAACACATATAACACAGCAGATCACACGAATGCAGTTATGTACAATATATATGCAGGACAGCCCGGTGCCATCCGCTACAGGAGTAGTTTACTTCTTTATGTGGGGAGTGAAACTCCTTGTAATGGAGGAGTGACTGAGGTGCTCGTATGTGTATATGGAGAGTTTGCCCGTGATGCTGGTGGACGAAGTGGTCTTTGTTGAGAGGACCAAATAAGCTTGATGACGTGTGACGTAGAGTGAACTGTGGAACGATGTGGGGGTGTCGTGCCTTGGTGGCGAGTTCGATGGCTTTATCCACTGGATGTGTATGTGGTTAGGTACCGTGATTGAATTTTGGCCGTTGTGTTTGCCTTGTAACCTGTTGGTCCGTCAGGTGCGTGTCTGACAGGGTGATTCAAGGGAGAAATAGGTGGGAAAGAAACTAGATACTTACTTTGGTTAGCGAGTTTGCACGATTGCCTTGACCTATGGAAATGAATTAACTTCTTGCGAACTGGTATGGTATGTGGGTTGCCTGAGATGCGCAAAACTTGTCCGGTGGATACTGGGTAGCAGTTTGCGGACTATGTGTTGTCCCTGAGAGCCTAAGTGAAGATTAAAATGAGTGTGTGACCGTGATATTGTTATTGTATTGACAAGACCATATCACTTACTTACCTATGTATTTATGGTAGAGTGGTATCCAATGATTTTGGTATCCTATGTAATAGATTGCCTAGATAAAACTGGTATGGGAACTGAATTAATAGTTTTGTTTTTTTATATATAATGAACTTATCCCCCTCCCCTCTCCCCCCCCCCCCAGGCGGATGAATTATTATTGCGGTTGTGTATAATAATGTAATATAATTTGAGATTGGATGTGGTTGATGGGAGGGGATGGCTGATTTATTAGGGCGGAGAAAATGCGTGCACATTTAAAGATATGTACTTGTAGACTTGCAGACTTGCTTTGGGTGAAACCACAGACTTGAAATTGAAAAATTAAGCCCAGAGTGCTATGTACTCATGAGCTAATGGGGATTTGTAGCAGAGTTTGTCAAGACTGGGGTGGGGGTTCGTTTGGTGCTTGTAATTGTGTGCTTGCCGGCCTCTGCGCTCCCCTGCTGGGTAGACTGTGCGTCCTGTGTGCATGGGACATATGTGGGTGGGAGGGGGGGGGGCGGCAGTCGGCACTCGTGGGTGTGCTTGCCAGACCCCTTACTCCCCTGACCTGTGGACTGTGTGTCCGGAGACCAGGAGCGACCCAGCAGGAAGGCATGGGTGGGAGGGGGAGGGGAGAAGGGTTCCCCTGACAGGTGGACTGTGTTCCCAGAGGCAAGTATTGACCCGGAAGGCAGCGTTTGGGGGGGTTGGTGTTTGGCGCTGGTGTGCACCTGCCAACCTCCCTGCACCCCTGATGGGTGGACTGCGTGACCGGGTTAAGGAGGTATGTGCTGGGTACTCACGTGACCGGAGGTGAACGCGGCCTGGAAGTGACGGTGGCGACGGGCTGGCGGAAGCTTGGAACCGTCCGAATTACTCGTGGTCCTAGTGTAGGACCTGACTGCGGCTGGCTGAGTGCTGTGGGGTAGGGGGATACTCCGGTCGTCGTCGGGATGCTGCTGCCTGAGTGCAATAGGAGTTCCTTGTTTGCTTTAGAGGTTGCTGCTGGACTGGAACCGGAAGTGGGAGTCTGGATCAATCTCGGCCCTGATTTAGAGGTAGGTCTGGGTATAAATAGGCCGGTTAACCCTTCCCACAACTACAGGCTCCGCCTTAATAAATATATATATATATATATATATATATATATACACACACACACACACACATATTTTTTAATTTTGTTTTTAATTTTAACTTAATTATAGATTTATTTATTTTTATATATTTATATATAACTATCATTCTACGTGTATTTTGATATTACTATATATATATTAATATCAAAATACACGTAGAATGATATTAAATATATATTAAATAAATCAGATAAAATAATACAAAAAAAAAAAAAAAGACTGTGTGTATATATATGTAGCCAGTGAGCAGATAAGTACATAGGACGGCGTGGACGTGCTATGCCACCCGCCAGCGTTTAGATCTGGGTCTCTTGATCCATCTCCTGATCACCTATTGGAGGCTTACACGGAGTTGCTTGAATCATGCTGAGCGCACCATGTGGGGGAGAGTCTGGAACACCTCCCCTGCGAGTCTGCCAGAACCAATGGCAATTGTTTGCCTGTGATGATGTCTCTCGGCACGGGGGTTAATTAGAAGGTAATTTACTGCACACACCTTCTATATGCTATCCGACTAGGTGATTGGTTGTTCAAGTATGATTACACTGTGGACATTTTGTATAAAATGGGGCTTTTGGCCATTACACTGAGTTCCCCAGACGAAGGTGCACCTAGTATTCACCGAAACGCGCGTTGGGCATTTTTCTCTTTTTATTTTTAAGCATGTTTGATTTATTAGTATGTAATTTTCTTTCATTATTCATTGCTTCTATGCCTATCTAGCTAACTTTACTGGGGGATAGAGGCTTTTTAATTTAATCATTGCCAGTTCAATTTTTGCCTGGCACTAGACTTCTTATCCTCCTCCATATTTCATACCTGGCTAGTACCTATACAACCTACCATATAGGTTATACTCTACTCCGGGATTATTTGTTGTTTTTTTACTGTAACAGACTCTACTTTACTAGGGATCAAGCAGAGTTTATATTTTGTGAGCCAATCTAATAAAGCTAATTTTATCTATTTATTATCACTCTATGAGCTGATACAAATCTGTAGGCATATAGGAGCTTACCTTATTATGTTGTTATTTATTGGCTTTTTGTTGGTGTATCCTACCTACGTCAAGAAAAAAAGTCTAATTTTTCACTGCAGTACTCCTACCATCATTATACTTTACCCATGTGACTACCGTTATATCTAGGTGGTACAGTGATTCTCACCCTGTTGTTTGGTGAGAATCTCTGTCCAATTTTCTTTTCTTGTCTAGTTTATCATAGGGTTAAACCCTGAGAGACCGCTGGAGTGCCAAGTATAACTGGTTTCACCTTGACACTGTTCTTTCTAGTGGCACGGGAGGAACCGTTTAGTTATGCTATACCTTTTGTTTGCAGTGATAATCTGACATACAGCCATAGCAATCTGTACAAGCATTAGTTGGCAGTTCTAGGCAAAGAGTGCTCATGTAACTCTCTCAGCCTATTCCTGCCCAATCACCATTCACGTTAACAAGGAAGAGTTAGTCTAAACGGAAGGGGCAGAGAGGCGACACAGATAGCCAGGAGCCCTAGTTCCCAGTTAAACCATAAGGGTTGGGTCCAGGATACTGAGGCAATCATGACTTCTTCAAAGAGTTAAAGTATTTTTAATGCCTGGAAGTGATACTTTAAACATTCTCAGTAAGTCCACCTGAACCAAATGTCAATTGTTTTTTGTTTCATATGTTGTAAGATTAATTTATTTGGAAGCAGGGTATTTTTATGATCTATTTCAATTAAATATAATTTTTATGTATTTACAGAAACTTGCCCAAAGTGTGAGCACCCACGTGCATATTTCATGCAAATACAGACCAGATCGGCTGATGAACCCATGACTACATTTTACAAGTGTTGTAATGTGCAATGTGGACACAGATGGAGAGATTAATGTTTGTGTATAGTTATAAATCCTAGTGCTCTTTAAGTGTATGAAAATTTAGCTTTATTTTAATTTGCAAATATACCGTCAATATTATCCTGTTTACCACGTTATGACCGTTAGCTGAAATTTGCATATTTTTTTTGTTAGTGTTAGTTGCACACTGTGTTAGTTACACACAAATTGTATTATGAAAATTCATTTGAGTTTTGATTGTAACCTTGGATGAAATATACCTTTAAAATAAAAGCTAGATTCTGGGATGTATATATATGGACTTGGTGTAAGCATTCACAATTGGCATTTTTTTGTTTTACTTGACCAGAAATATCTTATAATCTCTATATATAATTGTTATATTCATATAATTCAGTATTTATTTTTTCAGCTAAACATTTGCTTTAAATCTAGATCTCCCTTTTAAATGTAAACATATAATTGAAAAAACCCCAATAAAAAGCAGTGTCCTATAGTTCTCAGAAGAGGAAAATAGAATTATAATATAAATCAATAGTAAAAAAAAAAGTAAGCTCTTAGCCCTAGAGTCAAAAAGGATCACTGGGAGGAATATGTTTAAAACCGTAACCTTAAATGGATACTATAGTCACCCAGTGGCGGCTCTAGACTTTGAGGCCTTAGGCGAAACTCAAACAAGAGGCCCCCACAAACATTTATAGTAAAAAAAACATATAGGGCTTGCATCGTGTGTATAATGAGCTGTAGTTATATTGAATGACAGGCTTGCAGCGCTGGATACAGAGCGCTAGTCTCTGTATTCACTGTTGGGGTGAGTGTGGCACGGTTGAAAGAGAAAGTGTGACAGGGCGAGGGGAGGTGAGTGACAGGATGAGGGAGGGTTATGTGACAGGATGAGTGTGGCATGTCTAAGCAAGATGAGTGACAGGATAGGAGAAGTTAATGTGATAAGGTGAAGGGGGATGAGTTTGACAGGGTTATGGAGTATGTGTTGCACGGCTGGAGGAGGGAGTGTGACAAGGCAAGGGAAAGTGAGTCGGACAGGATTATGTGACTCAGTGTGGCATGGTTGGGCATGAGTGAAAGGGTTAATGTAAAAAGGATAAGTGTGACAGGGTTGGGGGTGAGTGTGACAGTATGAGAGAAGATGAGTGTGATAGGACTAGGGGGATTAATGTGCTAGGGTGAGTGTGAAAGAGCTAGGGCTGGTAATTGTGGTATGGATGGAGGGGGTGAGAGCGACAAGATTAGGAGAGGTTAATGTGAGTGAGGCTGGGTGAAGGGGGCATTACAGCATGTGGGGAGGTGGCTGTATGTGTGTGGAATTGTGACGGCGGGTAGGTGAGAGTGTGGGAGTCAGTGTTGGAAAGGGTGATAGTGTGTGCAGTAGCAGTGTGTGGGAGGAGTGACTGTATTGGTGACCGTGTTGGGGGCTGATAATATGGGGTGCAAGTGCGTGAAAGGGTAACAGCGTGAGGGAGCAGTGTGGAGGAATGTGACAGTTTAGGGGGCAGGGTGTGAGTGGGTGACGGTGAGGAGGAAGATGACAGTGTGGGGGGCAGTGTGTGTTACAGTGTGGGAGGGGAAGGTGTGTGGGACACAGTGTGTGTGACAGCATGAGGGGGCAGTGTGTATGACAGTGTAGGGGGGCAGGGTGTGGGAGACAGTGTGGGCGGCAATATGTGTGACAGCATGAGGGGGCAGAGTGTGTTAGACAGTGTGGGAGGCAGGTTATGTGGGGGACAGTGTCTGTGGTGGTTAGTGTAGGGGCAGTGTATGTGGGGTACAATGTCTGTGGTGGTTAGTGTGGGGGCAGTGTATGTGGGGTACAATGTCTGTGGTGGTTAGTGTGGGGGTCAGGGTATGTGGTGGTCAGAGTGGGGGAAAGGTATATGGGGGAAGTATATGTGGTGGTCAGTGGGGGAGCAGGGCATGTGGGGGAAGTGTATGTGGTGGTCATCAGTGTGGGGGCAGTTTGTGGGGGGGCAGGGTATGTGGCTGGCAGGGCAATGTGGGTGCACTGTATGTGGTGGGCAGGACAGTGTGGGGGGCAGGGTATGGGACATGCAAGGCAGTGTATGTGGGTGGCGGGGTATATGGGAGGCAGGGCAGTGTGGGTGGGAAGGTATATGGGAGGCAGGTCGGTGTGGGTGGTAGGGCAGTTTTGGTGGCAGGGTATATGTGGGTGGCAGTGCGGGTGGGAGGGTATATGGGAGGCAGGTCGGTGTGGGGGGCAGGGTAGTGTTGGGAAAGGGTGTGGGGGCATGGCAGTGTGGGTGACAGGGTGAGGTGGGGGGCAGGGCAGTGTGGGGGATAGTGTGTGTTGAGGCTGTGACAAGCCTCCACACACTGAAATTCCCTGGTGGTCCAGTGGGATGACTATTCTGTCTGCAGCTCTGCTCCGCGAGAGCTGCAAACCTCGTTCTCACGAGCGCCTGTCAGAGCGTTGCCATGGCAACGCTCTGTAAGCTCGCGAGAACCACAGTACGTAATCTGTAGCTCTGCACTCGGCGGAGCTTCAGATCAGAGGCTGGTTCTCCCTGTGGGCAGACCATGTGGAGGGGCCACCCGGCAGCATACTGGGCAAGCCGCCGGGTCCCCTCTCACTGTCGGGTTCTCAGTCATAGACCGAGGACCTGACAGTTCAGTCTGCCCTAAGGCGATTTTAGGCGGCCGCCTAAATCGCTTATTTAGAGAGCCGCCTCTATAGTCACCAAAACAACTTAAGCTAATGAAGCTGTTGTGGTATATAGATCGTGCTCTGGCAATCTCACTGCTCAATTCTCTGCCGTTTAGAAGTTAAATAACTTTTGTTTCTGTTTATGCAGCCCAAGCCACACCTTCACTGGCTGTGACTGACAGCCTGAATGGAAATTTTTTTTTTCTATTTTCAAACAGATATTAACTTCTGGCATTTTTATCTTCAGCTCTTTAAATTGGACTATAATCACATATAGGAGGCCCATGCAAGGTCTAGCAAGCTATTGACAGCGCATGAGATAGGAAATAATAAATTAAATAGTGTGCAATTAAGGTAAAGTGTAAACATTAGTGTTGGGGAAAATATTATGTATATATCTGTTTAATATGTGCCTGATTAAGTCTGTGTGTATCTTCAAAAGAATTATCTTCAAAGGGAGTTTCTGTTTAGATAGTTGGAAAGCTACAGCACCTGAAAGGCACCAATCACATTTACATATAACTGGTCTTCAAAGGAGTCCCTATCTACCGTGTTTCCCCGAAAATACACCCTACCCCGAAAATAAGACCTAGCTGAATTTTCGGGGTGGGCTGCAATATAAGCCCTACCCCGAAAATAAGACCTAGGCATTGTACCTTTCGGTCCGGCGGGACTTCCTTCTTCTATGAGGAGGAGGAGGAGCGTTGCAGGCCGCGGCATCGCGCAACGTGATGACGACGTGCGCAGCGTCGTCAATCTGCCTTCACGGATCTTCAGCGGAAGGATCCATTTCCGGGCGGTGAGGCACCCAGTGGTCGGACTCGGCGGGCAAGGAAGGCATCTGTGAGTAGATATTTTATGTCTGGGACTGAATTAATTAAAGGGGGCGGTGAATTAATTAAAGGGGGGGCTGGATTAATTAGAGGGGGGTGGATTTATTAAAGGGGGGTTGGATTAATTAAACGGGGGGTGGATTTATTAGAGGGGGTGGATTTATTAAAGGAGGGGTGGATTTATTAGAGGGGGTGGATTAATTAGAGGGGGGTGGATTAATTAAAGGAGGGGTGGATTAATTAAAGGGGGGTGGATTAATTAAAGGAGGGGTGGATTAATTAAAGGAGGGTGGATTAATTAGAGGGGGCTGGATTTATTGGGGGGGGTGGATTTATTGGGGGGGTGGATTAATTAAAGGAGGGTGGATTAATTAAAGGGGGTGGATTAATTAGAGGGGTGGATTAATTAGAGGGGGTGGATTTATTAAAGGGGGGTGGATTAATTAAAGGGGGGGTTCAATGTACATACCGGTACCATAAATAAATAAGCCCTACCCTGAAAATAAGCCCTAGTGTGTTTTTTGGGACTAAAATTAATATAAGACCCGGTCTTATTTTCGGAGAAACACGGTAGGAAAACACACCTTGGGTTAGAGGCAAAGGGATGGCTGGGAGAGTTGACACTTAAATAAAATAACAGGATAGACAACACTTTGGGCCTTGGGAAAGTAAATCACATTTACATATCAATTGAGCTGAGGAATTTGCTATTTACAACATGGGAACCAATTCCTTTAAAAGTAGAAGATACTGACATCACATTAGGTTAGGTTTTGGTAAGACACACAAGCTGCCCATAATATGCACAGCACATACACAATGTAGCCAATATTATACACAATGTAGCAGATAGTATTAGATAGATGGAATGTATGAGTGTTATGAATGTATTGTAACTGTAATACTATAACTCTGTAACATTCTTCTTCTATAATATTTAATTGGGCAGATTCTAAGTAAATATTTCTCTCTGGTAAGAACTATGGTGTTGGCTGTTTATTTGTAATATTGGGTAGAATACCTTAGTAGTGCTAGTCATATATTTATCTGGACAAGGGGATAAAGATATATGTTAGTTCTTGGAAGAGGTTACACAGGGATATTACATTCACTATTAAAACACAACGCAGAGTGGATTTCTCTCAAAAGGATACCAATTGGAAGTATTGGTGGTGAGAGAAGGATTATACAACAATTAGATGCATTGAAAGGAAGTGTTTAGGAAGGCTGTGCAAATTACATGCAGGGGATGTGACTAAGGCTGCACAAATACATGATTTAACTATTAAATGGCAAATAATTTAGCAGTTAGACTGAAGGGGCATGATCTATACATCAAAACTGTTTAAGCTAAAGTTGTCTTGGTGACTATAATGTCCCTTTAAAGTGGATCTGTCACTGTTTAGGTACTTTTTATACTCTTCATACCCCAACTGTTACATTGCCACTGGGAGTCTGTTGGCTGGTGGTGGGTGGACAAAGGTGACTTTTACTTATGTGCTTCGTGGGTGCCGCCATTATCTTTGTTTCGGTCATCTTCTGTTCCTTGCACCTCAGCTGCCAGGTGCTAACATCAATGATGTACTCTTTGCACATGTGAGATTACACCCGAGAGGTCTATGTAGGAGACCTCAGGAAAGTGACAAGGAATGACGGCGTTGGCATCACCCAGGGTCAAGCACTGTCAACAGTAACAAAAATAGTCACTATTTTGTTTCAGTATATCTTTTGACTGGGTTGGAATTTCACAATGCACTTGAGTATTTTATAAAGATTATATCTTTATGAAATACTCATTATCCCAGGGTTGGGTGACAGTGCAGCTTTAATTTCATTAAAATTTAAACACACACACACATGAAGCAGGTAGTGGTAAAATAATTATTATTAGAGACACTCCACTCAATTCAAAAGAGAGAAACAGTGTTAAAGTGCAATGGTAAAAGAGGCCTGGTAACTTTCTAAAGGGAGCCAGTTGCAAAATTCTAATACAATTGTGGTGACTTTGATTACTTTTCACATTTTATCTATCAATATTATAAATATAACCCAATTGTCACTAACCAGTGGGAAATGGATATTAAGTGTCTTAATAAGGTATCACAACTCAACTGTGGTTACTGGCCACTCCACTACAGAGCATACATACAGTGAACTCTGACAGAACAAATATATATAATACTACTTATCTACCAAATGACAGATAAGTAGATATGAGTACAATGTAGATAGCTTCCCTAGAGGCCTTTCCCACCGCGCCTCTGCACTATCGACTGTATAAGCAAGAAATAGGGATACAGCTAGGTGCTAGAATAAAAAAAACAAACAGCACATAGTGATGTACAGTATATACAACTAACTCACAATATAGAAATCTGGTAAACGCCTGGAAATCCACAATTGGATTGCACTGGTCCGCCTTCCACCGTGCGGGATAGTAGTAAATCAGCAGACCCAGGAACTTCAAGATGCAGAGTCAGATCAACTTGCAAAAAATTTATATTGTAACGGATTACCTGGCACCCCGACTGGGTACCTATGTTGATGGATGCTGCTAGCGCTTCTTGAGGATTCCAAGCACTCACCACAACCACCACAGGCCAAACCTCTCTTCCTTCAGAGCGAAGCAGGAACGAGCTCTTAAAAAGAGCTTAGGAGTGATTATAGCAAGGGACTATGCTGAGCATAGCAATCCCTTGTAGCAGTTTCCCCCAATAAGCGACAGGACTCAGATTGAGGGTGAAGTAGAACTGACTGTACTGGCACATACAGCCTCTTTTATTCACAATCCACAAACATAGTACTGCCCACAGGGTTTTGAAATACAACCAAATAATCTGTACAATACACACAGACACTCCCACACAAAATCCTCCCCTCTGCCTGTGAAATAATTACTGAACACAATGGTTAATATAATTATAACAGGCAGAGAAATACAGTATTATAAAACATATCACAGGGACCCCAAAACATGCAATAACCCCATAAATATCTTCGGAACTGGGGGATCTGGGTGAACCACATGGCCAAAATTCGCCCCGATCCGTTCAGTAGTTTGGAAGATACCGTTTAATGCAGATTCCGCAGAACATATACAGGCTATATGAAAAATAATTACTGTATGTGTCCCCTGTTGTATAGTTTAAAACTACTGCACGATGTCTTTGTGCACCAAATACAGGCGAGATGACACCGTGTAGAAAAGTCCAAACAGTGTCTGTGAGTTAAAATGGCCGCCATCCATTGTTCTCACCATGTGCCTCTGATACATGAAATGGTGGCCACCCAGTAACTCCACAGTTTGTCTGGTAGTCTATCCAGCCGGACCAACAGATGAAACACATGGAGAACAGTGCAACAAACGAATGGAATCATAAAAAATATGGACAATAGTCATTTGTGCACAATCTCCAGTTTTGTCACAGGGCACAAATAGTGTTTTCAAATGCCATATATCCCAGGGCCATAGTCAGAAGGTTGGAGGCAGGCAAGCAGCCCCCTCCAAGAACACGTGGCGAGGTCTGTTCCGCCACATATATTTATTAAGGCCAATTGTCTGATAAAAATATTTTGTATAAAAGATATAAATAAAATCTAACGCGTTTCGTCCAACGCAGTGAACTTCATCAGAGATAAAAATGAAAATAAAAAGCAACTGAACAGCAATACAAAACTGAACAGCAGTACAAAATCATAAGCATATTACCACCTCACATAGTCTTATCCAGTCTGCTTGATTGAAGGGTGACTCAGGTGTGATCAGGATTCCAGTTGCTTCTATTGGAAGACTGGGAGACCAATATTTCCAATAGGTCCTCAAAGTGGACAATCGATGATATAAATTTTCGTGTGTTTTCAAAAATAGTCCTGCTTGCGCTCCACCGGACCGTGTATGCATTCCATGCATCACTTCCGCTTCTGAATAGAGCGTCCTGAATGCTATATGCGTTCCATATTGATAAACTTATGCGTTCCACACATCAATCAAGTATTCAAAAGGGGTTACATAGCGGACATAAAATCTTGGAATGAAAAAGATGTATGTTAAATACCCATTAGAGAAACCGTAATCTAAACCCATCAAAGGGAAATTGCATATTTCACCTTAAAGTGTTTTAAAAAAAAAGAACTGAAAAATGAATGGATGAATACATGAATGAAAAAATACAAAACAAAGAAAATGAAAAAAAGTAAAAAGAATATATAAAAAATATTATAATGTAAAAAATAAATATCAATAAAAATAAAATTATTTTATTATTGATATTTTTTTATTTTTTACATTATAATCTTTCATATATTTTTATATTTTTTTTCATAATTGTTTCCATTATTAAAATTATCTTTTTTATTTCAACATAGTTTATATATATATATATATATATTTTTATATATATATATATATTAAATTTTTGTAAATTTTCTTTTTCTATTTTCTGTTTTTTCATCTATTCATTTTTCAGTTTAGTTATCTTTAGTTTTTTTGTTTTTTTACACTTTAAGGTGAAAGATGCAATTTCCCTTTGATGGGTTTAGATTACTGTTTCTCTAATGGGTATATTACATGGCAGCTAACATACATCTTTTTCATTCTAAGATTTTATGTCCGATATGTATCCCCTATTTGAATACTTGATTGATGTGTGGAACTCATACGTTTATCAATATGGAACGCATATAGCGTTCGGGACGCTCTATCGGAAGCGGGAGTGTTGCGTGGAATGCAAGCAGGACAATTTTTGAAGACCGCAAACATTGATATCATCAATTAAAAACAAATGAAGATGCCCACTTTGAGGACCTATTGAAAACATTGGTCTCCCTGTCATCCAATAGAAGCAACTGGAAACCTGATCACACCTGAGTCACCCTTCAATCAAGCAGACTGGATAAGCATATTTAAATGGGACTATGGGGGTGGGTAATATGCTTATGATTTTGTACTGCTGTTCAGTTGATTTTTATTTTCATTTTTATCTCTGATGAAGTCCACTGCGTTGGACGAAATGCATTAGATTATTTTATTTATATCTTTTATACGATATATTTTATCGAGCAATTGTGCCTTAATAAATATACATTTTTGCAAGTTGATCTGACTCTGCATCTTGAAGTTCCTGGGTCTGCTGATTCACTACTATCCCACACGGCGGAAGGCGAACCAGTGCAATCCATTTGTGGATTTCAAGGCGTTTACCAGATTTCTATCCTGTGAGTGCAATCTTACACATTGCGTGTTAGTTGTATATACTGTACATCACTATGTGCTGTTTGTTTTTTATATAGTGAACTCTACCTTTGATTACCGTATGTGGATGGACGAAAGATCTACTCATGTACATCAACTAGTTAAGTGCAAAAAACTAATACCGTTTCCAGACATTAAAGCTAAATTTAACCTAACAAATAGAACGACCTTCTATCTACAACTTAAGTCCCTACTGACCAAATACAACCAACAGGAGCTCACTATGGTCCCCTTATCGAAATTTGAAACTGCATGCCTAGCCTCAACTACACCCAAAAAATCCTTGCCTTCGTATGCAATCTTCTAAACCAACCCAACTCCTGAGATTCTGATAAAGAACGCGGCAAACAGACCTGAAGCGTACATTTGATCAATCCAAATGGCAAGCAATATTCCATACTTACAAAGGCAAAACACAATGCACGTCCCACTTAGGTCTTATGAGGAAAATTTACTTCCGTTAATACATGGTACGGGCACGATCGGTGAAAATCTATCCAGGCACATTGGATATGTGCTGTAGATGCCGTAGGGATTCCGGCATGATGTACCACATATGATGGACATGAACCCATCTCAGATCTCTGGAACATTGTATCTCTCTGAGATACTACACACACACATCATACTCCAGCCAGAAATGGCTCTTTTATTTTTTTAACCTGGATGACTTTCCTGAAAGTGATTCCATCCTAATATACCATGTGTTTATTGCGGTCCTGATACTCCCAGCCAGGGCCTGGAAAGCCACAGACATTATCTCCAAACAAACCCTCTTGCAACAAACAACCTTGGACTATGAAAACATAGCCAGGAAACAATTCAAGTCTCAACACCTAGTGCAACAATGTATAGGTAAACTTGAAACATATATGAACAACATTCCCACAGCGGTGCTGTTGTAGTTAGACAGCACATAAATTGAATCTATTGAAAAGAAAACCACCTCTATTTCATACAGAATAACAGACAACAAAAGGATCAGTGCTAATTAACAGACACATGAACAGGCAGCAACCCAATTAAGGAGATCCCTCACAAACCCTTAAAATAAATAAAGAGAGAGAACAGCAAAAGCAAAAGGGTTGCGCCAGAATGAATACAAATGATAAAAGCGCGTGACAAACATTTTTTTCCCACAAACGTTTGCCACGAACTCCTGGAAGCTGGCCTCCTGCCCACCAACTATGGTCGAGGTCTGAGACACCGTTTGGGAGTTGCCCTGCCCAGTCGCCATTAGTAACTTTCCCTGCGTGCTCCTAGTCCTACATGTGAATGCAACCGAACGCTAGCTCCCTGGCGGACGTTCACATGAAGCAAACCATAAATAGTGCTTAGCAGTACTTAGTTGCGACCGCTATGAAACTACTTTCGGCATGACGGCTTTGTGGGTTCCCAGTCACCTTTAGGGACTTAGCCGTGAATGTTATGAAACTGTTTTCGGTATGAGGTGGCCGTGCTGTTCCCAGACAACTTGGTTCGTGGTTTTGAACCTTTTTAAAAAAAAAAAAAAATCCACCAGAAGAGAGCTTTTTCGAGGGAAGGTGTCTGAGACTAAGGGGAACAACCGCTACCTAAAATCCAGGTGGTACATCCCGTAAGTTGGGCATAGGACCACGTGTGCGGCCGGTCAGAACTTTAACATAGGGGTGTATACCCTACATTGCATGGATCTGTGCACTGTTTGGAGAACTTGGGCGCTCAGATCAGGGCTATTTGGGGATGTATTATTTGTGGGGTTATTGTATATTTTTATGATGTTTTGGGGTATTGTTATGTTATATGTTTACTTCTCTGTTACTGGGAGATAATTAGCTTACCGATCTTTAACGCAATTATCTCCCACGCCCAGAGACTCCTGGGAGGGACTTGTGCTGAATACAATGGAGACTCCCTGCTGGGGTCTGTGCATAAAAGGCAAAGTTTGGCTGATTAAAATCCGTTGTACTCCCAGCACTATGTGTCATCTATTTACTAGGGGAGGGAAGGACTATTCACTACCCGGCACCTTGTTCCAGCTTGTGGCGGATTCAGTCGGGAAACTCCTTGTAAGGAATAGAGCTCCCTGGAAGTGTGTCGTCCAGTCCCTGGGAGGGAATAGAGCTAGTCCCCTATCCTGTTCCAGTCAATGAGGATCCCAGTCAAGCCACGGAGACTGGGGCAGAAGCGCTGAGGTTTTCCCCGGTTCCAGCTAGGAAGCGGTCCTTGACGGAGGTACCCAACTGGGGTACAGGGAGCTCCGCTACTAAGTTTATATAATCCAAGGTTAAATAAATGCCTAAGCAAGCAATATAAAACAATGAGGTAGTCCAAAAAGTATATATAGAAAGTACCCTTAAGGTTGTAGTATGTGCAGATAAGGTGCTGGGTCGAATGGTAAGTGCTAAGTCAAGCAGAGAGTTCTTGTTGAGAAGCTATACTATTGTTTAAAATTTCTTATTGAAGTTCACACAAAAAGACAAACCCACCAATATTGCAGTATGTCACATCAGCCAAAGTGGTTATAGTAAATGTGTTACTCACATTTAGTTGCGCTATAGGCAGCTCTAGCATATAGGGTGTTCAGCGGTATAATCCCCACTTATAGAATGTGGTGTAGAGGTCCTCAATAACAAAAGTGTCAGCAACCCAAAATTAGAAGAATACAGGTACAAAGGATAGTGCTCTCCGTTAAGTAAAATATGTGCTTAAAAGTAGAATACAAATTATACCCACAAAGGTAGAGCAGACCAACTGTCCTATGAATGAGGCACTGGTGGTATATTCCCCACCTAGGATTCTTTGGAGTAAATAGAACGTAATGAAAATATAGTTAAAATGTTTTGTTTTTTTATATCTTTTTTTAAAAAAGATTCCAGGTTGTATATATGGTGTAAACAAAAGATAATTGGCACAGAATGCTTGTAGAGTGACCAAAAAGCCTTTAATTAAAATACAAAGTAATAACATCCATAACGCGTTTCACCAAAAGGCTTTATCAAATGGAAGAAAGAAAAGTACATCCTGGCTAGCTGAGGTATATATAGGTACAACATGATTTACATTTTGGTGTCAAAATGGTTGCATTAATTGGTATCCAATCAGAAAACATCATGTTAATTGACATATATATAGAATAATAATGTATAGTGTAGGGAACTTTAAAATATAAAAATTATACTAAAATGAGTGTATAATAAATATTAGTAGTTAAAGGGACACTATAGTCACCTGAACAACTTCAGCTTAATGAGGTTGTTCAGGTGAGAACTATAGCTCCCTGCAGCCTTTCTCATGTAAACATTGTATTTTTTGAGAAAATACAGTGTTTAAATTGAAAGCTAAGAACACCTCTAGTTGCAGACACTCAGACTGCCACCAGAGGGACTTCCGAGTTGATGGATGCGTAATTTGTATCCATCCACTCAAATCTGCTGTCAGCAGAGCACGGGGCAGCACTGTGCAGAACCATCCTGTCTCCCCTGAGGCTGTCAGCAGCGCGTGGGATTCAGCTCAAGCTGACAGGCAGAAGGCAGGAGGATGCAGAGATCTCCTGACTTCAAACTGTAAGTACACTTATTTTAAAAATTTAGAGTTAATGTGAGAGAGAGAGTGTGGGTGAGTTGGTGACTGAGTGTGGGTGACAGTGTGAGTGACTGAGTGTGGGCGGGTGAGTAAGTGTGGGTTGGTGAGTGAGTGATTCTGATTGTGGGAGGGTGAGAGTGATTGTGAGTGTGGGTGGATGGCTGAGGTCGGGTGACTGAGTGTGGGTTGGTTGGTGCGTGAGTGAGTGATTGTGAGGGTGGGTGGGTGAGTGTGTGTGGGTGACTGAGTGAGTGTGAGAGAGAGATAGATGGAGTGTGTGTGTGTATGTTTAACAATATTTATTTACAGTGTGTGTATGTATACAAAAACTATATATAGAGATCTTTCTATATATAGTGTTTGCATACTTACTTTGGGTTAGGAGGGTTGCCGTAGACTGGGGACGGGCATAGACGGCGAGCTGAGCTGTCAGTCAGCACAGCTTACGAACGCGCATACCGCGCACATGTGCCGTAGAGCGTTCAGTTTTTTCATAGAGCGGCATTCAAAGAGAAGTGTCTGACTGGGCCCTGCGTTTTCGTCATTTTGACGAAAAAGGGGACGTGACCTGGTGGGGAGCTTGGTGCTGGAACGGAGGTTTTAATGATAAAAAGGGCTTGAATTTATTTTTTATTAACTGGAAGCTCATATAAAAGCAAGACAGAAGGCTGGGGGAGCTGTCTTTCTTGCTTTTATATGTTTACTATAGTGATCCTTTTATGCTGGCCGGTCAGGTGTCGTGCGAGGTTGCCGCGTCATCCGTGACTGCCCAAATGCATTTTGGGAATTGAAGTATTAAACAAGTGTATAGTAAATACTAGTAGTTAATACTGGCCCGGTCACGTGTTGCGCGAGGTTATCGCGTCCTCCGTGACTGCATGAATGCATTTTGGGAATAGTATACATAAGATGGCCGCGTTCGTGTGGGCATTCATGAGTACGTCAGCGAAATATAGCCACTTTTGTTAAGATGTGTTTATGAGAATGTCGGCCAAATGTAATAGTATAAGCCGACATTCGGCAGTAAAAAGTGGAATGAAGGGAGTGATTAAAAGTGGTTGGCCGCATGTACATAAAACCCTCGATTAGCTTAGTGAAAGAAGACGGCTTTTTACTCTTGGAACCTGAACTGTTGCACTGTATTAAGGGGGATTTTGGACGAAGCAGCTATATGGTATTCTGTGCAATAAATTTTTTAAGTTAATTGACTGTCTCTGCCATTTTTTACCTCAGAAGGGAGTGATATTTGTAGCTGTCATAGTTAGAGCAGGCTCTTCTGCTCTACTTTTGTGAGTGTGTATTTTATCTATTATATTTTGCTTTTTGTTATATAGATTTACACTATTTGTATTTCTTTTACTCCTTTTTTTATGGTACATGGAGATGACCAGCAGATGCATTTTTAAGTGAGTGCTTTGTGTATTTTTATCACAGTTTTACACATATGTGCACAATATACGTGTTAAGAAATTTTATGCACTATAATGCAAATCACATTTTTGCACATTAAATCACTTGTTGCACTTTAAAATAATTTTGTTTTAAAGACACAGCGAACCTATATAGATTTCTTGTATTTATTGTGTGTCTTTATGAGCTATTACACGGTTTAGGGTGCTGCTTTTTTTCTAATATTTTGTCACGTCCTTTAAATGTAATCAGAGGACAATTATAAGCGCCTTTATATTCACTTGTTCTTTTTTAGTATTATAGGAAGAGTGAGGCAACCATATTGGGAGGGGAAAAATTAAAAATGGGGGGGGGGGAAGAGTAAAAGAATGATAAGAACAATAATGTTGAAAAAGAAAAACAGTCTAAATAAAAAATATACATATATACAGGCACAGAGAATAAATACATAAAACAAAACAAATCTACAAAGAATCAAATGAAATTAAACAAATAGAATTCAACATTAAAACCATTCTAAAATCTTAAGGTTATACACCCATTCCATCTCAGGTCTGCCCAAAATATTTTTTATATTACCCTCTCTCCAAGTGGTTGAGCATGTTTGTATGCCTATGCATTTAAGCACTTTATGGTTATTATCATGTGTCTAGACACTGAGTGGCTCTGGTACCCTTTTTAATGTTTCTACAGTGATCAGCAAGTCTTATTTTAAGGCTTTTTGTGGTCATTCCAACTTATTGGAGGCCACATGGGCACTCCAATAGATAAATTACATTCTTTGTGCTGCAACTAATAAAATCATTAATGGTGTAAGTCGTATTCTTCTGGGTTGTCAGGCAGGTCCCTCAAATTGCAATCAATAAAATTACTTATGTAAAAATATTACATAAATATGCACGTAGAATTTAAATATATATATACATATTTATATATTTAAAGTCTACATGTATATTTATGAAATTATGCAATTATATATATATTTATATATATTGTATTATTTTTATTTTTTTATATATATATATATATATATATATTTGATTTCATTCTAAGTGTATTTTGATATAAATATATAAATACAGTTAGAATAAAATTAAAGAAAACAGCTCCACATAAGTCCATCTCGGGGCTAACGATAGGGGAGATGTGGATGCAGGCACGTGGAGCCTCCAAACCAAACATGGCGGCTCAGCACGGCGGGTGCTCGGACTTCTCCTAACCCACCACGAAAGGCACAACACTGCGGCAAAGGGGCAGACGCAGAGCCGATCACCATAGCGGTCATGAAGGCGTTAATGGCGAACCTGAAACGCAGCCTCCACGACAATGTCACAGCGCTCCACACAGCCTTGAGAGGCCGCATCTCCAAACTGGAGGGCTCCTCACAATCCGTACTGCAACACACGGTACAAGCCCTGGAACAACAGACCCGGCAATGTGAACATCGCCTCGTGGCGCTTGAGGACGCCAGGCGGACTTCCAACATTAAAATCAGGGGAGGCCGAACTGCCTAAACTAATAGAGTGCATGTTACTAGAAGTACTGCCACAAAGACATCATGCAACAATCACCCCAGAAGGGGTCTTCAGAGTCCACAAACCAACAAACGCGCCAAACACGGCCACGAGAGAGGTCACCCTGACCTTCCGCAATAGCGGACATAAGGCAGGGATCCTGTCTGCCCTCCGAGGCAGGACCCCCTTCCGATTCGAAAACCTGGACCTCTCACTCTACTCGGATAGACTATCGCTGGCGGCCTCCCAGGACACTGATAGTCCAGCGAGGATTAAACTCACATAACATTCAGGATATTAGGGACGCCCTGGCCTTCCTCCAGCTCCTGGCTTACCTCAAGATTTGCTGTCCCCGGCAAGACCAGCCACAATGAACGACAACAGATCCCCTAACCGCACCCACACCTGGGATCCAGATCGAATCGCCACATTCATCCCCCAAAGCTCCATGCCGGAGGCATATGCAGCGATCACGACGTAGAGACACTGGGTCACTTACAGACATTAGACACGCACCCAGCCAGCAACTGGAACATTCAAAGGCCCACCAGGACTGTAGGTAACATATTCCCTCACTGCCTTACAACAGTATACCCAAAGGCAGACAAGCCCCCCTTCGCAGGCATTGGTTAAAGCACCCGGCTGAAAGACAGCAGGAACTCCACAGACCTAACGGTCTCACGGACCAATATCCCGCCAGCACCATATTCTGGGTCGGACTCTGACTCCAACTTTCAAGTTTTTTTAATTTTGTCC
>OW240918.1:97817672-97840434 GCA_933207985.1 Pelobates cultripes | reverse complement strand
GAAAGCCATAGTATCTCATAATCACTCAGGGCCGGATTAACATAGGGGCTGATGGAGCTGCAGCTCCAGGCCCAGGCCCAGGCCCATGGAATAGGCCTATTTAAAAAAAAAAAAAAAGTTGTTTTTTGTTGTTTTTTTTACACACACTACTGTTAGGTTTGCCACCTGACTGGTGTTTTACCAGCACAGCCAGTATTTGAGGCTGCCTGGCCGTGACGGTATTACAGTAATACCGGCAATACAAATGCAGGTATTTTTCCCAGTATAAACGGAGATTACTCTGCAATACCAGCACCAGCCAGTAGAGGTCACTGTGTGTGGAGAGAGGCAGGGATAGGAAGTTACAGCATATCCCTCCCTGCCTCTCTCTACTCACTGATCCGCAGGGGAGCAGCTACAGAGAGTCCAGACAGCAACTCCCAGCCTGCAGAGACAGCCTACAGCTCAGGTAAGTGAAGGATGGGGGGAAAGGCAGCAGGGAGACATGGGGACACTGAGACACTAGGGGACACATGGGGACACTGAAAAACTAGGGGACACTGAGATATGGGGATGCTGAGACACATGGGGACGTTGGGAGACACACTGACATACTGAGACACAGAGACACATGGGACACAGTGTCCCCATGCCTCCAAGCCAGTGTCCCTATTGTCTCAGTGCCCCCTAGTCTCCCAGTGTCTATGTCCCCATGTCTCCCAGTGTCCACATGTCTCCCAGTGTCCCCAAATGTCTGTGTCCCCATGTCTCCCAGTGTCCACATGTCTCCCAGCCAGTTCCCCCTAGTGTCTCAGTGTCCCCATGTCTCCCAGTGTCCCTATGTCTCCCAGCCAGTTTCTCTAGTGTCTGTGTCCCCATGTCTCCCAGTGTCTGTGTCCCATGTCTCTCAGTGTCCCCAAATGTCCCCATGTCTCCCAGTGTCCCCAAGTGTCTCCATGCCTGTGTCTCCATGCCTCCCAGCCAGTGTCCCTAGTGTCTGTGTCCCTAGTGTCTCAGTATCCCTAGTGTCTCAGTGTCCTCATGTCTTCTAGTGTCTGTGTCTCTAGTGTCTGTGTCCCTATTTCTCCCAGTGTCCCCATTGACTTCCTGCTTCACTGGATACTGCTGTTAGGGGGTATGGATTTACTTGAAAGATTAAAGCATAAATTAGAGAGAGATTAGCATAGCGTATGTGTTTTCTTAAAGCTGCATCCTTTGAGTTTCCCTCCAACAACATCTCCATTAGATACTTGATGCTTGAGAGGCATGACTGTTTTAGTGTCTATGGTCAATAAGATTCTAGTCATGACTGCTAGTGTGGTCCAGCATGCAGAACTATGTAACATCTACATAAACCGAACAGAAAATGATAAAACGTAAACCGGTCCTTAGAATGGCCGGACTAATACGTTAAAAACAGAGAATGGTCAGGGAAGCCAGGAATCAGAATAGTCAGGAATAGCCAAGGTCAAAATACTGGGAAAATCAAAAACAGGACAAGAAAACGCACTCCAAGGATTCAGGAACCAGGAACGAAAACCAAGACAGGGCAATAACCTAGGTTAAATATCCCTCTGGACTCTGACAGCAGAACGTGTGTGTGTGTGTGTGTGTGTGACCCTGGGGGGCAGAGCTATATCTAGCTGCGACCGCGTGTTCGGCACCATCTTGAACCCGGGCAGGCAGCTAGGATAACCCGGCAGAGCAGCTCCCGACTCGCCGCTGAGCAGGTAAGCTCAGTTCGTTGGCACAGTCACACTGGTCAGGTGCAACCGCACCTCGCGGCGAGCCGGGGGCTGTGACATTTCTGTAATTAGGCCCCATCATAATTGTCAGCACCAGGCCTACTGGGCTCTTAATCTGGTCCTGCCTGTGTATCCTTACAAAATATTTCCCCCTTTTCCCTTTTCCTTCCCTCATCCTCTATGACTATTACGAATTCTTACTGATGACATGAAAACACATTAGGTACCTAAATGAAAACAATCCCCTCCTTGGAGGAAATAAATAAAATACATTTCCATTCTTCAATACTCTCATCCCTCTCAAACCGCCCTCTCAATCCCTCCTGTCCTCCATGCTTCCTTCCCCTCCTACCATCAAGAAAACTGTACTACTCTGCCTTATCTAGCCAATCTAGAGCTTGCTTAATTTTATCAAAAAGTATGTATTACTTCATTGTCTCAAAATCCCCACCAATACTTAATTTGTTTTTCTTTCAATCTGTCCAATGATGGTTTAAATGATCGTGTGTTATATGACAAGTCCTGAAAGAAAGTAAAGTTTTTAAGTCTCTGGTTATTAGGTCCCAATGATCTTGCAGCCGCCATGATTTTTTGTTTAACCCCAAACATAGCAAATCTGATAATCACATCCACCTATACCATGTTATAATTGGTCTCAATAATATTAGACTGAAACTGGAGGAACAGAACTGCAGAAGTAATAGGTAGAAATATACCTTTAAGAAAGACAAAAAGAATGTCCAGTATTATAACTTGAGAGGTTTTATTTATCTCTTAATGAATCAAGTTGAAGACAATTTATCTCATACTTCCAGTTTTGGCATGAAGGAAAAAAGAAAAATGTTATGCTATTCTCTTGTTTGCATTAGAAAGAAAAAAATAATAATGTCCTCTCTTATACGAATTTGTATTTATAATCAATCCAAAATAGAGTTACACATGAGTAGCACATAGACATTGATTATCCTTATATGCAGGTTTCTGCAGTAATTAGACTATATAGAAGTAATACTTAATGTTTCTCTTGAGCTTCCTGTAACTGTAGTAGAATTTGCAGGTATCAGTAAGAAGGAGATTGATCCTGGGGTAGCTTAAGTTCCATAATACAAGAGTCCTTGCTGGGAACTGATGCTGGAGAGAACGAGGTGAACGAGGCTGGAAGAAGCAAAAACGGTAGCTCAGCATGGAGTCCTTCGTCGGATCAAAATAACTCAGCGATTTGAGTTTGGCGCGGCTTCCCTATAAGGCTGGTGAGTGGAGCGTCATCAGAATGGGAGGAGCTTACTTCCAAACGGGGAAGTAACTTCAGGGGAGCGTGGAGTTACAGTAATTATATGACATACCATTAGGTTTGAAATGTGTGCGCTTGTTCAATGTCTGCTGATCTTATTTCTTCCCATTTGATTGGAGAGTTCAGTAAGGTATTCCACCAGTTTTTCCCTAGTTACACTCTCAGGAATACCTCTGATTCTTGTTCTGGTTTTTCCGCCTGGCTCTATCCTCCATGTCATTAATTTTCAATTCCAGTAATTTTCTTTTGCATGCAGATCAGAGGTTTCAGTGGAGTCAATCTGTGTCTTTTCATTATGCTCCAATTTTTCTTCTATCCTGGACACCCTTTTTAAAATTTGTTTAATTTTATTTAAATTCCTGCAAAAAAAAAAATGTTTAACTCATGCTTAAATTGTTCCATTTGGTTAATTAAACAAGCTTAGAGATGTTTTTGTGTGATAGACTGTGACTCCCCTTCTCCGGAGCTGTCCATGCAATGTTTAGTAACCTCCAGATCTGACATATCCATACTTGGTTCATATGCCACTGATTTCGCTAAACGTTTTGGAATTTTCCCAATCTGAGGGGTGCAGAGGCGTCTCTCTAATTAGGCGGTTTAGGTGGCTGCCTAAGGCCTCGTGCTTGCTGGGGCCTCGCGGCTGCCTAAATCGCCTTAGAGCAGACTGAACTGTAGGATCTTCGGTCCCTCCACATGGTCTGCCCAAAGAGAGAGCCAGCCTCTGATCTGCAGCTCTGGCAAATGCAGAGCTGCAGATCACTTAATGTGGTTCTCACGAGCTCACAGAGCGTTGCCGCGGGTTACCACAGCAACGCTCTGACAGGCGCTTGTGAGAGCGAGGTCTGCAGCTCTCGCGGAGCAGAGCTGCAGATAAGATAGTCATACCACCGAACCACCAGGGAATTTCAACACAAAGGTATTTCCATAAGCCCTGCACCCCACTCTGACTCCCACAAACTTTGTCTCAAACAATGCCCCCATACATGGTCTCCCACGCACTCTGCCTCTCTACACTGTCTCTCACACACTCTGCTTACACACAGTTTCTCACACAAAAAGCCCCCCAATGTCACGCACACTGCCTGCCCCACACTATAACACTATGTAGCAGATTACCAGGAGTTGGAGCCCAGTTGCAGGAGATGGCACAGGAAGGAGGCAAAATCCAAAAGTGCAGTACAGATTAAGGGAAAATCCAAAGGCAGGGTCAGACGAGAAGCAGAAGTCAGGGCTGGCAGTGGAGTAACAATCAGCCAGTAGCAAATCAAAGATCCGGCAGGAAACACCAAACAGGCAAAATGACCAGATCCTAGGTCTCAGGCAGGGCTGGTTTTTACAGCCCGCTGATTAGGTGCTGCTGACCCTAATTGGAAAAGGGCTGCAGGTGGATCAGCACTGCTTAATCTAGGCAAGGGGTCAGAAAGCAGAAGAATGAAAACAGCAACCTGATTGGGATGCTGTAGCTGTGAGTTCAAACCCAACCAGGTCTCTTAAAGGGGCAGCCACACCCTGCTCCCCCACACTCTGCCATCCACACGGTCACACACACTGTCATACACACTGCCCCCTCATCCTGTCACACACCCTGCCCTCTCTACACTGTGTCCCACACCCTGTCCCCCCACACTGTCACCATGCTCCACACTGCCACCCCACACTGTCATCTTCCTCCTCATTGTCACCCAACTCACACCCTGCCCCCTCACCCTGTTACCCTTTCACACACTTGCACCCCATATTGTCATCCCCCAACACTATGTCACCAATACATACAGTCACCACTCTCACCTACCCACCATGACAATTCCACACAGATACAGCCACCCCCTACATGCTGTCATTCAGTCTTGCTAACATTAACCTCTCATAATTTTGTTGCTCTCACCCCCTCCATCATACCACAATTACTGGCCCTCAGATGGATGGATTTCAAGCCACCCAATCAGAGTGCTCTCTGTGATTTTACACAGTGTGGGAAAGTTCTTTGGCATTTCCCCACACTGTGTAATTTGACTCATAACACTCTGGTGGGCTTGGAATCTAACCAATCAGAGTGCTCTTTGTCATTTTACACAGCGTGGGAAAACCAGCCAATCAGAGTGTTCGTAGCCTAATTGCAGGGCGGGGCAAGGCTTTATAAGCTTTCCCCCGCCCTGCAGAGCTCAGTCTGCGCGGAGCCCTCCATGGGTTAAGATGGATTTTTTTTTTTGCGCTCGTTTTTTTCTTTGTTGTCGGGTTCTTTTTTTTGCGCTCGGGTTTATTTTATTTTATTTTAAGTTGATGGTTTTTTATTTGGCCTTTTTTGGTTCTGATAAATGAAGATTTATAGAAAAAAGATGTCAAATGTTGAGTTTAATTTTTCTTTACAGGTTAGTTGTTTTATTCCCCCCTCACTATTTTTTAGGGTGAGGGGGGGGGGGTAGATAGGGGGTTACTTTTTTTTTGGGTGGGGGGGCTGGGTGACTAGGGGCTTGGGGACCCCTAGTCACCTTTGATGGGGGGATTTGTCTTAGGGCTTCCACCCGCCGCTAATATGGGGGTCATATTGTCCCCATAGAGTGAGCGGGCACATGGGGGGGCTTAGGAAGTGGCGGGGAACACTGCTCCCTGCCACTTCTATCTTTACATATTACAAGGAGGGAGCTGCACGCCAGTAGCTCCCTCCTTGTAATAAACTGAACGAACAAACGAACACTGATACACAGTGTTTGTTTGTTCGTCTGATTTTTCTATTCATTCATCTATCTGACGAATGAATAAATAGATGAAATTTCCATTCGCATGCCCAAGTGTTTAACTGGGCATGTGCGGGAATCTAACAGTGCTATCTAGTGTGGGCAGATGACGTGTCCCACAGGGACTTCCTCTACCCACACAAAGATGGCGGTGCCCTGAATATAGATCGGGGCAGAAAATAAAGAACAAAAAATAGATAATAAGGGGGACCTAGGGGCATTTGGGGGTGACTAAGGGGTCGGTTAGATGTAGTGGAGTCGGGAGGGGGGGTAAAAAAAAAAATGGATTCGGCCATGGCAATGCCGCTTTAATGGTTTCTGCATTTGTACCTGATTAGTGTGTTTCCAAACCTGTATTTCTGGTTTCCATGGATATTTGAGTACCTCTGGAATCCTGACCAGGCTTGTTTAGCATTTTTTCGTCTATCTCTAATACTGACCTTGGTTAATTTTTTTATTTTCTCTCTCTGTTTAATTTAAGTCCATTGACTCTAAGGACCGGTAATACGTTTCTTTGTCTCTCTTTTTTAGTTTCCTATTTCCTGCTAGTTTCGGCATACTTCTTGTGACAACGCCGAATGACCAAGTCCTTTGGTCTTCAGTGCACCCACTCAGTTCAATGCATTTCACCTATACAAACAGGTTTTGCAAGATGAGCACAACACAATCTTCATCTTTCTTTAAAGGGAGAATCCTCCTCCCCACTTAAAGTCATAGATTACATATAATACATATAAATCGATCTTACTGTTGGAAATTCACTATTTTAACATCTGATTTTATAGCAGCCTCTATTCAACAACTTAAATAAAGACAACACCATGAACCACTCTTTACATAAAAAAAAGCTTACAAATAGCACCCATATATGTTGCTTATTGTTTGAAAACGATAAATCACAAATAACTATTAAAAAAAAGATTAATGCAAATCTGTCTGAAGTGACCCATCAGGAACATTTCTCCAAATTACTTATATGTGCAACACCATAATAATAAAAAGCAGGTTTTATACTTTATGGGCTTAAAGACATTTTGGAGATCAACTCTAGTTCATCTAATTGTTAGATTATTGGGAAGATAATTTTTTGCTTTAGCTGCTATTGTATTGTATTTGAATTTTTAGTACTGTTGTAGAACTGCACTGTGTTTTTTTATATATATATATATATATTCTATATGATTTTTTGCAATCTTTTTTCTATGCCCTGCTGGTTGACCCAACCGAGGTATTTCTGTATCGCTTGCCACTGGCTAGAGATTTGCCCCCAGAGATGTTCTTGTTAGGGTTCACTTTTTTTTTATATAAAAGAGAGGCTCCCAAGAGCAGCAAGGCCTCAGCCTGAGCTACCTGACAGGTTTGCCAAGATTCAGCTTTACACCGATTTATCACCAGCAACATTGTTGAAGCACATAGAGTTCTCTTCTGTCACACAAACCCTAAAGATATTAATTCAAAAGAAAGTAGTAGTACAAAGTGTAGGAAGGTCTGTCAAAGTTTCCAGTGGAGTAGTCAGTCGTAGCTGTGGCTACACATTCCTCTGCTATGTGTAGGACCAGGAGAGAATGGCAGCGGGCTAGGGCCCACACCTAAGGTCCATGTTTACTTGGATCTGCTCTGTGTGGAAAATGAAGGCCTGTGTAACACAATGGTGGTCTATGTATCCTCCCGTGTTTGATCTTTCTTTTTTAGATTACTGGATAATGTTACCTTAATATTTGATTTCTGAGTATAACTGGCAACTTTCAGAGTGTAACATATTAATGGTTGACTGCTGCAGGTGGCACAGGGGCATATGCTTTAGCTAGTTTAATTTTGGGAACTAAATGTGTAAAACAAAAAAATCATATACAACAAACAGTTCCATAGCCAACTAGTTTTCAAGGAACACTTGATTTGTTTATTCCTATAGGCTAGTGATTACGGGACCAGATTAAGAGCCCAGTAGGCCTGGTGCTGACAATGCTGACAATTATGATGGGGCCTAATTACAGAAATGTCACAGCCCCCGGCTCGCCGCGAGGTGCGGTTGCACCGGACCAGTGTGACCGCGCCAACGAACTGAGCTTACCTGCTCAGCGGCGAGTCGGGAGCTGCTCTGCCGGGTTATCCTAGCTGCCTGCCCGGGTTCAAGATGGTGCCGAACACGCGGTCGCAGCTAGATATAGCTCTGCCCCCCAGGGTCACACACACACACACACACACACACACGTTCTGCAGTCAGAGTCCAGAGGGATATTTAACCTAGGTTATTGCCCTGTCGTGGTTTTCGTTCCTGGTTCCTGAATCCTTGGAGTGCGTTTTCTTGTCCTGTTTTTGATTTTCCCAGTATTTTGACCTTGGCTATTCCTGACTATTCTGATTCCTGGCTTCCCTGACTTGGCTTGTTAAATGGTATTGTATATTTCTGGCTCCCTTGACCATTCTCTGTTTTTAACGTATTAGTCCGGCCATTTTCTGATCGGTCTATGTAGATGTTACATAGTTCTGCGTGCTGGACCACACTAGCAGTCATGACTAGAATCTTATCGACCATAGACACTAAAACAGTCATGCCTCTCAAGTGTCAAGTATCTAATGGAGATGTTGTTGGAGGGAAACTCAAAGGATGCAGCTTTAAGAAAACACATACTCTATGCTAATCTATCTCTAATTTATGCTTTAATCTTTCAAGTAAATCCATACCCCCTAACAGCAGTATCCAGTGAAGCAGGAAGTCAATGGGGACACTGGGAGAAATGGGGACACAGACACTAGGGACACAGAGACACAGACACTAGAAGACATGGGGACACTGAGACACTAGGGACACTGAGACACTAGGAACACTGGCTGGGAGGCATGGAGACACAGGCATGGAGACACTTGGGGACACTGGGAGACTTGGGGACACTGGGAGACATGGGGACACAGACACTAGAGAAACTGGCTGGGAGACATAGGGACACTGGGAGACATGGGGACACTGAGACACTAGGGGGAACTGGCTGGGAGACATGTGGACACTAGGAGACATGGGGACACTGAGACACTAGGGGGACTGGCTGGGAGACATGTGGACACTGGGAGACATGGGGACACTGGGAGACATGGGGACACTGGGAGACATGGGGACATAGACACTGGGAGACTAGGGGACACTGAGACAATAGGGACACTGGCTTGGAGGCATGGGGACACTGTGTCCCATGTGTCTCTGTGTCTCAGTATGTCAGTGTGTCTCCCAACGTCCCCATGTGTCTCAGCATCCCCATATCTCAGTGTCCCCTAGTTTTTCAGTGTCCGCATGTGTCCCCTAGTGTCTCAGTGTCCCCATGTCTCCCTGCTGCCTTTCCCCCCATCCTTCACTTACCTGAGCTGTAGGCTGTCTCTGCAGGCTGGGAGTTGCTGTCTGGACTCTCTGTAGCTGCTCCCCTGCGGATCAGTGAGTAGAGAGAGGCAGGGAGGGATATGCTGTAACTTCCTATCCCTGCCTCTCTCCACACACAGTGACCTCTACTGGCTGGTGCTGGTATTGCAGAGTAATCTCCGTTTATACTGGGAAAAATACCTGCATTTGTATTGCCGGTATTACTGCAATACCGGCACGGCCAGGCAGCCTCAAATACTGGCTGTGCTGGTAAAACACCAGTCAGGTGGCAAACCTAACAGTAGTGTGTGTAAAAAAAACAACAAAAAACAACTTTTTTTTTTTTTTAAATAGGCCTATTCCATGGGCCTGGGCCTGGGCCTGGAGCTGCAGCTCCATCAGCCCCTATGTTAATCTGACCCTGTACACAGGGTATCACTAAAGAATTAGATGGATGTTTCAAAGAGAGAGCCTTAAAAGGGTCACATAGAGGTGGAGGGAATTTGATGAATTTGATAACTCTTACATGTTTAAGCAACAGTATATATGATCTATGTAAGAATAGGACGCTTGGTGTATTGGGTCACATGTAGTGAGATATTTTCTAATATGAAAAAGTCCCCTAGTAGTCTATTCCTACATGTTTATTTCATACATATATACATACACACACATATATATATATCTCCAAGAGGGCTGCACTCACCTGAACATGCATACATTATAGGGTGCTGATGGGGACAAAATATACAAAATACAGAATCCAGCTCACTCGCTTATTCACTGTGTGTGTGTGTGTGTGTGTATATATATATATATATATATATATATATATATAGTGTATATGTGTATGAAATAAACATGTAGGAATAGACTACTAGGGGACTTTTTCATATTAGAAAATGTACCTAGATTGAATCAGGATTGGGGTAAACAATATAGAAGTCAGAATTAGGTAGTAAGAGTAAAAAAGGTAATGAGACTTATTGGTTCTTAATCTAAAGAGGGTATTGTATGCACTAGAAATAAATGATATGGAAGTCACTAAATAATTTTGATGGGATTAAGATGTTTTATTTAAAGTTTTGTAGAGTGTCAAGATATGAAGCAGAAAAGGGTGCTTAGCAAATAGGTTAAATGGAGCAAGAAAAATTCCCCCCTCCCCCTTTTTAAAAAAAAAATGTTTTTATTTATTTTTAAACAGAGGTAAAATAAATTTGTTTTTTGTAGGAACTAAGAAAAAAGAGATAAGATTCCCCCATAGCACTGTAGGTAATAGGGAATTTGATGGGAAGGTAATCAAGGTATTCCTATTCCTAATGTATTGATTTAATGGCAGAAGAATAATGTCATATAATGGTAAAATGGAGTGAGAAAGGGAAAAAAATATATTTTTTTCTTTTCCCTCTTCTTTTCCTTGCTCTTTATTTTACCTCCATTTATTTATTTTTATATAAATGTAATATTAGCTGACCTCTAACTTTTAGGATAGTCTGGGGAATGTTTATTGAGAATTTTTGGCACAATTTTTAGCACCACTTTAAGACCTAACCTCAAAACGTGCATTCCACGGGGGAAGGTGTTATGCGCAATAGAGGGATGAGGGTCAAGAAAAGTTGAGTTTTATGTTTTATGTGGTTTTTTTTTTTGTCTGGTTCAGTGTGACTTGGCTGCAATTTTGGTCTGAAAACTGGATAATGAAATATTGGACATCTTTAGAGAGTCAAAAAAAGGTGGTGTGGCAAGTCTGGTGGATAAAAAAGTGAAATATGAGCAAATTTATAAACAGCAGGATAAAGAGGGCCGATATTTACGGTTGGTATGCAGACTGAATGACCAAACATACATTTTTAAACATTGACGCCCAAATAAAGGGCAGATATGTTTCCTAAATGCGGTCATGAATAAGTGTCGTGACTGCATTCAGGGAACATTCTTTTTGTCAGGAGACTTTAATTGTCTCACAGACCCCACGGTGGATAAGTTGGTCTCAAAGGGGATAAAGATTGAGAGATCGATTTAAGGTCTAGCTAGAGACTTTAGAGAATTTATGGGAAAGCAAAGGCTATATGATTTATGGAGAACCCTTAACCCAGATGCTAGGGAATATACCTTTTTTTTTCTAAAGGATTTAACTCTTACATAAGACTTGATACGGTATTGGTTAGAGACTTCAAAATAAAATGTTGTAAAAAAATTATGATAAACGAAATTTCGTGGTCAGACCATAACCTGATACTAGTGGAGTTTGAGGCTCAAGGGTTACGAAATAGCATATCATGGAGACTGAATAATGATTTTTTGGGGAATAAAGAATTTATTGAAGACCTGAAAAAAATGACTGATCAGTTCTTTATTGAAAATGTAACCGGAGATGTTCCCCTGTCAACTATTTGGTGCATGTATGTACCATATGTATATAAGTGTGTAACAAGAGTATATTCTATTAGTATGGCAGCATTCCTTCGGAAACAATCTTCAAAAAACTTGGCAGAACTTTATATAGAATTGCAAAATATGGTTAGAACTAAAATCTGTAAAACAGATGCCTAACTTTAATTAAACAGGAAATAAATAAATTATTAATGCAAAAAGTGATTAACATTCTTATTGTAGCGGTACTTACCTTATCCGGGGGCTGGCCGAGGTCCTCTATTCCCGCCGCGGACGGTCCTACATGAGCCGCGTGCGGCTCGTTCACATTTCAAACGAAGGCAGGGACTGACCGCGAGATGCGGTCACATGTCCCGCCTAGCTCTAAGAGCGCGCCACACATCTCGGGCACGCTCTTAAAGGAACAGTGGGAGACGAAATGTAAAACGTTCTCCCATTGGCCCCTGTCATCCCACATTCCCCATAAACTCATTTTGGGGGTGTGGATATGACAGGGGCCAATCAAATTAAATATTAGGGTATTTATACTTACCTCTCCCTTAACTCCCTGCTCTATCGTGGTTTCTGTTTCATTTCCTTTTAGCGCTTGTTGTGTTCAGATATGATTTTTCGTGCTTGACCCTGGCTTTGTATTTGACTCCGTTTTTCTCTTTATCCCTGTTTTGTCTTGTTTGCCGGCTTACTGATTCCTGTGTACCAGACCTTGACTAGTTCTTGTTTTCGATGTCTTTGTCCCCTTGACCTTGGCTCGTTCCTGACTCTGTCTATTCTCTGTTCTACGTCGAGTCCGGCCATTCTAAGGTCCGGTAAGATGTATCTGCTCTATATTTTCAATTGTTGGACTAAATCTTGTGTGTTGGGGTAAACTACCGTGACATTACGATAGGGCCATGGACCCCGCAGATTTAGGTCAGCAAATGGCTTCTCATGAGGCTAGATTTGTAGAACAGGATCACCGTATTGATCAGATGGCTCAGGCCATCCAGACACTCTTATCTAGAACCACTCTAGTAACTGTACCAGCTCCTCCTGCACCCCTTGTTCCAGATACATCTACCATGCCTAATGCTTCTGCACATCTAACCCCTCCACCAAGGTATGGAGGGGATGTTAAGACATGCAGGGGGTTCATTAATCAAGTGGAATTCCACTTTGAAATGTATCCACGTTCTTTTCCCACTGATAGGTCTAAAGTTGGTTTCCTTATGCACCAACTTACAGATAAAGCACTTGAGTGGGCAAATCCTATTTGGGAAGCTAATGGACCTATGGTGCATGATTTCAATAGCTTCCTTATGGCTTTTTGTAGAACCTTTGACACAACTAAAAGGTTGAATGCCACCAGGGCATTAATGAGAATTAAACAGGGATTTAGGTCTGTTGCTGATTATGCTATTCAGTTCTGTACCCTTGCTTCACAGGTAGATTGGACCAACAATGGGCTAACTACTGCATTCATGGAAGGTCTATCTGAAACTTTATTGGATGAGGTAGCGGCCAGGGATCTTCCTATACCATTAGAAGATCTCATCGACTATCTCATTAATATAGACAATAGGATTCATGACAGACTCTATACCAAGAATAGGAATAGACGTCTTGTTACATTTAATACTCCTAGAGTTGTTAATCCTGAGAGTTCCAAGGTATCAGAGGAGGAACCCATGTAATTAGGGGTTGCCAAACTCTCTGATGCTGAAAAATTGTATAGGAGAAAGGAGGGACTTTGCCTGTACTGTGGTAGGAAGGGCCATATGCGACAAGAATCCCCACAATTGCCTCTTAATCGATTACTTAAAGAATAGCATAGCAGGGAACATACTAGCCCTGGTTGATTCCGGTGCAGCCGAGAACTTTATAGATTCTGGCTTTGTTAATAAACACAACATACCCATTAGAGAGAAGACTCCACCCTTGGCCGTTGAGGCCATAGATGGTAGACCATTATGCTCCCCAGTTATTACACATGAAACTGAACTGTTGCATATGTATATAGGGTTGTTACACTCAGAAACCATTCGGTTACAGATCGTTACCTCTCCTTCCTCTCACATCGTGTTAGGGTACCCATGTTTACGTTCTCACAATCCCATTTTTGACTGGGAGTCAGGACAAATAGTATCTTGGAGTGATGCCTGCCAAGAGTCTTGTATCATTAAAATCACCCCTTTAAATTCTATTAATGTTCCTACTACTCCTTCTTTGTCTACTGTTATACCTCCTCAGTACATGTCTCTTAAATCTGTCTTCGATAAAAGGGAGGCTGAAAAATGACCGCCTCACAGACCCTACGATTGTGCTATTGATTTATTACCTGGCACTATACCTCCCAAAAGGAGGGTGAATCCTTTCTCTCCTCAAGAAAACCTTGTCATGGAAGAATATATTAGAGAATCTTTACAAAAGGGGTTTATAAGGACATCCTCTTCTCCGGCAGGGGCTAGGTTCTTCTTTGTGTCGAAGAAGGAGGGCGATTTAAGACCTTGTATCGATTATAGGGGTCTAAATAAAATCACCATAAAATATGCTTACCCTATACCTTTAATCACGGAATTATTTGACAGGCTTAAACAAGCTACTGTATTTACTAAACTGGACCTTAGAGGTGCATACAATCTCATACGTATAAAAAAGGAACATGAATGGAAAACTGCATTCAATACTAGGAGTGGTCATTACGAGTGCACTGTGATGCCATTTGGTCTTTGTAACGCCCCAGCAGTGTTTCAAGAATTTATTAATCATGTCTTACGAGAGTTCATTCACACATTTGTAATAGTGTCATTCAACCGATTTGCATACTCATCACATGCATGTTAAATTAGTTTTGAAAACCCTTCTTGTTAATGGTCTCTATTGTAAACTAGAAAAATTTTTATTTGATCAATCCAAAGTCTAGTTTTTGGGGTATCTAATTTCTGCTAAGGGTTTTTGTATGGATCCCGAAAAGCTTTCTGTTGTCATAGAATGGCCTCTACCTCAGGGTCTGAAAGCCATTCAGCGTTTTCTTGGTTTTTCTAACTATTATAGATACTTTAGTAAAGGTTTTTCTTCTATTGTAGCACCTAAAAAGGATGGTAATACTCGTGTCTGGTCCCCAGAGGCGCTTGAGGCTCTTGAATTTCTTAAGACTGCGTTCGCCTCTGCTCCTATTTTACAGCATCCTGTCCCTTCTTTGCCTATTATTTTTGAAGTTGATGCTTCAAATATTGGGGTGGGTGCTGTCTTATCTCAAAGAGAATCACCTGAAAAGCCATTACATCCTTGTGGTTTCTTTTCCAAGCAGATGTCCAAGGCCGAAAAAAATTATGACATAGGCAATCAAGAACTCCTTGCTATTGTTTTAGCACTTAAGGAGTGGAGACATCTTTTGGAGGGTACTAAAGATCCCATCCTTATTTTAACGAATCACAAAAACCTTTCCTACCTTAGTAAGGCCAAAAGATTGTCTTCTAGGCAGGCCAGGTGGTCTCTGTTTTTATCTTGTTTCAATTATATCATCACCTACAGAATGGGTGATCGTAACACTAAAGCCGACGCTCTGTCCAGACAATTCGAAACTACCGACAAACAGGAGTTTGATGATACCACTGTCATTCCCCCGGACAGAATAATAGCTACTACGGTTCTATTTATTTCTTCATCACTCTTGCGAGTTATACAGGCTAAACAAAACATGGCACCTGGAGAGAGACCTGCTGATAAACTGTTTGTTGATGTTCCCGAAAGACGAGACATGATGTCATTATATCATGACCCCAAAACTGCTGGACATCCTGGTATTACTAAAACCTTAACAGCAGTTTCTAGATATTTTTGGTGGGCTTCCTTAAGCAAGGATGTCACCGATTACATACAGGCATGTATTACTTGTGCCAGTGTGAAGTCTTCTCATAGAGTTCCTTGTGGGTTATTGCACCCGTTGCCCATACCCGAGAGGCCTTGGTCCAATCTATGCATGGATTTTATTGTTGAATTGCCTCCTTCGAATGGTAAAACAGTCATCCTGATGATAGTGGATCAATTTTCTAAGATGGCTCATTTTGTGTCTCTTGACAAATTGCCCTCATGCAAGGAACTTGCTTCTATCTTCGCCAGGGAGGTGTTTCGGTTGCAAGGTATTCCAGAATCGATTGTATCCAATAGGGGTAGCCAATTTATTTCCAGGTTCTGGAAGGCCTTTTGTTCGGAAATGGGCATTTCTCTTTCATTTTCCTCTGCTTACCACCCTCAATCTAATGGAGCTGCTGAACGTGCGAACCAATCCCTAGAGCAGTATCTTCATTGTTTCATATCCCACCATCAGAACAATTGTGCTGATCTGCTTCCTTGGGCTGAGTTTGCTCGTAATAACGCTGCTCGTGAATCTTCTGGTAATAGCTTTCTACGTTGTTTATGGCCAGCATCCTGTTGTTCTTCCGGCTGCATTCTCCTTACAGGGCATGCCTGTTCTGGATGAACATCTGGCTGGTTTACGTTCTACCTGGGAACAGGTTCAGCGTTCTTTGGTGGACTCTGCTGCTCGCCAAAAGGTCCAAGCTGACAAGAATCGCAGGGCGGCTCCATCCTATGTCGTGGGGGAAAGGGTTTGGCTTTCTGTAAAATGTACTTTGGAACGGTGGTAATGTAGAATCTTCTTAATTTCTTCTTGTCTTCAGTTGATTGATATATATACGTCTTTTGTATATATAGTCTTGGGCCAAATGCTCGCCACAATAATATATGTCTATATTATTGAAAAGTAGTAATACGCAATCTGACTTACGGTTTCTTCAGGTTTATTCTTTGTTACGGATACATAATAAAACATAATAAAGGATGTTACAGGATTATGGACCTTCAACAGCAGATGGTAATTGCTGGACTTCTGATGGGAGAGTTACATCGTTGTACAGAGCCAAGAGCCAAGCCAAGACAGAGAGCGACCTCGTGTCCCTCTGTTACTATATAGATGTGCTAATACTAAAGAAAGAAAGCCTTGTGACCTATTGATACCATCTGTTACTTATGTCAATCCACACATCCATATATATAATCAATAGAAACATAGAATATGCAATATTCTACATTCCCTCTGTTTATGGTTTGTTTTAAAACCATAACACAATGTCACTAACCTGTCCATTCATACATCACTTGTATCACATTCTATTATATAAGAGTTCTTAGAAGGTCGAGTTTCTATCCCTCATAGTGCTTACTTTACTTCAAACTCCCTTTGTTTCAGCTATGTATTGATATCCATATCCATGTTACATCATAACTACTTGAACATAATATGTACATATATATAACAATAATAAATGAATAAAATATTTACAAATAGAAACATAGAATGTGACGGCAGATAAGAACCATTCGGCCCATCTAGTCTGCCCAATTTTCTAAATATTTTCATTAGTCCCTAGTCTTATCTTATTGTTAGGATAGCCTTATGCCTATCCCACGCATGCTTAAACTCCTTTACTGTGTTAACCTCTACCACTTCAGCTGGAAGGCTATTCCATGCATCCACTACCCTCTCAGTAAAGTAATATTTCCTGATATTATTTTTAAACCTTTGTCCCTCTAATTTAAGACTATGTCCTCTTGTTGTGGTAGTTTTTCTTCTTTTAAATATAGTCTGCTCCTTTGTCAATAGAATCCAATAAACAATAAAGCAATCAGAAAGATCAACCTGCTCTGGTACAGTCGTATCTTTGTAGATAACAAAAACAAGATGATAACTTTCTAAATAATAATAACTGTGTATCACTATCATATTCCTACAGACACATATAACAAAGTATTTTCATTCTCAATACCTGATATTATTTAAGTACTAATACGTGTATTACTATAATATCCTGTCCAATTAGATTTCCATGAATCATATGGTTTCTAGCAACCTTAAAATCTTTAGGTCATTTGTATTCATGAATTACATTCCTATACCATTAATACCACCTAGTGATGATTGCATCAGTACTTTACAATCATAGTATTTAATTTGTATATTCAGTAGGCTCTCACTACCTAAAATATACCAACACTACTTATAAGTCTCATTCAAAGGATGTGTTATCAACCATGAAGTTCTATAATAATTCTTCAAATAATGTTCCTGGTGTTGACAATACTTATTGTCCTAGAAATTCTCCACCCAGAAATCTTTCAATCATAGATTTGTTTTTAAATGGTCTTGTATGCCTATTGCAACACCCAGAAATGAGGGAGTCACACTTGTAGTGAAAAGTCTCAAAACTGGATGTGGGCAGAAGTTCCACCAAATATTCTGCCTAAAGCTAAAAGTGGTTTGGTATGCACCTAAAATTGGGTGCAATGGGGTCCAGGAGTCAGTTCACTTAAAAAGGCTTCTCTATGTCCAGATAATTAGGGAAATTACACAGTATTTGCATATATGGGGTGTTAAATTGCTACACACCAAAAATACTCTACTTATAATTCAAAGATAAAAACTGTAGAGGAGATATAGGAAAACAGTATGATGAGCTGTTTCCTATGTTGTATGTATATCTTTAAATCTGTGACTTATAAAATGGGACAAAATATATGCCAATATCACACGCTGTGACAAAAATAAAAACCTAGTATAATGAATATACAGTGGTACTAAGGTGTAAATCACCGTATCACTTAAAATAGTGAAAAAGAATAAAGGTATATAAATCAATAAGTAGGATTATAAAATTGAAATTAATACAAAGTTTATTGGGTAATATAAAAATATTAAAAATATATTCAGATGATAACAATAATTGAACAACTGCCCATTTGATGCAAATCTGTCCCAATGGCGCAGATACATTGACGATTTCTTTTTTATTTGGAAAGGGGACCTGGAATCTCTAGAATTGTTCAAAAACTACCTCAACAACAATCCATATAATCTAAAATTCACGTTCAACCATTCCCAACAACAGATTGAATTTTTAGATCTAAATGTCTACATTGAAGACGGAGGGATACACACCAAAACCTTTAAGAAATCAGTGGATTGCAATAGTTTCATCCCTTTTAATAGCCATCATAAATACACTTGGTTGAAAAATATCCCATATAATCAATTCAGAAGGATTAGAAGGAATTGCTCCAAAATGGAGACATGTGAGGAACAAATGGAAGAGATGGAGCAGAGATTCCGAGTCAAAGGATATCCCACAACACTACTCACTGAAGCCAAGCAAAAAGCTAAGAATATTCCAAGGGAAGATACTCTGAAGAATAGAATCAAGATTTTAGATACCTATGAAGCAACACCTGCCTTTATAACTAAATTCAATCATCAATCTCGTAGTATAGAGAAGATTCTCACGAAACATTGGGATATTCTTAGAAGTGATCCCACACTCACAAACATCTTAGATCCCAAACCAAAGATAATTTTTACCAAAGCACCAAACCTACAGCTTCTGTTGGCCCCAACTCTAAAATCACTCCAAAATACACAGAATGAATCAGTCAATAAAGGCTTTAGAAGATGTGCTAAATGCATAGCATGTAAAAATAATCCGTCCCTGGAATTAGAAGTTACAAAATTTAAATCCACAACTAACATGGAGGAACATAATTTACAGACGAATATGAATTGCAATACAACAGGAGTAATCTACCTCATTACATGTCCCTGCTCCAAACAATATGTGGGAAGAACTAAGAGACCTTTAAAAACTAGAATAGCAGAACATATTCGTAATATCAAGAGAGGACTACAAACACATAACCTCTCAAAGCACTTCCAAGAATTCCATGGAGGAAATCCCACAGGATTGAGATTCCTACCCATTGAAAAAGTAAATGTACACTGGAGAGGCAGAGATCTGGAAAGAAATCTGGATCAAATGGAAGCAAGATGGATATTTAATTTGGAGACCCTTGTTCCCAAAGGTCTAAATATAGACTTTGAACTTAATGCTTTTTTATAAAAATTCTAATCAATTTTATTATAACAATAATTTTTTTTTTTCATTTTTTTTTTACATTAATGTTCTACTTCACGCTAGTTTGAGCATAATGTTCATACATCTACCTGCACATGGTATATATTAAACCATACACACACAATATATATACGTATATTTCTGCACATTCTCCTCTTTTCTATACACTAACAATCTTTGGGTTCATATCCAACAAGTCTCTCTTAATAACTTAAGGGATACCAAATAAGACTTCTCATATCACATATAATAAGATGTTAAGATTAGCTACCCTTCACATTTTTTGATCTATTAGATCTTTTAATTCAATTTCAACACCATAATCACCCATCATATTAATTGTTCCTTTTTATTGTTTCTTCCCACTGTAACCTTTTTGCAGACAATTATTCTCTGTGGAAATAGAATCCTAATACCCCTTTAAGATCAGGTTCTAGCCTGAATATAATCCTTTCTTTAACGTAACTATTTTGGGACCACCTATATCGAAGTGTGTATCCATCACCCAATTGAACCATTTCAGGACGGTTGATGCCTGCCCATCTAAATCTTGAGTCCTCCTTTTTAAACGCTACCATCCATGTATCATGCTCGTAGTTTATATTGGCCAAAACGCAAGATAAGAACCATATATATAAACGTTTAAACATTTTTACTGTAAATATTTTTGGGAAATATTTTTTGAAATATTCTTATTGGAAGTCTTTTATCTTAAATATATAACTTAATTATACTCTACAGATAACAATTATTACAATTATTCTGCTGTATCTCTCAATAGTGATGTCGCGAACCCGAAATTTTCGGTTCGCGAACGGCGAACGCGAACTTCCGCAAATGTTCGCGAACCGGCGAACCGCCCGAAACGCCATTGACTTCAATGGGGAGGCGAATTTTAAAACACACAGGGACTCTTTCTGGCCACAATAGGGATGGAAAAGTTGTTTCAAGGGGACTAACACCTGGACTGTGGCATGCCGGAGGGGGATCCATGGCAAAACTCCCATGGAAAATTACACAGTTGATACAGAGTCTGGTTTTAATCCATAAAGGGCAGAAATCACCTAACATTCCTAAATCACAATCAATATGGATTGACACCTGACATATGACATATTGACACCTTGACATATGGATTGACACCTGTCCTCAGAGCCCCTGATGCACACAGACACAGAGCAGAATAGAGACTGGTCCCCCTACATAGGGTCACTTGGCAGATATGGATTGACACCTGTCCTAAGGATCCCTGATACACACTGACACAGAGCAGAATAGGGACTGTTCCCCCTACATCGGGTCACTTGGCAGATATGGATTGACACCTTGTTACAAACTGCTATTTGTAACGGGCCCTTTAAATGGCAAATTGCCCTGTTTCCCTGGGTTGTGGAGAAGCCTCTTTGCCAGCCTCCTCCCGCATGACTATGGCCCCTGGGAGATTGTGAAAATGTATGCACTTTTATTTGGTGTGTATGGCCCTTTAAGACTGTCGGTGGGCATATTGGGGCTTATGGACTCTTTATGTGACTGGTGCTGGCCCTTTAAACACCTTTTTGGGACATCAGGAAGATTGGGACACTGCCCCTTTAAGGCCGTGTCCCCAGACTTGTTGGGGACACGGCCCCTTTAAGACGGTGTCCCCTGTGTCCCCAGACCTGGTGCAAACCCTTCTTGTGCCTGCCTTGCTATTTCCCACTTGGTTCAGTAAATGGGAAATTATTTCAGCTGCAGAGACTAAGTCCCATTCGGCGATGGGACTTAGTCTTTTTTTCAGCCTTATTTCAGCTGCAGAGACTAAGTCCCATTAGCGATGGGACTTAGTCGTTTTTTCAGCCTGAAATAGACCGACCTCACAGCCCAAATCTATGGAACTGTTTTGGGCAGGAAAATGTGCTTGCAGTCGGTCATAAGGGACCTCCAGCTAACTTTTTAACCCCTGGATGGATTTGGCTGATTTTTGGTTATGTTTATGTTTTAAGTGTGCTGATTCCAAATATGTAATTATGAAGATGGATGTGTAGTTTTAAAGTTACAGGGTATGGCTAAAAACTGTATTTTTACTGCCTGTGTTTAATTATGTTAATCTCTTCCCAAACGTCATTTCGTTCAAAGTGGAGAGAATGCTAAAAAAAAATATTTTTGTTCGGAGTGTGAGAAATGCTTTTCAGCCGCTTCTAATCTTAAGCATCATTTGAGGAGCCATACAGGAGAGAAACCTTATTTGTGGTGTGTTTAGTATTGTTCTGATCAGTTTAATACCTTCCGCCTCTCCTATCAGTGGACGCAGGTATATGGCAGCCATTTTAGGAACCGCGCATAATCTGGGACCCGAGCAAGGTCACCTCGTCAACAGGGCGACAACATTTTAACCCTGAAAACTATCCTGGACATTCTGTACAATTTGTATGGATATGGCAGTGATTTCTGCAACAGGGAGATGGAAGAAGATGCTTGGTCGGTCCTCTTAATTCAAATTTGGGGCACTGCGCGGTCAAGCTAATGTGCCACCAGATAGGAGTGGTGTGTTTAGTATTGTTCTGATCAGTTTAATACCTTCCGCGTCTCCTAACAGTGGACGTGTACACGGCATTGATTTTTGTAACAGGGAGATGGAAGAAGAGGCTTGGTCGGTCCTCTTACTGCAAATTTGGGGCACTGCGCGGTCAAGCTAATGTGCCACCAGATAGGAGTGGTGTGTTTAGTATTGTTCTGACCAGTTTAATACCTTCCACGTCTCCTATCAGTGGTCGTGTACACGGCATTGATTTTTGTAACAGGGAGATGGAAGAAGAGGCTTGGTCGGTCCTCTTACTGCAAATTTGGGGCACTCAAGTGCTGTCAAGCTAATGTGCCACCAGATAGGAGTGGTGTGTTTAGTACTATTTTTATCAGTTTAATACCTGTGTGAGAAATGCTTTTCAGCCGCTTCTAATCTTAAGCATCATTTGAGGAGCCATACAGGAGAGAAACCTTATTAGTGGTGTGTTTGGTATTGTTCTGATCAGTTTAATACCTTCCGCGTCTCCTATCAGTGGACGTGTATATGGCAGCCATTTTAGGAACCGTACACCTGGGACCCGAGCAAGGTCACCTCGTTCAACAGGCGACAACATTTGTCCCTGGAAAACTATCCTGACATTCTGTACAATTTGTATGGATATGGCAGTGATTTCTGTAACAGGGAGATGGAAGAAGATGCTTGGTCGGTCCTCTTAATTCAAATTTGGGGCACTGCGCGGTCAAGCTAATGTGCCACCAGATAGGAGTGGTGTGTTTAGTATTGTTCTGATCAGTTTAATACCTTCCGCGTCTCCTATCAGTGGTCG
>OW240918.1:97752267-97817572 GCA_933207985.1 Pelobates cultripes | reverse complement strand
GGAAATTGGAGAGGGGGGAGAAGGTAATTGGAGGGGGAAGGAAATTGGAGAGGGGGGAGAAGGAAATTGGAGAGGGGGGAGAAAGAAATTGGAAAGGGGGGAGAAGGAAATTGACGTGGGGGAGATTGACATCCATCACACACACACACACACAATGCACCCCTTGCACACAGAAAAACACACAATGCATTACACACACAGACACACATACACAAGCAATACACAGAAACACACAATGCATTCATTACACACACTCAATGCACCCCTTACACACACGCAATGCATCCCTTACAGACGCACACTGCATCCCATACATACACAAACACACCTCGCAGCCCTTACACATACAAACACAGCATTCCTTACACACATCAGGACATCCCCTACACACTCCACCCCCTGTGAACAAACTCATTGGTGGAACATGAAGGTGGACCCTGGGACCCAGACCTTGAGTTGTGTAAAGGGCCCCCAAAAAATGGAGCTGCTTCCCGTTCTCCCAGAACATTGATTTTTGTGACCACAGTTACAAACCGCCTCCAGAGAGCCTGTTCTACACCAGACCAGTGGAGCCAGACTGCAGCTTAATGTAGAGGTTCTGGTGTCTATAGCCTGTCCCTGCAGGCCTTTTAATGTAAACACCGCGGCACTGGCGTTAGTTAACATGGCAGATCATATGGGTGGGGCATTGTGATGTCACATGGGGGGGCGGCAAACTTTACTTTTGCCTAGGGCGGCAAAAATCCTTGCACCGGCCCTCAGTATGGTAGCCCAGGAAAGAGAATTACCTCATGATGGCATGCAATTTGCAAAAGTAGACAACCCAAGGTATTGCAAATGGGGTATGTCCAGTCTTTTTTAGTATTCACTTGGTCACAAACACTGGCCAAAAAAAAAAAGACTGAACATACCTAATTTGCAATACCTTGGGTTGTCTACTATTACTAATAGTATGCCATCATGGGGGTAATTTCAATTCCTGGGCTACCATACGGTCTCAAAGACAACACAACCAACCTGGCGAATTTCAATGTGAAAAAACTGAAACGCAAGCCTTATATTTGACTCTGTAACTTTTGAAAACACCATAAAACCTGTACATGAGGGGTACTGTTATACTTGGGAGACTTCGCTGAACACAAATATTAGTGTTTCAAAACAGTAAAATGTATCACAACAATTATATTGTCAGTGTAAGTGCCATTTGTGTGCAAAAAATGTCACTTCCACTGACGATATCGTTGTTGTAATACATTTTAATACATTTTACGAGGACCTCGCGATCACATGGCCCAGGGGGGCTGAAGAGGTAGGAGGGGGACTCCCTGGGCTCCCAGGTGAGTCCCCATACTGCGATCGCCGGCGACTGGGTAAGTACATAAGATCGCAGGGCATTCTATGCCGCTCTGCGGCGTTTAGAGCCGCTTCCTTAAGGACGACATAGAACGCCCTGCGGTCTTAAGGGGTTAAAACGGAACTGTCAGTTTGCGGTTAGCTTTTTTTTTTTGTCCCTCTATATCCCCTTGTATTTATTTATTTGAAAGTCACCTTAGTGTTTTTAGTTACACCTAAGAAAAAGTAAGGACTTTTTACTTATTATTTTCTGATGGGGTGTTTGATTACTGGCAACCTTTGAAAATGGGCAGAGGTTAAGCAAAGTTCAATTCCAGTTACTAAGGTCAAAAGAATCCTACAGAAGACAAATAGTAGACATAAACAGAGGAGAAAAAAATGGCGGCATTTGGATATTGCAATCTGGAGCAAGGAAGAAAAGATAACAAAATTAAAAAAATCAAATCACAATGGGGAATGTAGTCATTTAGCTACATAGAGCATAAGGAAAGGACAACTGTAAGAGAAAATGTTAACTTTTTGATGGATGTCAAGTTCCTCCCCTGCATTCCTCCCAAGCATTCCAGCCTTCTATTGCACAAACTCATAGAGCGGGAGCCTGGTATCACCAGCATGTCTGTTAACACCTTTACTGCCAAACGATTTGCAAAAAAACACCCCTAGATTCTGAGTGTTTCGGGTATCCTGGAAAGTAATTTTGAAATATATTTTTAATTTCATTATGCATAGATAGCACGTTATTTAATGGAAACAAAAATTTTAAAAAAATTAATAGCAGGTGATTAAATGGACACTATAGACACCAGAACCCCTGTAGCTTCACAGACACATTTTGTGTCCAGAACGTCAGTACCTGCAGCAATTTAACTGATAGGTAAATACATCAATCAAATACAAAAATGTGTTGCTGCGTCAATAAAACATATAAACTTTAGATGCTCCATGCTTAATTTCTATATTAAGATAAGTTCCATGTATGGTAGAATGTGCTATAGGTATATACACCGATCAGCCACAACATTAACCCCTTAGTGACCAGACCTTTTTTCAATTGACTTACCGTTAAGGACCAGGGCTGTTTTTACATTTCTGCTGTATTTGTGTTTAGCTGTAATTTTCCTCTTACTCGTTTACTCTACCCACACATATTATATACCGTTTTTCTCGCCATTAAATGGTCTTTCTAAAGATACCATTATTTTCATCATATCATATAATTTACTATAAAAAAAATATAAAATATGATGAAATAATTTTAAAAAACACAAAACACTTTGACCCCCAAAATATGTTACGCATCTACAACCGTCAAAAAACACCTGAGCTAAATAGTTTCTAAATTTTGTCCTGAGTTTAGAAATACCCAATGTTAAAGGACCACTATAGGCACCCAGACCACTTCAGCTCAATGAGGTGGTCTGCGTGCCAGGTCCAGCTAGGGTTAACCCTTTTTTTTATAAACATAGCAGTTTCCGAGAAACTGCTATGTTTCTGTTAGGGTTAAATCAGCCTCTAGTGGCTGTCTCATTGACAGCTGCTAGAGGCGCTTGCGTGCTTCTCACTGTGAAAATCACAGTGAGAAGACGCCAGTGTCCATAGTAAAAGCATTCTAAATGCTTTCCTATTAGACTGGCTGAATGCGCGCGCAGCTCCTGCCGCGCATGCGCATTCAGCCGAAGAGGAGGAGGAGGAGAGCTCCCCGCCCGGCACTGGAGAAAGAGTTAAGTTTATCCCCTTCCTCCCCCCTCAGCACCACGGGAGTGGGACCTTGAGGGTGGGGGCACCCTCAGGGCACTATAGTGCCAGGAAAACTAGTATGTTTTCCTGGCACTATAGTGGTCCTTTAACATGTTCTCAGCTTTTTTTTTTTTTTTGCAAGTTATATGGCTATAAGTTGAAGTAGGACATTGCTGTTTCAAAATATATATTAAAAAAATTCATCAATAGTGATATTGTAACACTGTTATCTTTCATAAATATCTGAATCACACCTCACATTTACATAAAGTAGACAACCCAGGGTATTCAATATGGAGTATGTCTATTTTTTTTTAGTAGCCACTTAGTCACAAGCACTTGCCAAAATTAATATTTATATTTGTTTGTGTGTTAAAAATGCAAAAAACAATTAGTCTCCCGAGTAAAACAGTACCCCTATGTACAGGTTTTAGGGTATCATGGAAAGGTACATGGTTAAATACAGTGCTAGCAAATTCAATTCTCTGGACTTTTGGCCTGGGTTGTCAGGCAGGTCCTTCAAATTGCAATCAATAAAATTACTTAATTATGTAAAATTATTACATAAATATGCACATATAATTATATATATATTTATATTTGTATATTTATGAAATTATTAATGTAATTATGTATTTGGATATATATTTTATGTATTATTTTTATTTATATATACAATTATATAATTTCATTCTAAGTGTATTTTGATTAAAAAATATAAATATCAAAATACAGTTAGAATAAAATTACATATATATATATATTATTTGTTTTTATTTTAAATTTTTTAAATTTATTTTAATTTACTTATTATATATATATATATATATATATATATATATATATATATATATATATATATTTGTGGTCGTGGCAATATAGCCGTATATGGAAACTTAGCATATGATAACATATCAATATTTGGAATTAGTCGGTTGTGGTGTGCCGAAACCGACAGAAGAGTAGGCCTGTAAAAGTGGGCCCACCTTAGAGGGTGTTTGTAATAGAGGGAGTGGTGGGTGGGTTGACTCGCCAGACCATTACGGTAATGTGGGAGTGGATTGGCAGCCTTTTTATAGGGAAACCAAGCCCCTCCCACAACTACAGGCCAAGCCTTTAATTTGTGGTCGTGGCAATATAGCCGTATATGGAAACATAGCATATGATAACATATCAATATTTGGAATTAGTCGGTTGTGGTGTGCCGAAACCGACAGAGGAGTAGGCCTGTAAAAGTGGGCAAAAATAAATTATCATAAGACGTAATACGTTGACCAAAACTTTATTTAGATAAGTCACAGAAAGCTAGTCTTAATTCTTTAACAGGATTGGGTGTGTAAAGAGTATAAGCGGAAGATTTCCAGCGTCCCATTGTTTTGATGATGTGCGGAGGAATGTGGTTAGCAGAAGCTGTAGATGCTGCTCCTATTCGGAAAGAATGACCCGAAAATTGACTAGGGTTCAAGCCGAGTCTAGTCAACAGCAGTCTTACATAGAGCATAAACTTTACTGTAGTTAGAACGTTACCGTGCAGTTCCAGCAAAGGTTGTAATGGTTGTTTGTGGAGTGATAATAGATAATTGTCAAAATTTTGTACAGGGCACCATTTGTTATGAGTAGGGTATAAGGGGATCGTAACGGTATGACCTATGGCGCTGGTTTTTGAGTGTTTTAGCGTGAGTAGGTAATGGTCGTTCTGTTTCGCTAAGTCCATAATTCTTAGGTAATCAGGGGACGTGATAGGCCTAGTTGTGAATTCGTTGGGACGGAGGAATCCATAAAAAGCAAGATATATGGCTGATTTTATTACCGTGTTTGTCCTGGGCTCAAAAGGAGAGGAATCTAACAAGTTTACTAGTGCATGAAATATGTGGTTATCAATAGGTAGTCGTTTCTCGAGGATATGTGTATCTAATTTCTTAATGCCTCTAAGAACTGTCTTGATTTGATATGAGGACAGGAAACTCATGGCGTTGGGTTGTTGAATTAGCATGTGGTGTTGAATTCCCGTAAGGTATAGTTTTATAGTGTTAAATGATAGTTTAAGGTTGATGTGGCAAAAAGAAGTGAAACCCAATATTGTTTCTATCGTGAACATATCGTGAATGTGAAATTCAGTGATGAATTTTTGAATATGTGAAAAGCTCTGTCGTAAGTGTTTCTAGTGTTTACAGAGAGTGCCATGTGAGAAATGTGACGTGCGTGATTTAACAAAGCTTTTAATCCATTATCATGTCTGTGAAAAGTGGGACTGGAGTTGCCCGTCTGGAGGCGGTGGGTAGTGTCGTGAAGAATTCCTGAAAACAAAATCGAGACAAGTGATCAGCACTGATGTTTGTGCACCCTGGAACGTGAATACATGTTAGAAAGAATTGACAAGTGGCTGCTATCCATGTGAGTCGCCTCAATAGCCTCATAATTACCAGGGATGATGACCGGCCTTTATTGACAATATGGCAAGTAGCCATATTATCAGAATAGCACCACACCGTGTGACCGGACCACTGGTGGCCCCAGGTAACGGCCGCAGCCACGATGGGGTACAATTCGAATAAAGCTGAGGTCTCTGTGAATTTTGTGAGTGATTTGACCTCAGTTGGCCATGGCCCCATGAGCCATAGGTCACCCCATATGGCTGCAAACCCCGTGTTTGCTGCAGCGTCTGTCCATATTGTGGGTGAAGTGTCTGAGTGAGATGGTATAAACATGGCACGCCCATTCCAAGAAGTGAGGAAAATCCTCCACATGCTCAAATCGGATGTCGCATGTTTGTCTAATGAAATGTAAGATGTGTCTGAGGTGAATTGTGGAAATAGTGATAGCAAATGTGAAATAAATGATCTCCCCTGGGGAATGATTCTCATTGCAAAATTAAGCGATCCCAGCAATGATTGTAGGTCTTTCTTAGTGCAACGACCTTGCTGTAGGTAGTGGTCAATACTTGCCAGGATACGCTCAATTTTCTCCTTAGGGAGGCTGGCCTGCATGTGTACTGTGTCTAGTTGTATTCCTAAAAATTGCATCTGGGTGGCGGGCCCCAGGGTCTTGTGTGGGGAGACTGGAACAGAAAGTGACTCAAATAATGCCAACATGTGTTTTAAACTTGTGGGTGGACTTGTGTTCTCAATTGTGAGGAAGTCGTCTAAATAGTGAATCACAGAGGGACATTGGTAAACATTTAGCAACAACCAACATAAAGCCTCTGCAAATGTGTCGAAAATACGCGGGCTGCTCTTAGAGCCAAAAGTGAGACGAGTGAAGAAATAGTATAACCCTTCCCATTTAATGCCGTGAAGGTGCCAAAGTGTAGGGTGCATAGGCAGTAGTTTGAAGGCATTCACTACATCCGTTTTACTTAACCATGCCCCTGTGCCAGCTTTAATGATAGCCCTGATGGCATGGTCGATAGTGGCGTAATGTAGCGAAAACTCTTCAGATGGTATGAGGGAATTTAGGCTAGGGACCGTGGAGGAATGTGGTGCGGATAAATCAATGATCAGCCTGGGTTTAAGTGAGTTTTTCCCCGTGACAATCCCAATGGGATTGGTTCTCCAAGAAGTGAAGGGTGGTGAGAGGAATGGACTCAGCAAAAAGCCTTGTTTCACCTCGGTTGTGATAAGTTTATGTACCAGCTGTGGGTCATCTCGTGTGGAAAGTAAGTTGTCACATTCCAGTGTGCCTGTAGGTAAATGTATCAACCCTGTGTGAAATCCCTCCGATAATCCTGTTATGAGATAGTCGCTGAAATGTCGTGATGGGTGTAGATGTAGCAAATCGGTGAATAAGCTGAGGTTCACGCATGTGAGATAGGGTTTTGGGAAAGCTTTATTTGGGCACATTGTCTTGGAATGAGCCCTAAAACAGTGTGAACAAACATGCATTAGTCTACAGGAACTAAAACCACAATTGCCAGCATTAAAATTGTTACATACTTGGGATTTCCCTAAGAAGACAATATCTCTTCCTAGTTTGTCTTTCAAACCTTTATTTGATCTTGGGGGGTTAGTTGCTGCTTGGTTTTGTTCTACCTCAGCTGTATTAGGGCAGAAATTTGTGCTGTGGGTTGCTGATGAGCATACTGCACAAGTTGGGGGCCTGAGGCCAGCAAAGTGCCTACAGAATAGCTCAGTGTCCAACTTGCTCCAATTGATGCTTACGTTGAACTGAGCCAGAGCTGCTGCCACCTTTGCAGAGAAGGAACGGTGGTAATCGTAAAACGCTGTACCACCGTATTTGTGTCCCAGATCCACCAACTTGTGCATGTACGTATCCAGCCCGGCTCTTTTCCCTGGGTATACAGTGCAATATACATCCCTATAGATGCCAAACCCTAATACAAATTCTGGGATGTTCAATTTTTTGTTCAGGCGAGGGTCTCTAGCTCTAAGGACTAAGGAAATATCCCCACAAGCAAAGGTCCTGTTCTCAAGGACATCCTGGGAGGCAATGAGTAATGAAGCTAGGTTAACGTCCTTGCCTTCCAGAATGTCTTTTTTAGGTGAGTTGGGACCATGTGTGAAGGATCAATAGATTCTGTATCAGCCGTAGCTGACAGGGTATTACCGTTGTATTTGTCGTGGACTGAGTAACACTACCGGCCTCCAATTTGTCCAGCCTGTCGCTGATTGTCCCCATGGATGCCATAAGGGACGTCATCATAGCATGAAATGCTGGCATTTGCGATCCGCTATGGCCTTCCCCTGCCTCGGAGTTGTCAGTGGTAGTGTACAGTAGCCTATACAACTCCGCCTTCCTAGCTGTAGCTGGGAAAGGGATGCAGCGTCTTCTTAGTTCAGCTGTAAGACGTGGTATGGTCCACGATCTAAGGGATGCAGGGCTATTCACGTCTGTACCCGGACCAGGGGTAGCAGGCCTAGCGGGTGTGCTAGGTAGTGATAGTTCTTCAGGGATATCTGGCGTTAGTGACATAACTGAAATTATAAATATAAATAGTCAGTCGTATAAAAATGTTTTGTGGGTGGGTACTGGTGGGCTAGCTAAATACCAAGCGGTGAAACAATTAAGCTTCTTTTGAGCGTGACAGATGAGACCCTGCTAGTTGCCAAGCGGTTTGAGAGGCACTATCTATGCGTGGGCCCGAGGGGAAGATTGAGGCCACTGAACGTTGTGGCGGGGTGTAGGCCTCTCGGTGTCATTTAAAGCATAAGAAAGATTGGGAGTGACAGGTATTGATGCGAGGCGGCTAGCTATGATTTGGCCCGAGGGACGTATTACCTCCGAGTGTGAGGTTAGGGATGTTGGCCTCGCGGGACCACTAGCCTATGGATTAAGACCAGAAAATATTTTATCTAATTGGGCCACCTAACCTAGGACCAGTACCCCTCAAATATTTTTAGGGAATAGTGGGTTCTGGCGTAGTACCTGAAAGTGAGTCAGGCTGATCTCTCAATGACGTAACTGTGATATTGTCGGGTAGTTGACCTGTGGGTATAAGATGATATGTAAATATCTGAAAATGGGGTAGTAGTTAGGCCAGATCGTGGACCAGAACCTACCCGATAACTGCGGAGGAGATATAACCAAAAGAAACCGGCTCCTTGCTTGTAAAAAGCTACCGTTCCAATGACTAAACCTAGGAGAGTAAATTATATATTTTACCTAAAATCATATGTTTATATGGTCATTTATATGAATCATATGACAATGTTACCAACCTATAAAGTATAAATGATACCGATCTCTGGGTCCCCAAATATTAATATGAATTCTGGTAAGGAAACCTGTTGGAAGATGTCAGAAATCAGGATTGAATTAAGTGTAGCATAAATTTAAATATATATATATATTTTTTTTTTATGGTGCTATATCATTGTTGACCGGTAGGGGGTGAGATTCCACCTATGAAGTGGATGCAGGATCTTGTATAATTAGTGAGAAATGCACGAATTTAAGTCGAATGTGATGACAGTACACAATGACTACATTTGTTTGGTAGAAAATCCTAAGTATCTGGCCGAATGCAGCGTTCGTTTGAATGCTAAAAAGCATGAATTACATTGCTTAGTGGCGAAGTGTTTTAAACGAAAAAGTACCGAATGCGGTTGAATGCGAATGGGGCTCCGCCGTGTAAGCCATGAATACGAAGCGGTTTGCTTTACGGCGGGCCCAACTTACGGTTTTTGGCGGCAGCAGTACCGGAAAAGCTGTGCGGACAACGGTGGCGGCGGGAAAAGAGCCCTGGAGAGCCCGGACAACTCAGGAGGGCACCGGACCAGGAGACCACGAGGAAACGGGTAAGAGGAATCCAAGATGGCGGTCTGAACCGGAAGTAACGTTTCAGACTCGCCAGACCATTAACGGTAATGTGGGAGTGGATTGGCAGCCCTTTTATAGGGAAACCAAGCCCCTCCCACAACTACAGGCCAAGCCTTTTAATATATTATAAAATACAAATAAGTACATTTAAATTTAAAAATGTAAAAATATTCCAAAAAAATTATATATCTACATGAAATTTTATTCTAACTGTATTTTGATAATATATATTTATATCAAAATACACTTAGAATAAAATTGTGTGTATGTATGTATGTGTATATATATATATATATATATATATATATATATATATATATATATATATATATATATATATATATATATATATATATATATATATATATATAAATACCAAAAGCCCCTGCACTCACGCTCCAATACTCCTTGTATCCCGGGTGCTAGCTAAATGTAGCCATATATATAAAAATAATACAAAATATACATATGTCCATATACAAAATTACATAAATAATTTATATAAATATACACGTAGACTTCAAATATATAAATATGCATATATATTTTAATTCTACGTGCATATTTATGTAATATTTTTACATAATTAAGTAATTTTATTGATTGCAATTTGAGGGACCTGCCTGACAACCCAGGAAGAAAGTCCAGAGAATTGAATTTGCTAGCACTGTATTTTACCCTGTAACTTTCTATGACACCCTAAAACCTGTACATGGGAGGTACTGTTTTAACTCGGGAGACTTCACTGACCAGCAATATTAGTGATTTAAAACAGTAAAACATATCACAGCGATGATATTGTCAGTGAAAGTGACTTTATTTACATTTTTCACACACAGCACTTTTACTGTTGATATAATTGTTGTGATACAGTGTACTGTTTTGAAACACTAATATTTGTGTTCAGCAAAGTCTCCCGAGTAAAACAGTACCCCTCATGTACAAGTTTATAGCGTTTTTTAAAGGGTCAAATATTTTTACATTGAAAATTGCCAGGTTGGTTATGTTGCCTTTGAGAGCATATGGTAGCCCGGGAATGAGAATTACCCCCATGATGGCATACCATTTTCAAAAGAAGACAACTCAAGGTATTGCAAATGGGGTATATCCAGTATTATATTTTTTAGTAGCCACTTTTCAATTTAGTTTTTTACTTTTTTCACACACAAACAAATATGAACGCTAAATTTGGCCAGTGTTTGTGACTGTGGCTACTAAAAAAGACTGGACATACCCCATATTGAATACCCTGGGTTGTCTACTTTAAAAAAAATATGTACATGTGAGGTGTGATTTGAAGATTTATAATGGATAATAGTGTTACAATGTCACTATTGATACATTTTAAAAATATATATTTTGAAACAGCAATTTCCTATTTGTACTTATAGCCTTATAACTTGCAAAAAAAAAAGCACGTAAACACTGGGTGTTTTTACACTCAGGATAAAATTTTGAATCTATTTAGCAGTTTGTTTCATTAGCTTTTGTAGGTAAGTAAAAGATTTTTCAAGCAAAACTCAAAAACGTTTTTGTTTTTTCTTTTTCAATTTTTCATATTTTATTATTTATTTTTTTTAAAAGTAAATTATATGACATGAAACAAATAATGGTATGTAAAAACATTTTGTCCTTAAAAAAAAAAAATTAACTTGTATGGAAACAGTAAATGAGAGAGAGGAAAATTACAGCTAAACACAAACACCACAAAAGTGTTAAAAGAGCCCTGGTCCTTAACGTACAACATCGCAAAAACACACCTCCTGAAGGGGTTAATGTTGAATTTCACAGGACTATGTGACTGTGTATTTTGCTACTTACCAGATATATATTCAGCTTTGCTCCCACATTCAGATATCCTAGTTAGAGATATTTGTTGAAGTGACTATATGTGACACTTTACTGATTAGAATTAAACTTTCATGCTATTTCTAACCTTCTGTAGCTTTCTCTGTTTACCCCACATTAGCAATAGGCCTAACACTAACTTTAACACTGCACTGTTTAGTGTACTGGGTATTGATTTTGCCTATAGCAAGGACTAACTTGTATTGGATCGCAGAGACACTCAGACACCCATAGAAGAAGAAACTTGATCCACTTAGCAATAGCTGGTACATGCTGCTCTAGCAGCACGCACATAGCTTCCACTAACCACCAATTGTAAATAGTGGCTGGCGTGGTGCCACAGATATTAATGCCACAGAGGCTGGATGTCCATCAGTGGACATCCATTGAAAGAAGTTGTTTCAACACCCTTTGCAAAAATGTGAGCCAAATGTTAATGGTTTCTGGGTTCTCTGGAGCGAATTGACACAAGTAAAACAAAGCCTCCTAAACGGACACTGCAGGTGTCAACGCCAACTTTATTAATATTATAGTTTTGACCTGCATAATGTGCAAAATGATGCGAAACATTTTTGTGGAGCATGCTAAAAATAACTAACGATCCTTCCTCTGTCCAACATTCTCCACTTGAATTTTTTTTTTTTTTTTAATTTACAACTTTTTGTGACGAGAGCAATCTCGCCATATTGCATTGGAGAAGCCTGGTTGCTCGCCTGTTGCCTTTGAATTATGGCCCCATGTTAAAAGACATCTTTTTCCCCGCAGAAAAGGCTTATTCGTGCCTTTTCTGCCCAGTTTTCGTATGGCTCGTTCGTTTGTTTAATTCGTTTTCCTCGTTCCTGTGGACTCTATGGCGTTGCCTTTTTAGGACCGAACGGCCGGCCACCCAGTAGAGAAGTGTGCTGCTGATTAACCTCTTGGCCCCATTCGAACTTTGAGGTTAACCGCAGACACCTCTTGATTGATACAGTAGTTGGGTGGCCGCCATTCGTATGCCGAACACGAGGTCGCGGCCATTTTAAACCACTCGAAGGCACAGCGGTGTTCGACGCCTAATCCATGGAACTGAAAACGGAGACAGTTTGGCGCGAACACCGCTGAAGCCACCGACCTCCCTTCTTGTTCGGTAGAAGTACACGAACGGCCCTATATTCGGTAGTTGTACCTGACTACACCATACCCCAGATAGGAATCCCATGGAGCTCATTCGTATGAGAACTGACTTTGTGAACACTTTGGCTCCATGGCGATTGAACTGTATTCGTGTATTCTGAGCGCCATTCGCTTAATAACGTGCGCTCAGACCTGAGCTATCTGGGGATATGTTAAATGTATATCTTTACTGTAACCGTTCCAACATGGGGGATTTTAACAGTAATTTCTATATTAGTATCCCCACGTGCATAATGGCGATTTGCCTTTGTCCTGGAGATAATTGAAAAACTTCTCAATTATCTCCAGTGCAGAGGGGAGGAAGCCAGGATGCATTGTGGGAATATAATGTGACTGTGTGTCCTAGATTGCTGATTGTCTGAGGGGAGTGTCCACCAGGTGGGAGACCTGCACAAATACTGGGCAGGTAGCCCTCATTAAACAGACCACTGCTTGACCCTCAACATGGAGCCTTGTCTCGTCTTTGGGGGGATTTACTGTATGCTGATAGAGACTGATTGCTAGGAGTGTAAGCCGCTTGGGTGCTTTTCCTATTCGTCTGCTAGCAGCTATTCGTATGGTTCCAGTTCGGGAGTTTGGAGTGCTATTTTGTATCCCGTTCGGGAGTTTAGAACATTCCTTTACATGCTGTGCCTGTATATCTGGAAGGGGAAGATCTTCTAAAAGGCGGTTTAACCCTTTTATGCCTGGGGGTGCCGTTACACTTTTTTTCTGGTTACTGGGCATACTATTCCATTTTTATCCCTCCCTCCTAACCTGCAATTTACACAGTTGTTGTAAATGTAAAGCCCCTGAAAGCTTCCTAATGGCTTCCGTAAAGGGATACTATAACTGCTTGATCTCATTGTGGTTATGCTATAAGGAGTCATGATTCTGCCCATGCAAGGGAGACACCCACATAATTAACAGAACAACCAATAAACATAAGGTACATCCCACATATCTCCTCGCCTCAGATAAGCTACTAACATAATTAAAAAGAACACATTTTTCCCCAAAGTTCGGATGTACCCCAAATATTTGGGGTACAGGCATAAATCCAGTGTCACCAGATAGCCCTATTCTGGGGACCAACATAGTCAAAATTCAGCCCGTTCGGGAGATATGGGACTTTAAAGTTTTGACCGACCGCACAGCCAAAGTAGCCGAAAATAGTTCCATGAATTTTGGCCTTGCGGTCGGTCTTTGCTCGTGCATTAAAAGTCACAAAAGGCATGCCATCCGTGCGTAACTCGACGTTCGCTAGAATTCCCATATGTTATTAAGTCTTTCTACCGAATGGCCGGGTGTTTGGTAGTTTTGGCACGAATTCCCGGTGCTATGGAGGTCTCAGTGGTGTTCGCCTACTTGAGTGTCCGATTTTAGTTCCAGACACTCGACGGCAAAACACTGCTGTTCGGGAGTTTAAGATGGCCGCGAACATGTGTAAAAGTCCCGAAATGGCGGCCACCCAGGAATTGAAACAAAGCGTTTGTGCGTTTCCCATAAGAGCTGAATGTTCCGAACAGGGAGGTAAATGATCTATAATTAGGAAGCAGGGTGGCCCGGTGTTCGGTAGTTAGCATTCGTATGGGGAATGCTTTAAAAGTCCCGAACTGATGCCTGCAAAAGTCCCAGTAAAGCAGGTTAAGCTACTCCATTTGTTACATGGCTCCCCTTTTGTGGAACACCCCGACAGACGCGGATTGATCCTTTTCGGGTCAACTTGGGGCTGTCCGGCTATTGGTTAAGGTAGAAGTTCGGTTTGCGTCCATCTGCGTTCCCGTTGAATTTGCCAGGACGATATTGAATGGAAAAGTTATAGGGTTGTAGCGCCAAGCTCCATCGCAATAAACGGCCATTATCTCCGGCCACTTGATTCAACCATACGAGAGGGTTATGGTCAGTGATGAGTGTAAACTCCTGACCATACAAATACGGGGTAAGTTTCTTTAATGCCCAGACCAGGGCTAAACACTCCTTTTCCACTGCCGCGTAAATCACTTCTCTGGGTAACAATTTTCTACTTAAGTACGCGACAGGGTGTTCTCCTCCATCTTCCCCGATCTGGCTCAGAACTGCCCCCAGTCCGTACATGAATGCATCTGTATGGACGAAAAATATTTTGTTAGGGACTGGGGCAGATAGTACAGGAGCGTTGATTAGCGCTTTCTTTAAGCTCTGGAAGGCTGTTTCACAGGAAGGAGACCACAGGACTATTCTAGGTAGATTCTTTTTGGTTAGGTCTGTCAATGGCTTGGCGATGCTACTATAGTCGGGGACAAATTTCCTACACCCTACCCGGTGTCCCAGGTACTGGACTTTGGCCATGCCAAAGTGGCATTTTTCTGGTTTCAGAGTGAGGCCTGCGGCCTGAATCTGGTCCAGTACGGCCCCTACATGTTGGAGACGCAGAACCGCATAGTCCCGTCCTTTTTGGGCACTAGCACTACTGGTGAGGCCCAGGGGCTGTCTGAGGGTTCTATGACTCCCAACCTAAGCATTTCCTGTATTTCTTTTCTCATTTCTTCCTTAACTGCCTCAGGGATTCTGTAGCGGGTCTGTTTAAGAGGGTTTTGTCCCGGTGTCTCCGGCAATTATGTAGGTAGTGTCACAGATTTGTGCCACTACCTTGTAAGGGCCCTGCCAAGATGTCTGGAGCTTATTCCCTTTCACTGCTCTAAGCACCAGAACCTTCTGTCCTACCTGGAACGTTCTCTGTCGGGTGCCCCGATCATACCACCTCTTCTGTCGACCCTGGGCCGCATGGAGGTGGTCTTGTGCCATCCGAGCTAACTGCTCTTTGTGGTCCCGCATCTCCAGAACATATGGTACAATGGGGACACCCTCATGTTCCATCTCTCCTTCCCAGTGCTCTCGGATGAGATCGAGGGGGCCCCGAACTCTCCTTCCATAGAGCAGCTCGAACGGAGAGAACCCAGTGGATTCCTGTGGCACCTCTCGATACGCAAACAAGAGGTGCGGCAAGAATCGCTCCCAGTCCCTGTATTACGCTGTTAAGGTCCGCAGTAACTGTTTCAGGGTACCATCAAAGTGCTCACAGAGACCGTTAGTGTAGGGGTGGTAGGGTGAGCTGAAGAGGGTCTTAATACCACAAACCTTCCATAATTGTTGGGTCAAGTCTGCGGTAAACTGTGTCCCTCGGTCAGACAATATCTCTTGTGGAAACCCTACTCTGGTGAATACCCCAACCAAAGCACTGGCGACAGTGTCAGCCTGGATATTCGTCAGAGCGACGGCTTCCGGGTAGCGGGTGGCATAGTCCACCACGGTAAGAATGTATTTCTTACCGGAGGACTGGGGTTAGGTAGGGGGCCCACCAGATTGACTCCCACCCTACTAAATGGCTCTTCTATCACAGGCATGGGCGACAATCGTGCTTTCGGGTGGTCCCCTCGCTTCCCTACTCGTTGGCAGACGTCACACGTGCTGCAGTAGCGCCGCACATCCTTTGAGATCCCCGGCCAAAAGAAGGTCTGGGTGATCCTGTAAGTAGTGCGGTTACCACCCAAATGTCCTGCTAAGGGGATATCATGGCCAATTCGGAGAAGTTCCAACTGGTACTTTCTGGTTACCACTAGTTGGCACTTCTGCGAAGGAATACAACCTCTCTTCCTACCTTCGGTTAATCTGTACAGCCTGTCGTTATCCGGTGTTCCGTCCTGCTAGCTGGTCTGTGAGTACTCTGGCTAACCTTCCTTGTTTCGGCGTACTCATCTGCTAGCCGAGCCGCCTCGTTCAAGGTGCTGGGGCGACGGTCTCGTACCCAGTCTTGTAAATCGGCCGACAAATCCGGAAAAAAATGCTCCATTAAAAATAACTGTAGGACTTCTTCTCTGGTATTGGGGTTACATTCTCGAACCCAGTGTGATGCCACTCATTAGGAATGTCCACAGCCTTTTTCTTGGACTCCCTGAAGCGGCGCCGGTAGGCCTCCAGAGTCACGGCATGTCTGGTTAGTAGCGCCTTTTTGACCCGCTGATATTGTAATATATCCTCTGAGGTGAGAGCCCGAAAAGCCTCGTTCGCTTTGCCTGACAGTTTTCCTGATAAAATAGTGACCCATTTCTCTGGAGGCACTTGATGTAGCGAGCACTTTCTCTCAAAATCTGCCAAATATCCATCGATCTCCTCTTCGTTCTCCACAAACGCTTTAAATGCAGTGAAGGGTACTTTCTTTGCGGTGGTAGTTGGAGGGGGAGTAGGAACTTTCTGTGTAATGGGCTGTTGTGCTCTTACCAGTTCGATTTCGTGCCCCCTCCTTTCCCGAATATCTGCTTTTGCGTCGAGGAACAGCCGCTCAATCAGCTCCACTGATGTCGTTGGGTAGAAGGCTAGTCTCCTCTGCACAATGCGGGTGACCTCGTCCTCCTCGCAGCTTGACGCAAGTAATTTGGTCACTTCCATGGACCAATCCATTTCGTCCAACTCCAGCAGGTCTGCTATCAGCTCTCTCCGTGGTCTGTTACTGGCATTCCTTCCCCGACTCTCCAGTAAATCCTTTAGGGTAGGTCTCTTCAGTTTGGCGTACTGAGACTCCATCCAGCACTTGCGCTGTGGATGAAAGGACCATCCCACCGCTGCCACCAATGTAAAGGCTACCCAGGTTGAGAGAGGGTATCAGCCGCTGGAGACGTCCTTTTCCTCCCGGCAAGTCGCTGTAAAGTGATGGAGTCGCTTATTCCCATCCACTGGATCTAAGGCAGGAGTCAGGTAGAGCTCTGAAAAGAACTAACTGATTATGCTGCAGAATCCCCTTTCAAGAACGAGACAAGGCTACGTTTTGAAGGGTCAAGAAGAACTGGCTTTTAATGACAGGCACTCTCTTTTTATGTGATTCTGTCCATGCAAGGGAGACACCCACATAATTAACAGAACAACCAATAAACATAAGGTACATCCCACACATCTCCTCCCCTCAGATAAGCTACTAACATAATTAAAAAGAACACATTTTCCCCCAAAGTTCGGATGTACCCCAAATATTCTGGGGGACCAACATAGTCAAAATTCAGCCCATTCGGTTCAGCCGTTTGGGAGATATCGGACTTTAAAGTTTTAACCGACCACACAGGCAAAGTAGCCGAAAACAGTTCCATGAATTTTGGCCTTGTGGTCGGTCTTTATTCGGTCTTTATTCATTAAAAGTCACAAAAGGCTTGCTATCCGTGCGTAACTCGACGTTTGCTAGAATCCTCATATTGTCTTTCTACCGAATGGCCGGGTGTTCGGTAGTTTTGGCACGAATTCCCGGTGCTATGGAGGTCTCAGCGGTGTTCGCCTACTTGAGTGTCCGATTTTAGTTCCAGACACTCAACGGCAAAACACCGCTGTTCGGGAGTTTAAGATGGCCGCGAACACGTGTAAAAGTCCCGAAATTGTGGCCACCCAGGAATTGAAGCAAAGCGTTCGTGCTTTTCCCATAAGAGCTGAATGTGCCGAACAGGGAGGTAAATGATCTATAATTAGGAAGCAGGGTGGCCCGGTGTTCGGTAGTTAGCATTCGTATGGGGAATGCTTTAAAAGTCCCAAATTGATGCCTTTAAAAGTCCCTGTAAAGCAGGTTAAGCTCCTCCATTTGTTACACACACATACACTAACAGACATACATACAAATTATTAATATTATTGTAATTAACATTTTTCCACCCACCCAGCCTCCATACCTTTTGGGAAAGCTGGCATGGATGGGTTCCTGGGCTCCAGTGGGGCTGCAGTGAGTCGGGCTGTTCTAATCAGAGGCGGTGAGGGAGCTATGATGTCATATTCCCGATCCCGGCATCAGCAAACAGCGCACGCGGGAGCATAGAGATCAAAGCTCCCTCGCCACCTCTGATTAGAACAGCCGCCTGCCGAGTGGGGTCCATGACAGGAGGGATGTCTGCCCAAGGCAAATGCCTAGTTTGCCTTGGGCTAAATACGGCACTGCTTGGATTATAATTACTAGCTCTTATAAGAGCTGTTCCTGCTATACTCTCGGAGTAGGAGAGGTTCACCCACAGGAAGCTGGATACTGGTCTTGGGTCCAGAGTGGGTGGAGGACAGCGAGACCCCAACCAAGCTGTGGTGGTTTGTGGGGTCTACGGTCCTGATGGTGTCTGTTCGAGTGCTTGGAGTCCTCGGTGAGCACTAAGAGCATCGATTGGCGGAGGCACCCGGTCAGGGTGCCAGGCTATCCATCACAGTGGTGCAGTAGACACTGTTTACTTAGATTTCAGTAAGGTTGTGACGGACACCCAGAGTATAAAGGGGTCTAGCCAGAGACGTCCTTTTCCCTTAGTAGGAGCAGGGCTGCAGGATTCTTCAGTAGATCTTCCAGCAGACCAAGGATCCAATAACGTTGTGAAGCTCTTACAAGAGCTAGTGATAAAGCTGTGAAGCAGGTTCCCTACAATCACGAGACCAGGCTATGTGTTGAGGGTTAAGCAGGACTGGTTTAATGGTGGCCACACTGGCCTTTTATGCAAGTCCTCAAGCAAGGGTGACACCCACATGGACCTTGTTGGGGACAGGGACACAAATGCATACACAAATCACAATAGACTTACAATCTGAGGCACTCCCACACATGGCATACAATCCTTTACCTCTGCTTGGGAGATAATTGAGTTAATTACTGGATCAACTCAATTAACTCAAAATGAAAAAAGACACATTTATTCTCTTTCTGGAATCACCCAAAATTACATAAGAACCCCATAAAAAGTATAGCCCCGATCTGAGTGAGCAACATATTCAAAAATCACCCAGATCGGTTTAGGGGTTCGGGAATAGGATGGAAGTCCCATTTCTGACCGACCGCACACGAGGCTCTTGCCCAGAATAGTTCCAAACAATCAGCTTGTGCGGTTCTTTCGTGTATTTCAAAATGTCGAACAGTGTCCTTGTAACGGACCGTTTTGCACATAAGGGGTAAAAACCGTTTAGGCGATCGTCCCCCTTTCCAGAGATGCAGGCACAGCTACTGCAGAACACCAATCCGATGAACAGGAAACCATATGAATGCCGTAAACAGCCGAATAGGAAAAACCATACGAATAGGTTTACACTCCTATCAGTCGAACTGGAACAGCATACAATAAATCCCCCCAAGAACGAGACGAAGCTCCGTGTTGAGGGTCAAGCAGTGAACAGACAGAGCTGTGGGTTTATTGTGCTTATGTACACATTCTTACACATTAGTACCACCCACAGGGTTTTGGAACACAACCAATAAACACATACAATACACTCAGATACTCCCACACAAATTCCTCCCCTCTACATGTGATTCAATTACCTTACACAATGGGTAATGTAATTTAGCACAAGCAGAGAAATAAAAAATTTTCACATTATTCATAACTTGAAAAGTATGCATCACATTCACAGAATCAGCATAATCAGCATACTCCAAATACAAACATACGTCAAAATCATACAAATTGGCTCAGTGGTTCAAAAGATAGATCCTAGTCCTTTGTGACCACAGGAAGCATGGCTTTTCTGCCCAAAACTAGTTCCACAGAGTCTTCTATCCTGGAGATAATTAGAAGTAATCCAATTATCTCCAAAGACAGAGGCAAAACTCCATTGAACACATGGCAGCAAAAAGACAGTAAAATACAATAAAATACACAAGGTTACATTTATGACATAAAATACAGACATGCAACATATGCCCAGATAGCTTAGGTCTGAGCGCACATTATTACTGAATGGTGCTCAGAACACACACATACAGTTCAATTGCCATGGAGCCAAATTCTTTCCCATAGTCTTTCATTATACGAATGGGCTCCATGGCATAGCTATCTGGGGTATCACTGCTCAAACAGGGCAAGCACCAAATGACCCGGCTTTCTTGTCTTTGCAGGGGAAAATCAAGCCTTTTAACATGGCCATAATCCAAAGGCAACAGGCGAGCAACCAGGCTTCTCCAATTCAATGTGGCAAGATTGCTCTCGTCACAGTCCTGAATAACTGTTCGTGTGGAAGTTAGTCGTGTGCCTCGTTGTTCGGGAGTTGGTTTTCACCGATTCACCGAACGCCATCTCTTTCGGATGGAGTAGGATGAAGCTAAGTGATCCTGGAAGTCTCGGCAGTGTTCGGGCCGTCGAGTATCCGAAAATAGTTACATACACTCGATGACCAAACCCCACTGGATGCTTTTGACAAAACAAGATGGCCGCCGCCACGTGTTCATGCATACGAATCGATGGCCACCTAGTGAACCACTTAGAATGTTCAGAGTTGTGGATTGGAACAGTGTCAATAAAGTTAATTGACGGCACTGACTGCCTTGGGTGGTCCAAGGGTACGGTAAAGCATTCAGTATACGAACCAGCTAGGGTAAAGTCTGTTCGTTTTGGTTCATATACGATTTAGACGAATGGAAATTCAAACAAGGTTCAGAATTGCAATAACACATAACTCCAAAGGAATAGGGCATCTGTTACAAAGGTTTTTGACACTGTTTCACATAGAAGGCGTATCAATAAACTGCAATCTTTAAGTTTGGATTCCAATATTGTTGAATGGGAAAGGCAGTGGCTAAGTTACATAGCTGAAAAGAGACTTTTGTTGATCCAAAAGAAGGCAACAAACTAGGAAGAAATTCCTTCTTGACCCCAAAATAGCAGTCAGCTAGGATCAAGCAGCTATTATCCCACCAATTAGAAATTATATCCCTGCATGTTATGTTTTTGCAAGTATTTATCCAATTGCAGTTTAAACATCTGTATGCCGTTTAAACATCTGGTATGATATGATAAAACCACCTCTTCAGGCAGAGAATTCCATATCCTTATTACTCTTTCTGTAAAAAAACGTTTTCTTTGCCTTAGATGAAATCTCCTTTCTTCCAGCCTAAATGTGTGTCCTATGTATAGCCCGGTTTATGAATAGATTTCCAGATAATGGTTTGTACTGGCCCCGAATATATTTGTATAATGTTATCATATCCTCTCTGAGGCGCCGTTTTTCCAAACTAAAGAGATTTCATTTTTTTAACCTTTCTTCGTAACTAAAATGCTCCATTCCTTTTATCAATTTTGTAGCTCGTCTCTGCATTTTTTCTAGTGCCATGATATCCTTATTTAGAGCAGGTGCCCAAATTTGCACAGTCTTACCAGCGATTTATAAAGAGGCAAAATTATATTTTCATCCCAAGAATTGATGCCCCTATTTATACATGACAAAACCTTACTGGCCTTAGCAACTGCAGATTGACATTGCATATTGCTGCCTAATTTGTGGTCTACAACAATTCCCAAATCCTTTTCGTGTGTGGTTATCCCTACTTCACTACCATTTAGGGTGTTAGTTGCTTGTGCATTCTTGACCCCAAAGTGCATAACTTTGCATTTCTCTACGTTAAATTTCATCTGCCATTTTGTTTGAATAGTTTCCATTCATTCTCAGTGTTTTTTTCCCTCTGCAGCAAAGCAATATCCTGCTCACATTTTATTACTTTGCAAAGTTTTGTGTCATCTGCAAACACCGAAACATGGCTTTCAATGTCCATTTATAAATATGTTAAAAAGAAGCGGTCCCAAAACAGAACCCTGAGGGACACCACTTACCACTTTTGTCCAGCCTGAAAATGTACCATTAATGACAACTCGTTGTACTCTATCCTTAAGCCAATGTTCTACCCAAGAACAAGAATAATCACATATACCAATTTCTTTTAGTTTGAAGACTAACCTGTTGTGAGGAACCGTATCAAATGCCTTTGCAAAATCCAAGTAGATCACATCCACTGCAACACCCTGATCTATACTTCTACTTCTTCGTAGGATGCAATTAGGTTAGTTTGACATGACATATGTTTCATGAAACCATGCTGACTATTGCTAATAACAAAGTTCTTCCCAATGAATGAATTCCTGAATCTTATCTTATCCCTTAATAGCCCTTCAAATATTTTCCCAGTCACAGAAGTTAAGCTCACAGGTCTATAATTTCCAGGCAAGGATTTTGAACCCTTTTTAAATATAGGAATACCTGAAACAAAAGAATATTGAAAAATTAAATACAGAGGTTCAATTATTTCAGTACTTAGCTCTTTACTCGTGGGTGAATACCGTCAGGCCCCGGGGCTTTATTTACATTAATTTTCTCTAACAGCTGTAGCACATTGTCTTGAGTTATCCAATCACAAGGTATCTGCAAGTTTTTTGCAGCAATCATTTGCATATCTCTTGCCACAGGATCTTTTTTAATATATACTGAAGAAAAATAGTTATTTAAAATTTCTGTCTTTTCCTAGTCTTCATTAACTAACAGACCCATCTCTGTTTCCAGTGTACCTACACTTTCATTTTTTGGTTTTTTTTAGAATTGATGTACTTGAAAAATGTTTTGGGGTTGGTTTTGCATTCATTGGCTATCAATTTCCCATGTTCTAGTTTAGCCACTTTAATTGTCTTTTTGCAAGCATTATTGGCTTACTTATATCTTATATAGGATGCCTCTGATTTGTCCAATTTAAATGCTTTAAATGCCCTTTTATTATGTTTAATCGCTTGTTTTACTTCTCTACTAAGCCACATTGGTTTCAATCGGGGGTCAAGTCCTGGGGAAAAAAGTGTGGGAACTCACCCAAGATTTCCGCCTCCCCTCCCCCCTTAAAAAAAAAAAAAAAATTACACTCCTATGCCTATAGTGGAGGGTGTGTATAATGAATGTAGTGTGTTTGTAGTGAATGCAGAGTATGAATTATAAATGTAGTGTGTTTGTAGTGACTGCAGTGTGAATAATAATTGTAGTGTATTTGTAGTGAGTGCAGAGTGTGGATAATGAATGCAGTGTGTTTTTAGTGAGTGCAGAGTGTGTATAATAAATGTAGTGTATTTGTAGTGAGTGCAGTGTGTATAATAAATGTAGTGTGTTTGTAGTGAGTGCAGTGTGTATAGCGAATGCAGTGTTTTTGTAGTGAGTGCAGAGTGTGCATAATGAATGCAGAGTGTGTATAGTGAATGTAGTGTGTTTGTAGTGAGTGCAGTGTGTATAATGAATGTAGTGTGTTTGTAGTAAGTGCAAATTGTGTATAATGAATGTAGTGTGTTTGTAGTGAGTGCAGTGTGTACAATGAATGCAGTGTATGTAGTGTGTTTGTAGTGAATGCAGAATGTGTATAATGAATGCAGAGGGTGTATAGTGAATGTAATGTGTTTGTAGTGAGTGTATAGTGAATGTAGTGTGTTTGTAGTGAGTGAAGAGTGTGTATAATGAATGCAGTGTGTGCGTGTGCTGGATGACGTGTATGCGCGCTGGATGGTGTGTGTGAGTGCTCGATGGTGTGTGTGAGTGCTCGATGGTGTGTGTGTGCTGGATGATGTGTGTGTGAGTGCTGGATGATGTGTGTGTGTGTGAGTGCTGGATGATGTGTGTGTGAGTGCTGGATGATGTGTGTATGTGTGTGTGCTGGATGATGTGTGTGAGTGCTGGATGATGTGTGTGTGTGCTGGATGATGTGTGTGTGTGCTGGATGATGTGTGTGTGTGCTGGATGATGTGTGTGTGTGCGTGCTGGATGATGTGTGTGTGTGCGTGCTGGATTATGTGTGTGTGTGAGTGCTGGATGATGGGTGTGTGTGTGCTGGATGATGGGTGTGTGTGTGCTGGATGATGGGTGTGTGTGTGCTGGATGATGGGTGTGTGAGTGCTGGATGATGGGTGTGTGTGGGGGGGTAGCATTTTTTTACTTTATGTATAATTTGTATTTATCCCCCCTCCCTGCTTCTTACCTTGTCAGGGAGGGGGGAGATCGCCTGGTGGTCCGGTGGAGGGAGGCAGCCGCTGCACACAGGAGCCATCACACACTGTGTTCCCTCTCCAGCTTTAACTCTCGCGAGACTCGCCTGTGCGGAGCGTTGCCATGGAAACAGCCGCGGGTCTCGCGAGAGTTATAGCTGGAGAGGGAACACAGCGTGTGATGGCCCCTCTGTGCAGGTAGCAGGGCCGGTCCTGCAGGACAGGTAACGGGAACGGCGTTCCTGCTTTGGAAAAAGTGCAGGAACGCCGTTCCCATGCGTTCCTGCAAGACTCGAGCCCTGGTTTCAATTTGTTTCTTACCCAATGGTACATACTGAGAAATGTACCTTTCTAATATTTGTTTGAATACTTTCAATTTATCCTCAGTGTTTTTGTCACTAAGGAGTTTATGCCAGTCAATATGTTGTAGAGCTGCCCTAATCTTATTGAAATTTGCTTTTTTTAAATTATACGTTTTAGTATACCCCACATGCTTTAGTTTTTTTGAGTTTATTTCAAAATTTACCATATTGTAATCACTATTTCCCAAATGCTCCCCTACTTGAATGTTGGTCAAAAGATCAACATTGTTTGTTATAACGAAATCCAGACGAGCATCTTTTCTAGTTGGTGCTTGTACCAGTTGTGACATAAATGTGTCATTTAACACATTCAAAAACCTGATTCCCCTTGCTGACGTACTAGTCACTCTATCCCAATTTATGTCAGGGTAATTAAAATCTCCAATAATTAACGTGTTACCCCGATTTGCAGCTTTCCCAATTTGCAGCTGTTCTTCCTCATTAATATTTACATTAGGTGGTTTATAACATATCCCAACCAAAAATTGATTTTCCTTTGTTTGCCACAAGCAGATATCTATCCATAAAGTTTCCACATTTTCCTCGTCACACTCCACATGCCTAAGATTTGACTTTAACTCTTGGTTGACATACAAACATACCCCACCACCCTTCTTGTTTTTCCTGTCCTTCCTAAATAACGTGTACCCATTTAAGTTAACTGCCCAATCATGTGTCTCATCCCACCATGTTTCTGTTATGCCTATTATATCATATTGTTTAGTGTATGCTATTGCCTCTAGTTCCCCCATTTTGTTATATAGGCTTCTTGCATTAGTAAGCATACATTTAATATTGTCCTGAGTCATTTGTACTTTTTGTGAATTTTCAGCAATATTACATACCTCCTCTGTTCTGAGTTTTCCCATCCCCCATCTCCACCACCCTTACACTGAACTAAACCCCATCTCCTTTCTATCATATCTCCATTTTCTAGATTGCATTGACCCTCCCCCCTACTACTAGTTTAAAATCTCCTCCAACCTTCTAGCCATCCTTTCCCCAAGCACAGCAGAGCCTCTTCCGTTTAGGTGCAATCCATCAGGACTATACAGGTTGTACCAAGCGCATCATCGGCCCAGTGCTCTAAAACCTCAAAACCCTCTTTCCTGCACCAAGACTTCAGTCACGCATTGATCTCTCTAATCTCCCGCTGCCTTTCTGCTGTAGCGGGTGGCACAGGTAATATTTCTGAAAATATTACCTTGGAGGTCCTTTTCTTTAGCTTACTTCCTAGTTCCCTGAACTAATTCTTTAGGACCTTCCATTTTCCTCTGACTTTGTCATTGGTACCAATATGGACCATGACAGCTGGGTCATCTCCAGCCCCTCCCAATAATCCCTCCACTCTGTCGACAACATGCCGGACCCGAGCACCCGGGAGACAGCAAACTGTCCGTTTGAGACGATCAGAGTGGCAGATTACCCCATCTACTCTCACCACAACCTGTCTAGCCTTCCTTACCCTCTCAACCTTATCCGTAATAGAGGGGCTGTTCCCACGGCTATAAGAAGGAACTAAAACTAGCAAATCTGTTCGGCTGCACAAGATCAGGACTAGCTAAACCTTTCCTCTTCCCTCCCAGCCGCATCCTCGCCCCACTGTCACCCAGCTATGTGCCTGTTCCCCATCTGTCTTATCTCCTCCCTCTCCACTACCTGTCCCCACTAAACTCTGCTCAGTGAGCAGCAGACTCCTCTCAAGATTGTCAATCTCCCTCAGTGTTACAATTTGCCTCTCCAGATCTCTAATCTGAGCTTCCAGAAAAGCCACTCGCTCACACCCACCACAGAGGTATGGACCCTGGACAGAATCATCCAGGCATGCATGCATACATAAAAACAAAATAAAGAGTAAGCGCTAAATAACAGATGGGCAGCAACCCTATAAGGGAATCCCTCAAACACCCTTAAGAAGTAAAACTGGAAAGTAGAATAACAGATAAGGGCTGCGCCAGAAGAACTAGATATGAGATAAAAATAACAAATAGTCCAAATAAAATAAATAAAAAGGAAAAAGTCTTATCTAAAAAGATCTTTTTGGAGACGTAGAGTTTATAAGTGCTTGGTCCAGAACAATTGTCCTTGCTGTTCTCCTCCGTATGGATCCACTCATATGTAAGAAATAAAAATAAATAGAGAACCAAATAGTGCTTGATGATAAAAAGTAATAAAATATAAAAGGCTGGAATAAAACTCACATTTTTAAGAGCTTTAACCCGCTCTAGTATGAAAGGCGTACAGCAGTTTGATCCCCGCTTATGGGATATACCCCATGGTCTTAATGTTGATTTTGATTTGTTCAATTTTTTATAACTAAATTTTTTTTTAATGTTTTATATCATTTATTACTGAATGTTTTTAAATGATTTGCCTAATTTCTTAATTTTTATATTGATTTCTAACCTATTATAGGATGTCTTAAAATATTTAGCACACTTTATATTTAGGTTATTATCCCCAGATGGGTTATATCTATGGTGTGTCTTTATATCACTGTTTTGATTATGCCTGATTACACTTTTTAGTGTATCAGGCATATTCAACATCCAGCCGGCTGCAGCTCTGTGCATGCTGACAGTTTCCTTCCCATTGCCATGACGACGGCTGCAGCATCGTGCGAGCTGTCGTCTTTGCTATTCAGCTTTCTTTCCATGACGACCGCCGCAGCTTTGTGCGTGCCGTCGTCGGCTTAACTCACGCCCCCTTCTTCTGCTTACCCACTCGCCTAGATGCCGGCGGCTGCGCAGTGCGCGCCGGCATCTAACTCCATTCCCCAACACTCATTGCGGCTGACCGTCGGTCACATGACCGCACAACATAGACGCCCCACGGCAGCTGCGCAGTGCGTGCCGGCGTCTAACTACATTTCCCAACACTCATTGCGGCCGACTGCCGGTTACATGACCGCACAATATAGAGCAGTTCAAATATAAAACTAACCCTCGTTTTTCATATATTATTGTATATTATAATATAATATAATTATAAAATATTTAAATTAGTTAATTAAATAAATTGAACCCCTGAAGGTTAAAAAATAAATAAAAGTTAATCGTCAGGGGTTAAAAAAAATTAGATCACAGTATAATACAGATCACAGTATTATACTGTGATCTAATTTTTTTTAACCACTGTAGGCAGCGATCGACTGGCATGGAAGGGGTTAATTTTTATTTGGATACAATACAAAAGTGAAAAATTCCTCAAACATAAACAAAGGTGCTACAATCACCAAGGTGGGCCACAATCACCACCCTAAAATACAGTAATAAACACACAAACAAGTAATGGTGAGAGCACGCAAATAAATTAAATTGATATTACCTACAAATAATGTTCAAATTATTCCCTGAAATAAAACAAGGGAAAAAAGACATAGGGTAATAGAGTAGAAACTATAAATCAAATGGACATATTAGTCCCACTCACATATAAGGAGCCACTTAAAAAGCTGGCTCAGACTGCATGCCTTGAACGATTAGAAATTCCAATGGACCCTTCTTCATATTTCTATATAAAGTACCTCCAGGACGCCGATTCAGGGGGTTACAAAACAATTTATTTTTCAAAAAAAACAGGAAACAAATTAAAATTCGAAAATACTAGAAGAATGTCCAATAAAAACAGGAATCCACAACACCTTACACGTTTCGGCAGTTAAGCCTTCATCAGAGGTATTGTGTTTACTCGTGGCGTGCAGTCTTTTAAATCCTCCTTTTGGCGCCCTTTTCCGCCGTCATCTCGGCACTTCACTTCCGGGTTCTGCGTCAGAGCGTCATCTGCGTCCTCACGCTCTATCGCCACTTCTGGTCCATACGTCCGGACGTGTCTGAAACGTCTGGCGTCCTCTTCTATCAGGACAATTACTTAGTTGGCGAAATGGAGCAAAATAGGATATACAATGTACTTTACAAAATTACATAATAAAATAAACTTAAATTAAATCAAATTATATTGTTGTTGGATTAATTTAACCATCTAAAATGATACCATAGATAATGTATACTCTTCTTAACTTATATATTTCAATACATATACAAGTCTAAAAACAACAAACCTTATAAAAAATATAAACCAATGTTTAAATATAAATTGAACCTTGATAATGGAGATACTTTATTAAATTTGGTCATTTAAAATAGAGACCAAATTTAATATTTAGATGACCAAATTTAATATAGTATCTCCATTATCAAGGTTCAATTTATATTTAAACATTGGTTTATGTGAGTGGGACTAATATGTCCATTTGATTTATAGTTTCTACTCTATTACCCTATGTCTTTTTTCCCTTGTTTTATTTCAGGGAATAATTTGTGGGTAATATCAATTTAATTTATTTTTGTGCTCTCACCATTACTTGTTTGTGTAATTTTTATTTGGACTGGCTAAAGGGGGTGTTTTTTTATTTTTTATTTAAACGTTATTAAAAAAAATTAACTTAATTTTGAACTTTTTAAAGCTTATTTTAAAACTTTTTTTTTAACGTTAACCCCTAGTTAGCCTAACACCAAAAGCCCCAATTCCCCACTAACTTCCACCCACCCCAGCTAGCTAAATTTATAATTTTAAAATACTTAAATTAATTAATAAAATAAATTTAACCCCCGAGGGTTAAAAAAAAAACAATTAACCCTCACGGGTTAAAAAAAAATCAGATCATAGTAAAATGTAATCCCTGCCAATTGATCACTGTAGTCAGTGATTAATTGGCAGGGAAGGGGTTAATTTTTTTTAATTAAAATGGGTAAAGGGGGGTGGGATTCTAAATTAACTTTATTTTTTCTAACAGGGGGCAGGATCAGTGATGATCCGTCTCCCTGTACTTCACACAGAACCAGGAAGTGCAGGGAGGCGGAAGGTGAGTATATGCAGCACATTTGCTCGCTCTGACATGCTGTCTGAGCGAGCACATGTGCTGGGGCAGCCTGATCGGGTGCTCCCGGTCTGCCTCTAATACAGATACATAATACAGAGGCAGACCGGAGCACCATTAACCCCGCGATCGCCGCGCTCATGGCGATCTGGGGTTAATTTTACTGCATGACGGACGTGGTCCGTCACTTGTCGTTAAGGGTTTGCCCTGAGTGAAGGACCTCGAAAATATATAGGAAAAAAAAAAGGACAAAGTTTAAATAAACCCAGCAAAGAATAAAAATATATATAAGAAAAGGGGGAAAAGTTAAAAAAATTTAAATAAATCAAAACAGCAAGGAGAAAAATAAATAAAAAAAAGGGTCAAAGTTTAAAAAATAAATAAAAAATTAACCCCTTAAGGACCAAACTTCTGGAATAAAAGGGAGTCATGACATGTCACACAAGACATGTGTCCTTAAGGGGTTAAACCTGCTTTTTTTTCACTTGGTATTAACTAATACCAACCACAGTCCATCAGTTCTCCAACAAACTCCTGTTGTTTTAACTCCTTCTTAAAAGAGACTACTTTAAATAGCCTACTTTCAAGCAAACTCCAGTGAGCAAGCTCTGTGAGTCAGGCAACAGAGGGTTGTAGTCAATGGAGTATATTCAAAGCAAGGTCTAGTTACCAGTGGGGATCTGTACTTGGACTCATTCTCTCGAATATTTTTATTAGTGATATTGTAGAAGGTCTTGATGGTAAGGTATGTCTTTTTGCTAATGATACTAAAATTTGCAACAGGGTTGATTTTCCAGGAGGGATAAGCCAAACGGCAAATGATTTAGGTAAACTAGAAAAATGGTCAGAGCTGTGGCAACTGACATTTAATGTGGATAAGTGCAAGATAATGCATCTTGGATGTAAAAACCCAAGGGCAGTATAGATTATTTGCTACCTTACTAACCTCAACATCTGAGGAAAGGGATTTAGGAATAATTATTTCAGATGATTTAAAGTTAGGCAGACAATATAATAGAGCAGCAGGAAATGTTAGCAGAATACTTAGTTGTATAGGGAGAGGTATTCGCAGTAGAAAGAGAGACCTCAATTGGAGTATTGTACACAGTACTGGAGACCGTATTTTCAGAAGATACTTCGGAAAGAGTTCAGAGAAGGGCTACTAAACTAGTACATGGATTACATGATAAAAATTTACAAGGAAAGGTTAAAGGATCTTAAAATGTATAATTTGGAGGAAAAACGAGACTGGGGATATGATGGAAACATTTAAATGCATAAATGAAATCAACACAGTAAAGAAGGAGACTATATTTAAAAGAAGAAAAACTACCACAACAAGAGGTCATGGTCTGAAATTAGATGAGCAAAGGTTTAAAAATATCAGGAAGCATTACTTTACTGAGAGGGTAGTGGACACATGGAATAACCTTCCAGCTGGGGTGGTAGAGGTTAACACAGTGAAGGAGTTTAAGCATGTGTGGGATAGGCAAGGCTATCCTAGACTTAAAGGACCACTATAGTGCCAGGAAAACATACTCACTTTTCTGGTACTATAGTGCCCTGAGGGTGCCCCCACCCTCAGGGACCCCCTCCCGCAGGGCTGGATGGCGAGGAAAGGGTTAAATCTTACCTTTTTTCCAGCGCCGGGAGGGGAGCTGCTCTCCTCCTCTCCGGCTGAATGCGCATGTGCGGCAGGAGCCGCGCGCGCACTCAGTCTGTCTCATAGGAAAGCATTCATAATGCTTTCCTATGGACGCTTGCGTCTTCTCACTGTGTTTTTGACAGAAGCACGCAAACGCCTCTAGCGGCTGTCAATGAAACAGCAACTAGAGGCTTTAGAGGCTGGATTAACCCTATTATAAACTGCTATGTTTATAAAAAAAAAATGGGTTAACCCTAGCTGGACCAGGCACCCAGACCACTTCATTAAGCTTAAGTGGTCTGGGTGCCTAGAGTGGTCCTTTAAGATAAGGCCAGGAACTAATGAAAGTATTTAGAAAATTGGGCAGACTAGATGGGCCAAATGGTTCTTATCTGCTGTCACATTCTATCTTTCTCTGTGGAGTCTTCGGTGCAATCTTTCCATTCAACGTTAACTATTTTTTATATTTTAATGCTATACAAGTATCCCCAGAGATCATCCCTCTTTGCTGCTTGTTCTATGATAAAGCTTTAGCCTGAACAGCAGTGGGCAGCATTGGTTGGCATAGCATTCTACCTGACTACTGACAGCTATACAAAGAACCAATTTCTGGTATAAATTGCTATGGCCAGAAAGAAGTATCTCTGCCTTAGCCGTAGCTCCAGTAGGGAGTGGTCTGTGGGTAACTAAAGACCCTTATTTAGTGTTGAAGGGTCTTTAGTTACCCACAACTCATTGAAGTGGTTTGGGTGCTATGTACCATCACCCTTAACCCTGAGTATGTAATTATTGCACTTTTTGTTATTATTATTATTATGTTATTATGTATATAGTGCCAACAAATTCTGCAGTGCTTTACAGTGGGTGGACAAACAAACATGTAGTTGTAACCAGACAAGTTGGACACACAGGAACAGAGGGATTGAGGGTCCTGCTCAATGAGCTTACATGTTAGAGGGAGTTGGGTAAAGTGACACACAAGTAAAACAAGAGATTAAAAATAAGAAAAGGGCATTTAAAGCATTTAAATCGGACAAATCAGAGCCAGCCTACATAAGATATAAGGAAGCCCATAATTCTTGCAAAAAGGCAATTAAAGTGGCTAAACTAGAAAATGAGAAATTGATAGGCAAAGAATGCAAAACCAAACCAAATTTTTTTTTCAAGTACATAATTTCTAAAAAAACAAAAAATGAAACTGTAGGTACACTGAAAACAGAGATGGGTCTGTTAGCTAATGAAGACCAGGAAAAGACAGAACTTTTAAATAACACTTTTTCTTCAGTATATATTAATGAGGATCCTATGGCAAGGGATATGCAAATGATTGCTGCAAAAAACTTGCAGATAACTTGTGATTGGATGATTCAAGACAAGGTGCTACAGGAATTAACGAAAATGAATGTAAATAAAGCTCCGGGTCCTGATGGTATTCACCCACAAGTAGTTAAGGAGCTAAGTGGGGCGATAAGTGAACCTCTCTCTATTTAATTTTTAAAGATTCTTTTGTTTCAGGTATTGTACCAAAGGATTGGAGGAAGGCAGATGTCGTTGCTATGTTTAAAAAGGGTTCAAAATCCTTGCCTGGAAATTATAGACCTGTGAGCTTAACTTCTGTGACTGGGAAAATATTAATTAAATATTAAGGGATAATATTCAGGAATTCATTGGGAAGAACTTTGTTATTAGAAGGGAGGTCGGCAGAAAAAGTGTCCGTTTTCAGTTCCGTGAAATCAATGCCGAACACCGCTGGTCTTTCGCATGGTTTGAAATGGCCGCCGCCTCGTGGTCGACGTACGAACAATGACCACCCTGTATTCGGTTTTCATTGAGAAGTGTCTGCGGTTAACCACAATGTTCTAATTGGGATCAAGAGGTTAACCAGCAGCACACTTCTCTTCTGGGTGGCCGTCCGTTCTGTAGTTTTGTTTGGCGGAAGAGTCAATTCACTGAACAGCGGCATACGAACGGGTAATTCCACGAAAAGGCAAAACAGACGAACCAGCAATCCCAGTCTATACAGATGGATCTGTCACAGGGCTATTAAGGGATAATATTCAGGAATTCATTGGGAAGAACTTTGTTATTAGCAATAATCAGCATGGTTTTATGAAACATAGGTCATGTCAAACTAACCTAATTGCATTCTACGAAGAAGTAAGTAGAAGTATAGACCAGGGTGTTACAGTGGATGTGATCTACTTGGATTTTGCCAAGGCATTTGATACGGTTCCTCACAATAGGTTAGTCTTCAAACTAAAAGAAATAGGTCTAGATGAATGTTCTTGGGTAGAACATTGGCTTAAGGATAGAGTACAACGAGTTGTCATAAATGGTAAATTGTCAGGCTTGACAAAAGTGGTAAGTGGTGTCCCTCAGGGTTCTGTTTTGGGACCGCTTCTATTTAACATATTTATAAATGATCTTGAAATGGGCATTGAAAGTCATGTATCAGTGTTTGCAGATGACACAAAACTTTGTAAAGTAATAAAATGTAAGCAGAATATTGCTTTGTTGCAGAAGGATTTGGATATATTGGGGGACTGGGCACTAAAATGGCAGATGAAATTTAACATAGAGAAATGCAAAGTTATGCACTTCGGGGTCAGGAATGCACAAGCAACGAACACCCTAAATGGTAGTGAATTAGGGATAACCACACACGAGAAGGATTTGGGAATTGTTATAGACCACAAATTAGGCAGCAATATGCAATGTCAATCTGCAGTTGCTAAGGCTAGTAAGGTTTTGTTATGTGTAAATAGAGGCATAAATTTTCGGGATGAAAATATAATTTTGCCTCTTTATAAATTGCTGGTAATACCACACCTTGAATATGCTGTGCAGTTGTGCAAATATGCTGCTGCTTCTGTCAGAGATAGGTAGACTAGTTTTTATAGAAAATGTTTAATAATGTAACTTCTGTCTTTTTAGATATGGTATTAAAAATAGGGATGAAGTTGTCTTTGTGAAGAAGCTGAAAAAGAAATAGGGTCTTTGGTAAGTTATTTTACATTTCAAATTAAATATGTTAATAATTAATATGTTAAACCTAAAACCTTTTATACAGATAAGTGGTAATAATAAGAATAAGTGCATCAATTATGGATATCAATGAAAAGTACAAACATAGAAAACCAGTATGCAAATTTCTCATGTTAGTGGGACAAAATATTAAAATAAATATTTAAATATTTGAAACCAATCTCCGTTAACTGGTTAATTCCCAAGGAAAAGAAAGAAGACCGATATGTCCCAGAACAAGGAATGGTGCAAAGCAGGGTTCTCGAAAGGAGCATATCTCGGAGCAGCCTGCAGACCGAGAGGCTTAACCCAATGCAAGAGTCCTGAGAGGGAACATAAGCCACCAAAATGGTGGAACGGAAGACAAAAATAGGCCAGAAAGACTTACCTTGAAAAAACTATTCAGCCAAGGAGTTCAGGACGCCCACGATATAGGCCACTAAGGGATCAAAATGCCTCTTCAGACACCAGCCATGTCAGGCCTAGATAATCACCTAGTGCCCGGCGTCCAACAGTCCCAGGGCAACTCTCAAGCCGCAACTCTAGAACATCAACACGTGTGGGATCCCAGCCGGATTCCAAAGGAGAATCCCGGAGGCAGGAAGCTGTAACAGGTCTTAGCACAACAAACCCCAGATGTTGAGGGAACCACTGGTGACTCCTCAACAGTGGTACAATCAAGAGTATCTACACTCTCAGAAGCTTGGTCTGATGGAAAGTCCTATGTATCATGGAGAAAGGCAGCAACGAATACGCTCCCATGAACGGCCAGACCTGGATGAACGCATCCATTGCTGCGTCGAGATAAAACCTGAACCCAGCTGAGAAACAACAACATGAGCGGTTTGCCCTGGACAATGAAGAGGTCTAGATGGAGCGGACCCTGAAGGAAGTCCAACACATGAAACACTGTGGAAAAAAAAAAGGTCAATCGTTGGCGTCCCACCAGTGCAGGTAAAAATTCAGGATGAAGTCCGGAGGGGAGCCGAAATCGCCTCGTTATTTTAGGCCCCCTTGTGTCGAAGCTACCAATGGAGTCATGCAGCTTGCTGTCCAGTGCATAAAGAGCCGCCATGCGGTGCTCCATGGGAAGGCCACATTGGCGTTGCCACACAAGCAGATGGTGTGTTGGACCTATTCACATCCACCGGTGTTCCTTCATTCAGAGCATCATTAGCCATTGGAAAAATCTAAGTCAGCGGGTCACTGATATCAAGGAGCTAGTCTTGCTCCAGGCCCTTGTGCACATTCTTACCAAAATGTGCCAGAAAATTGCAAACACCAGGTCAAAGTCAGGGGTAAAGGCCACTTTATCCGATAGTGTAGGAGGAGGGCACCCCACCCTAAGCTTCGCCATGACTTCCTTATCCAGAGGGCGGTGGACACCTGAGGAACTTCGAAACGTGGCCAGGGAGCATCCACTCCGAGGCGCGTGGACGTGTAAGGGGACATGGGTTAAAGAGAGGCCATCCCAAAGGATCCAGTATCTTCATGGGATCGACCGCAAAGGTCGACTGTGGACATAGAGCATCAGCCGGGGAAATGTTGACCACCATCTACCTAACATAGCGGGAGTAACAACCAAAGGTGCCTTTGCCGGGCAAGCAGCGTACAAGTTGTCAGCCTTACAGAAATGAAGTTGTCTTTGTGAAGAAGCTGAAAAAGAAATAGTGCAATCGGGGGCCCCCGAGAAGATGTTCACATCCACACTTCCAGCCGTACCGGAGCCAAATCTAGCCAATTTTTTTTGTCCTTGTGCGTGGGGGCCTCTTAGCCTGTCAAGGGATGCTTGCATGCGGAGCTTGTCCCCAGGGGGTGGAGAGACCCATCTGAGTTAGAGCCTCTAGAGCCAGGGGCGAAACGAGTAGGCTGCGAGGCAATCGGGGGGGTCAACCCCATGGGAGGTGGCAAGCGCCTTGGGTAGGGAGTCCATGAAAGGGACACACAGGCAGGCCTGGAGGCCTTCTGACACATAAAGACTGAGACATCGGCCATAGTAGTTCCACTGGAACACAGAAAAAAGCAAAGGTCAGTGAGGTAGAGGGCCCATGGCAGGCTTGGGGTCACCCAGAATGCAAGAGGGGGTCAACCAACAAGCAGAGCTTAAAGCAGAGCAGCCCAATAGAGAAGGGGTCACCCTCTGTCTGGTGGAAATATTTGTGAATGAGAAGATGGGCTGGCTGTGAGTGATCAGACGGCACCCTGTGACTGGTCATGAGTGACAGAATGGCTAGCTGTGAGTGACAGGATGGCCCACCTGTGTTCGGATGTGAGCAACAGGATGGTCCACCTGTGGCTGGATGTGAGTGACAGGATGACTCCTTGTGGCTGGCTGCCAGGAATAGGAATCAGCAGCCGAAACATCATGGCTCGGACAGTACTGGGAAGGGTCACTCAGGCACTAGACATTGTAAGTCTGTGAGGTCAGTGTGACGAAGTGCCCTTTGCCACTTGGTCCTGGAGAGACCTGCTTGCCAGCCTCCTGCCCTGTGACTATGGCCCCTGGGAGATTTTTCCCTTTAAAACCAGCATTTGGGCTTATAGACTTTTATTGGACTGTGTATGGCCCTTTAAGGACTGTATTTGGGCTTCTGAGACTTATTGGAACAATACCCCTTTAAGACGGTGTCCCCAGAGACCCAGGACCGGTGCAAATAATTTTGGGTACATAGGCGAAGATGCATTTTTCCGCCCCCCCCAAAAACATATTCGCCCATGTGCCTCTTAACCTCCCTTTTGTGTTTCTTATCCCGTCTTTTAAATATCTGACTCCCTTTAGTGTATTTTATCTCCTATTTTTGCCTTTGTGTGTCTCCTATCTCTCCTCTTTGTATGACTCTTACATCCTCACACATTTTGTGTCTTACTTCTCCCAGCCCCTTTGTGTGACTCCTTTTCTCCCAGCCCCTTTGTGTCTTTTATTCTTCCCAGCTCCTTTGTGTGTCTCTTTCCTTCTCAAGCCCCGCTGTGTGTTTCTTTTATATCCAGCCCCTCTCCCTGTCCCATAATGGTCCCCTCCCTTCTCTGACCCATACTGTTCCTCTCCCCTCTCTCCTCCTTTCCCTGTTCCTCAGTGTTCCTTTCCCTTCCCCCCTCTCCTCTGTTCCCTGTTGCTTAGTGTTCCTCTCCCCCCCTCCCTCCTTTTCCTGTACCTTAGGGTATCTCTCCCCTCCTCTCCCTGTCCCTTGGTGCGCCACCCACCCCCATAGTGGTCCACTCCCCTTCCTGGTGTGCCTCCTACCTTTCTTGTAGCGTGGCTGAGCGGAGCGAATCCTGGTACAGTGAGCTTTTCCTGTCAGTCCTGCTAGGAACAGGAAACAGAAGTTCCTGTACCACGGTACACTCCACTTGGCAACGCTACAGTCAGGGGTGTAGAAACACTGACAGTCACACACACTCAATGACAAACACACAGACATCTCTGACAGCCAGACTCACTTATCTGACACACTCATTCATTGACAGACACTCACACGCACACTGACAGACACACAAACACTGACAGACTCATTGACAAACACACACTAACACACACACACACACTCACAGACACTGACACACACGTACTCACATGCACACACGCACATACTGACACACACTAACTCACACATACACTGACAGAACCACACACACCTATTCACATGCGCACACACACACACACACACTGACACTGACAGACACACTCACTCACACACACTGACAGACACACATACTCACATGCACAGACACACTCACTCACACACTGACAGACACACATACTCACATGCACACACACACACACACTGACAGGCACACTCACTCACACACAGACACACACACACACACACACACACACACACTGACACACACACACACACACACACACACACTGACAGACACATTCACTCACACACTGACAGACACACTCACACACTCACTCACACACACACTGACAGACACACTCACTCACACACACACTGACAGACACATTCACTCACACACACACTGACAGACACACTCACTCACACACACACTGACACACACACACACACTGACAGACACACTCACTCACACACACACTGACAGACACACACACTGACAGACACAGTCACACACACACTGACAGACACACTCACACACACTGACAGACACACTCACACACACACTGACAGACACACACACACACACACAATCTCACAGACACACATACTCACATGCACACACACACACACACATAAAAATTAATAATCTAAATTAAATAAAAATTTCCCACCCAGCCTCCCTACCTGGACAGCTGGCGTGGGTCTCTCATTGGTGGTCCAGTGGGGCTGCTGGGAGGCGTGCTGCTGATCTCTCTGATCTGCTCCCTCGCAGGCTGTTTACTGATGCCGCGGGAGCCGGAATTTGACGTCATCAGTAAACAGCCTGCGAGGGAGCAGATGAGAGAGATCAGAGCTCCCTCGCCACCTCGGCATCCAATTCAGCCGCACGCCGCGCCGGGGATCCAGGAGGTGACCTGGCAGGAGGGAGCACTTCCCTCCTGCCGGTCACTGGAATTTTGCGCCCCCAGAGCCGGTGCGCCCTAAGGCGGTGCGACCCCAGACCTTCAAAATACTTGGTTTATGGCTACACATTTGCATAAACACCGCTGACCCTTACCTTCTCCTCCATTCAGTATTCCTGTTTCACAATTTGAACACACAGTGAGACTAAGCTATTTCTGAGTGAAATTGACCAACCGCACAGCCCAAATCTATGGAACTGTTTTGGGCAGGAAAATGTGCTTGCGGTCCGTCACAAAGGACTTCCGACTAACTTTTTAACCCCTGGAGGGAATTGCCTGAATTTTGGATATGTTTATATTTAAAGTATGCTGATTCATAATATGGAGATTGGATGTATATTTTTAAAGTTATAGTGAATGTATAAAAAGTATATTTTTCCTGCCTATATCACAGGCAGAGGGGAGGATTTTGTGGGAATGAATTGGAATGTTTTACTGTATTATATGTGTTTTATTGGTTGTTCTACAAAACCCTGTGGGCGGTACTGTATGTGTAAAACCTGCATAAAAGAAAGCCCTTTGGTGCTGATTAAAAGAGATCTTCTTGACCCTCAACACGTAGTCTTGTCTCGTGATTGGAGGGGAACTGCTACATTCACACTGGGGATTGCTATACTTTGTATACTCCCCTGAGCTTTAATCACTTAGCTCTTTTAAGAGCTGGTTCCTGATACGCTCTCCTGGAGGAGAGGTCTTCACCACATGGTCCTGGAGGACAGAGGCTGATCCAGGGTGGAAGGAAGATGGCGAGACTCTAGTTAAGCTACCGTGGTTGTGGAGTCTGTGGTGGTTGTGGTGTCCGGTGCGGTGGTTGTGGTCTTCGGCGCAAGCTAGAAAAGCGTCCATCAACAGAGTACGAGGGATTCCGTCAGTAATAAGGGGCCTGAACACCAGGCATACAGAGATGTGGAACTCTGCAACAGACAATCTCCCCTACGGGGGGTGGGGGGAGGGTGCTGGAAAACACAAAACAAACAATACAATTTAGTAGGTAGTAATGCAAACAAACAGTGAGGGGGAGCAGCGCATCCATGTCTACAGAGTACATACTGTGCTGTCCTCACATAAGAAAGAACCTGCAAGAGAGAGGAGGAAAAAAAGGGGATCAGCCACATGGCCAGTAGAACCCCCCATGCAGCGCTGCAAGTGTGGCCCAATGGGTGAGACAAAAAGCAAGCGCGTGGGAGCCACGTGGCTCCGATAAAATGGCCGCCATGGCCTAATGCTGCAAATGCAGCCGCTTGGCGTAAAGCGCCCACCAACCGGGAGAGCACACAGGATGCGGCGGTTGAGTACATGGCGCAGAGCGTTGAAATCTATTTGGGGGTGGGGGTGTGTGGGAGAGCCAACAAGGGCAAAGGGGCGTGGCGGACTCACAAGAGTGCTGCGGTTGTAGCAATGCACAGTAAGGGGAGACCAGAGCAGGGGAAAACCCACAAAGTTGTCCACACTTGCCCCACACAAAAGTAAATGTAATAAATAACCAAACATACTAACTAAAAACAGCTTAGAAATCAAGGCAAACATGCAGCATAAAGTAATACCTGAACAATAAAGCAATAAACAGCCCCGAGCAGACACTCTCTGAGTTAGGGAATGCCCATCAGGCACACAGCCGAAGAGCCCCACACAAAAACTGGATGGAATAGATAACCAAACATACTAACTAAATACATCTTAGAAATCAAGGCAAACATGCAGCATATAAACAATAAATACATACAACATATACAACAATATACAGGAACAATAAATCAAACAGTCCAGAGCAGGCACACTCTCTGAGTTGGGGAGCTCACCTGGAGGCAGCAGCAAAGAAAGAGGAAGTGGGAGGGTCTGCCTGAGAGTTTTTTGTTCTACTGTTCTTTTGTTCTGATTGGTAGTTTCTGAAAAGTTATATTAACTATTTATTTGCTACTGGAGGTTTCAGTAAAGAAGGTAAAGCAAATATGAAGCCTCCAGTCTTGCCATAAAATTTAGATCTGTTTAGTTTAGAAAAGCAGTGCATAAGAGGGATATGATAACATGATAAGAATATATTCAGGGCCAATACAAACTGTTGCGTAGAGATCTGTTTGTAAACAGGACTATACATAGGACAAAAGGTCACACATTTTGACTGATAAAAAGATTTAGGAAAGGGTTCTTTACAAAAGATGTGGAATTTTCTGCCTGAACTGGTCATTGTATCACATCTGTACAGATTTGTAAAGAGTGACTGGATGAATTGTTGCAAAACCATAATAATCAGGGTCATAATATTTAATCTTCAATCTCAGTTAGTGGACCATGTTCAGCAGGTCACCTTGCTACATAAATACTTATACGATATTATTAAATTAAACTATGATATGGATGGTATAATAGGGATAGGGCTCTAAATGTGTTATGTGCTTGAGACTTATAACTTACCCTACAATGTACACATCAATGCAAACTAGATATGTATTCAGATATATTCAAAGAAAGCTTATGTGTTTTCTACCTATCATAACTACCTTATCCAAGACAATAAATCTATGGATGCGTCTATCACCCAAAATATTAATAAATGTGTACATGAAATATTGGTCAGAAACCTGAATGACAATAATACAAACTGCGTGCACAAAAAATACAGTGGCAAACTACAGGTATAAATGGTAACGCATGAGAATATTGTAGCAATCCAAGAATAGATGATCCAAGATTCAGTCAGTACCTGAGAGTGGTAGGTGTTTCTGCAGGATGTAAAATGCAGATCTTCACTGAGTTTCAGAGTGGTAGGTGTTTCTGCAGGATGTAAAATGCAGATCTTCACTTCAGATCTAGAGGAGTCTGGTGTTCACTCCTCCTTGTCCCTTCTATCTCCTCTCCTTCCTTCTACTTACTTAACAGTTCACTAGATATACTATTGACTTCCATTTGATTACATGGGTCACTTGTGATTGGTTGGTGCTATGTTTGCTTTTTCCCTCCTGGCCTTTGGCTACACAACACACATCTAACATGCCCCTGGGGTCTTTCTCATATGTACCTGAATAGAGTTACAGATTGCTATCTTTATATGACCCACTGGAATCCCAACAAGATTATTATCATCAAACATTCCCATTGTCTCTTGAGTTGTGTGGACAACACTACGGATAAAACCTACTATCTTGACATACTTTTGTTTATGGCTGCCCATCCTATAAACAAAAACCTCTATTTCTAACTGACCACATTCGGCCCTACAGCCATCACGCATACTCCCATTCTCACACATTTTGATATTATATTAGTACCCATTTATAAAACATAATGCCAAGAATTTATAAAATTAGTTACTCCTCCAGCAGCAATGGGGTTAATCTCTGTATGTGCAGGATTTTAAAGCAGAGTGCTGCACATACACAATTCAGGTACATTATCATTTGAAATCGCTGATCATGGGGCTTGGAGTAATCCTTTAAAGAAACACAAATCAGGTTTTGAGTGGTGGAGCGTTTGTTTTGATTACCTGGAAGAAACCATTATTCCGTACGTGAATGCAATCTGCTAATTGTTGGATTAACATTTGTCACCAAGTGGTTCCTGTTCAGGAATCATACAGAATACAATTTTTAAATTAGCTGTGCTTCTCTCTAGCTATCACTTTAATGGTTCTGGTTAGTATGTCTAGAATGTATTGATAGTAATCAATCATAATGCTATTTTCAACTCTTTCTTCTATATAAATAATCATTAAAACTGGCAAATTTGGGGTCTTTGCATATTTTGCAAGGGGACAGGCTTGGTTTGTGTGCCGCAACCCACTGGAGAAGATACCTGGATATTTACTTAAATGACTATTTAGGTAAGCTTGAGTGCATTTAACAATACAATGTTTTGTTTTTTTTTCTTTTCTTTTTATAGAACATCATCAAATACAAAGGGAGAAATGTACAACTATATTCTTTAACAAAGCTTGGTATCATGTTGTCAAAGACATCTACCTAAATTATTCCCTTCATATCAAAGCTTCCGTGTAGTAACAACACCAATGGTCGTATCTGAATATACAAAAGCAACAGGAATCCTCACTTCAAACAACACACATTTTTGAAAATTAGTTCCTCTGTCTCAGGAAGATCTCAGAGTATAGTTTCAACAACTGGTATGGCATGCTCGGCATTCTCATCCTTTTGTAGGGCAAATTATTTTTTTAAGTTTAGTTGGACAGTAATAGCATCTTGATCCAAGGAAGTATTTGGAAACTAGCTGGAAGATACATATTTTACTTCTTAAATGCAGTAATAATGACATAAGAATTTGTATTACTTTTTTAATAAACATTTTTATATCTCACTAATCCGTTGCATCAATTTTGTTCATTCTGTTAAGTTTGTTGTAGCCATTCATGAAATGGGATCCATTTCAGTGGAAAAAACAAAAGGAACATTAAGAAATGCATTTTTTATGAGCTTGCTGTTCGTTCATCTGTACCATTTATAAAGGGTGATACTTCTTTAACACTTAATTTTCAAGTCAGTTTGCCTTTCCTATGCAATGTTTGACAATCAAACCTATTTGTATAATTTATTCATATAATAACCTATTTACTAATGACATGATATTTGCCTTGTGACATGCAGCACACATCTCTAGCCTACAAAGAATTACAAATTAAAATTTCAAATTTTATTTAAATGGTTTGTTGAGAAATGACATGTACAATAGTGAGGTTTGGAAACCACCTACTATCTACCTGTACTAGTATGGCACGGGCCATGTTTATTTTTATGCAATTCATATTTTTTGCTGTAGAGTTAATAGCAATATTTTGCACTGAAAATAGAACACTGAATTGAGGACTCTTCTACAAATTTTATAATAATTATCAAGGTAACATATTACATATGTACATAAAAAAAAATGAAAAGGCTTTGCTAGTGTATGTAGTGTACTAAAGTGTATGTTGGCTGTTGAAACACTTTGCTTGTTGAGTTTATTTTTACTTTCACAGTTCGTAAATAGCAGAGTAAAAAGTAAATAATTGAAATGGGATGTGTATGCAATTGCTGTGAATCAGATGTCTTAGCAAGCACAAGAAATAAAACCGGGTGTTTCCTTTCCTCACGCGCACCAGGAGAGCATATTACAAAAAAAGACACTACAATACATCATGTAAATAAAAAGTACACACAGGCTACTAACATAAGTACTAATGTTCATTGTTAGTAATTTGAATAGAATTTCAAAATGTAAGCCAAAATAACAAAATTGAAAACTTGGTGACCTATTCTAGCATTCAATTTGCCAGAATTCAAACTTATTGTGATTGTCTCTATACAGGTTTCTGGTGCTGAGTACTATATTGAATACGATACATTTCTCATGGCTTAACTGCTACCCACTCACTAGATACTGCACTGAGACTTTGCTTATGAGATTTTCTACTGGCCTACCCTGCTACACTAAACGCGTTATTTACTAAAGTGAGAATTCAAAATTAATGATACATTTAAGGCCAAACTAGCCAGACTGAAAGCATTGCAGATTTTAAGAATGTTTCCATTTTGGCTATTTTGAATTTACAGGAGTGTAGGAAATTAGCTGTTCGTAGGATGTTTGTCACATCAGAGTTCCAATAATCGAATCACAAAAATGAATATTTATTCAAACATACACACCGTCTGAAAATAACACAAAGTATTTGCACACATCTGGGCCTATACAGCAATGTGTATGCACTTCAAGATAGTATCCATTTTTTATTTTAAAAGTATTGGTGGGGAATTTCTAACAGCAAATGTTTTTATATGTCTAAAAATTCAGTTACTGAGGAGCTGTACACCTAAGGTTATTGGAGTTTTTTTTTTTTTTTTTTTGTGACATTCAATGCAATGGTTACATACAAGACATTTTGAGACTTTGAAAAAATAGTTTCTTCTCTTGAGATATTCAATGGTATATAAACCTAGGAACATGGCAATATACTTTATGCAGATATCCGCCTTCAAGTGGTCTCTCCATTAAGTAGTGTCACAGTTTTGTAATTATGTACAGAGTAAAGCGGAATTCGTGCTATATATATTATACAACAGGACAGAATCTTGAGTATGCCACGTGCCCTATGTTTGTTTTTGAAATTAGGGATTCACCACTATCCAAGGGGTTCTGCGTCATTATGGGCTCTCATGAGCATAGGCCTGTGGTTATAGCTATAGTTTGTGTATAGAGAATAAGTTAAAGGAAGAAAGAATACAGAGGGAACAATATAATTTCGAGTAAAGGACTAAAGACATTATCCCCAGGACAGAGGAGATGTCTGGTTTAAGCCAGGATTGGGCTAGAGCCCTAATTGCCGCTATGGTGATTTTGTATAGTAGTTTTCTTTCATGTGTGGTCCACCCTTCTACCGTTCTGCTCAGCATTGTATATCCATTGATGTGTAGATCAGGTGCTCGCTGGAATATGAGGTCTCTAATCGTTATCCTGTAGTACTGTATTTGAGGGCATTCCCACCACATCCATCTGTAGGGACCTTTTTCATATGGTACAGTTTTACTGGTGTGGTGTACCACTGAAACATTGTTTTATACGATTGCTCCTGGTGGGATACACAGATTGACGTGGTGGAATTAGCTTCCCATATTTCCTGCCCATCTATACCTTCCAGTGCCTCCCCTAGGTCCATCTCCCATTGGTCAGCATATGACAGCTGTCCCCATCCTGTGGTCTCTGAGCAGAGGTGAGCATACAACAAGGTGATCAGGCCTTTTTGCATTGATTCATTCAGACACATTCTTTCAAAAAATGTCATCAATTTGTGGGCTGCTTCCCTGATATACGGTTGTTTTGCAAAAGATATATTAAAATAATGCTGGAGTCAAGTGTCTCCTTTGCTTGAGGCCCTCGAAAGTTATTATTTCTCATGTAAGTGGCAGATCCTTTGCAGTCCTGCCGTTTCTAGGTTTCTAATGTCATGAGCTGTCATCCCTGATGTAAAAGCTTTGTTGTGTAGGAACGGCTTTAATGGTGCTAGGTTTGAAGCCAGGTTATATTTCGTGGCCGAGGAGCACCAAATTCTTAATGAATTTAGGATGGCCGGGCAGGATGTCCGCAGCAGCGCTCTATGGTCCCTTGGTTGCCTAAATAAGGAACTGTGGGAGGTCTGCTCCCATCAAGAGGGACTTGAGATCAACCCATTTCCATTCCTCCAAGGGGGCGTGCCACGTAGCTATTTTGGCCAGTTGCGATGACAGGTAGTAAGAATGTAGTAGGCCTAAGCCTCCACGCGTCTTTGAGCGATACAGTATGAGGTCTATTTAATTTATTCTGCCACACGAACGAGCCAATCACTTTCTGTAGTGGTGCCAGTTAGGTTGTAGTCAGTGGTAATGGGAGTGCCTGAAACAGAGTATGCAAGGTAGGATATTCATTTTAGCAGAGTGCTCATGGCCAATCCATAAAATGTGCTTTTCGATCTAAGTCTCCATATCTTTCATCAATTGTTTCATCATTGGGGGGTAATTTAGGTTGTATAATCTAGATAGGTGCGCTGTTAGGCGAATGCCAAAATATTTAATGGACCAGCTCTCTATTTAAATGTGGTGCAGACAGCCTTATCGGGAGGTCACTGGACTTTTCCATGTTCGCCCTGTACTCCGATATCAGACCGTATTGTGTGCTGCCATGGTGTCTTTCGGGTTAGTTATTGTTAATAGGACATCGTCCACATAGGCAGATACTAGAAATTCTTGTCCCCCCACTTTGACACCATGTATGTTAGAATGCTTGAGCAGTGCCTGCAGTAGGGGCTCCAGCGACAGGACGAACACAGGGGAGATAACAGGCAGCCCTGCCTTGTGCCATTACTCATTTGGAAGGGCTGAGGGTGGGCACCTGCGAACCTAAACTGTGCTGCAATGTTGCTATACATTGCTTTAATTGTGGATATATAGGATTGTGGGAATCCTAGATGTGACAGAAGAGTTACCAGATAGGGTCATTTTACCCTATCGAAGGTCTTCTCAGCGTCAAGGGAGACCACTAGAGATGGGGTTTCAGTTGCGGCTTGTCGCCATATGATATTTATATTTCTACTGGTATTTTCAAATAGTTGTCTGCCAGGAAAAAAGCTGTCTTGGTCAGCATCTATGAGTTTGGTTAGGAAAGGATTTAGTCCATCAACTAAGATTTATGCCAGTATTTTAGTGTCGTGATTGATGTGGAATCAATCAATCAATTGATTATCTTGTGTATCTGCCCCCGGCCAAATTAAAGAAACAATGCGTGCACGCTCCTGAAGTAATTCACACCAGACAACAGCCATTTTAACTCCCAGACACTGTTTGGACTTTTCAACACGGTGCCATCTCGCCAGTATTTGTTGCACAGAGACATCGTGCGGTGGTTTTGGACTATACAGCAGGAGACACATTATACAGTGATTGTTTTTTATTTAGCCTGTATATGTTCTGCAGAATCTGCATTAAACTGTATTTTCCAAAGTACTGAACGGATCTGGGTGAATTTTGGCCATGTGGTTCACCCAGATCCCCCAGTTCCAAGGATATATATGGGGTTATTGCATGTTTTGGGGTCCCTGTGATGTGTTTTATGAAACTGTATGTAGCGGATGGCACTGGGCTGTCCTACAAATATACTGTAGATCACTGCATTCGTGTATCTGCTGTGTTTTATATGTGTTAAAAAGAATTGTATTCCTCTGATTGTTCGGTAGTTTCATTCCCTTAGTTTATTCGAATGAAACTACCGAACAACCAGACCTCCCCTGTGTGAAGTGTGTCCTCAATTACCCGTTGCAACATTGTTGCGAACGGGTAATTGAATAGTAAGTAGCCGTCCTTTGTTCTCGGGGGTGGCCGCCATTCGACAAACGAACACGTGGCGGCGGCCATTTTAAAACTCCCGAACAGCGGTGTTTTGCCGTCGAGTGTCTGGAACTAAAATCGGACACTCGAGTAGGCGAACACCGCTGAGACCTCCACAACCGTTCGGTTCCAAACTACCGAACGGCCCCTCGTTCGGTAGATAGAAAATACCGAACGAGGGGATTCAGGCGAACCCTCCCTAGCCTCTATAGCTAGAGGCTTTCGTGTATTTTGTTCCCTTATGCCAGGACCGACCGCAGGGCCCATTCACATGGAACCGTATTCGGCTATCTCAGTTAGTGCGGTCGGTCATTTTATTCCCTCCATACATTTCCCGAACCCCTGGTCTGATCTGGGTGATTTTTGGATATGTTGTTCACCCAGATCAGGGGTATCCGGGGATGTAGGATTTAAAGAGGTACCCCTACGTTTAGGGGTACATCCAGAAACGGGGGGAATTACTGTACTGGATAAGGGGATTATGATGCTGGCTGAGGGGAGGAGATGTGTGGGAGGTTACCAGGACAGGATTGGCTACTGTAATAATTACTGTAAATCCCTCCCTTGCATGGGAGCATGCTTTATAAGGAGACTGTGGATTAAAGCTTTCAGTTCTGCTCCTGAAACTGTGTGTCGTCCAGTTATTGGGATTGCTGTGGGGATATTGCTGTTATTTTACCTGCTGGAAACCTTGCCTTTGGATTTATTATTTACTTGTTCCTGAGCCTCACTTGGACTATAAGCGGAGATACCCTGGGGAATATTGCATCTCCGCTACACTGTATTTCTCTGGCTTTTGTGTGGGAGTGTCTGTGTGTATTGTATGGATTGATTGGCTGTTTTGTAATGCCCTGTGGGCTGTACTATGTTTGTGGATTGGGAATAAAAGAGACTGTATGTGACCGTACAGAGTGTTCCTGCTTAACCCTCAAAGTGAAGTGTCGTCTCATTATTGGGGGAAGGATTTATTGTATGCTGTTCCAGTTTAACTGCTAGGAGAGTAAACCTATTCGTATGGTTCCTATTCAACTGTCTACAGCATTCATATGCTTGAGAGGATTCATATGCTTCTCCGGTTCGGTGGTTGTGGTGTCTGCTGCAGTGCTTGGAGTCCTCAGGAAGCGCTAGGAGCATCCTTTAACGGAGGTACCAAGTCGGGGTGCCAGGTGATCCGTTACAATTGGTGGCAGCGCTGGGATTCGAATTTACACAGCAAAGCAACGTTCGGCAGATTTTTAAACGAATCAAGGAACGGTCATTCGGGAATTAGCACATTCGAATAAACCCCACGAACAGCCGGTGAATGGGAACAAATTACGCCCTGCTAAAACGGAGCACATTAAAGGAGCTGCTGGAAGCCAGAGGAGCAATCGCCAGTAACAAGGCAAAGGCTGTCCTAATTACAGAGCTCATGGAAGGAGACAGAGCCGCAGCTGCTGCGGCACCTCAAATGGAGAGAGAAACACATGAATTTACAGCCGAATTCCAAGCACGAATGGCTCTATTCCCTGCACCCTCATCTGCAGAGATGGTTGACAGGCTTTTCGGTGATGTACAGGAGTACATCATGTCCAGGAGAACCCCAGGGAACCAGCAAGCCGGGGAAAGAGCCGCAACGCCAGTCCATAACTTCCCAGGGAAAGCCAAAATCCCATATCAAGCCTTTAAAAGCTATGTGGAGGCGGACGGTGGCGTTGACGACTATCTACAGGTCTTCGAGAGACTGTGTTTGCTGCATGAGATTAACGATGCAGACAGAGTACCCCTACTAGCAGGGAGATTATCTGGGCGAGCCGCTGAAGCGTACCGGGCAGTACCAGATGAGGATAGTAGGGATTACAATAAGGTGAAACGGGCCATTCTAGCCCGGTATGCCATCACATCAGAGGCGTACCGAAGGAAGTTTCGGGACATTAAGAAACCCACCAAAGACACTCATGTGGAATGGGCGCACCAGCTGCAACGAGCTGCAAAGGGGTGGCTGGAGGCCGCCCAAGTTGATACATTGGAGGGTCTGTTCCAGCTAATGGTACTGGAGCAATTTTTCAATGGCGTCCCTGCCTATCTGCAAAACTGGATTCGGGACAGAGAGCCACACACCCTGCAGGAAGCGGCAAACATGGCAGACGAGTTCCAGGACAATCGGAGAGATCAACCCGTAACAACCAGAGCCGCCATCCCCCCTACAACAACCAGCACTCCAGGGGGCCCCACAATTCACCAGCGACAAGGGGTAAGCCAGAATTCCTACCCCCCCAGATATTCAGCACGTCCACCAATCCAGTGCCATACCTGCAACCAGTCAGAGAGACTGCCCACGGAATCGGCCTCAACCCAGCTGGAATAACACAGCCCCAAGCAACCGTGCCGCAGTCCATTGTCTACAGGCCGAATCTTACCAGAATCTGGAGCTGGGTATAACCCTGGAGGAACCACTCGGCACCCTCCACGAGGTGAACCCCATCCAGGCCGCCTCCGATAACCGCCAAGGGCACCGCCAGGAAGTACACATGGAGGGGAGTTAAGTACAAGGACTTTGTGACTCTAGGGCCACCCTAACCCTAGTACGAAGTCATCTGGTACCCAAGCCCAAGCTCACGGGGGACTGTGTGGCTGTGCGGGTGGCCGGGGGAGCCATTTACAAAGTACCAACGGCCAAGGTGCACTTGAATTGGGGAGCGGGGCATGGGAATGTATATGTGGGGATGATGCAAGACTTGCCAGCGGATGTGATTTTGGGCAACGACTTGGGGGAGCTGACTTCAGCTTTTGTTCCACAGCCCACCATACAAGAGGCATACCCAGTTGTGACCCGTCAACAGGCTCGCACCACAGCACCATACGATCACTCTGAGGCTCAGGTAAGCAATGACCCTCCCCTACCCCCTGTCATGCCATGGGCCAATTCTATAGAGTTTGGGTCAGAAGTGGCCCTAGATCCCTCATTACAGGTATATAAAGACCGCATTGATAAAGATCAAGCAGGGTTGGAGGGGGAAAGATATATCTGGGATAAAGGACTACTATACCGGCACGCAGAGAAGGTAGTGTCCGGGTCCATACCTTTACCCATTAAACAGCTAATAGTGCCTCGAAAGTATAGGTTAGAGCTGTTACGCATAGCCCATGATATCCCCCTGTCTGGACACCTAGGCATCAGTCGTACCAAGCACAGGCTGACCCAAAATTTCTTTTGGCCAGGTATTTCCCAGGATGTTAGGCGATATTGCCAGACCTGTGATACCTGCCAAAGGGTAGGCAAGAGAGGGGACAGATACAAAGCCCTGACTACGGTCTCTGCCCATCATTGAAGAACCATTCAGTAGGGTGGCAGTAGACATCATAGGTCCCCTCGCAAAGCCAAGCCCCTCCGGCAAGAAATATGTCCTAACTGTGGTGGATTACGCCACCAGGTACCCCGAGGCAGTGGCCTTAACTAACGTGCACGCAGAAACGGTAGCCGAGGCCCTGATGAGAATATTCACCCGGGTAGGATTTCCCCGGGAGATTATCTCCGATAGAGGCACCCAGTTTACGGCTGAAGTGACCCATCAGCTCTGGAAGATATGTGGGATACAGCAAATCCTGAACTCCCCATATCACCCCCAGTCCAATGGGCTCTGTGAACAGTTTAACGGAACCCTGAAACAAATGATCCGCACGTTCATGGACACCCAAAAAGACTGGGAGAGGTTTTTACCCCACCTGCTGTTCGCGTATCGAGAAGTGCCGCAAGAATCCACCGGATTCTCCCCGTTCAAATTATTATTCGGGAGGAGAGTGAGGGGACCGCTTGACTTGATACGGGAACACTGGGAGGGAGACGAAACCATTAATGGCACCCCTATCTTACCATATGTGCTCGAGTTCAGGGAATGCCTGGAGAGGCTGACCCAAACCGTCCGAGACAATCTCCAGGTAGCGCAGCAGCGACAGCGCAGATGGTACGATAAGGGAGCCAGGGATCGCAGCTTCCAGGTGGGTCAAAAAGTGCTAATCTTGCGACCAGTCCACAAAGATAAGCTGCAGGCTTCCTGGCAGGGCCCATACAAGGTGGTGGAACAGATCTGTGACACCACCTATGTGATCGGCCCGGTTACAGGCACGGGAGGCAAACGCATGCTCCATGTGAAGACCTGTGCAAAGGGTACTGGCAGATTCCACTAGCGGAGGACGCCATCCCTAAGTCGGTCTTTGTCACCCCGTTTGGCCTGTATCAGTTTAAGGTCATGCCATTCGGGATGAAAAACGCCCTAGCTACCTTTCAGAGAATGGTAGACCGATTATTAGATGGGTTCCAGGAGTATGCCTGCGCGTATCTAGATGATATCGCCATATTCAGCCACTCCTGGCACGAACATCTGGTCCACATAGGAGCCATTCTAGACCGAATCCGAGAGGCTGGACTGACCCTAAAGCCCAGCAAATGCCATATCGATATGGCGGAAGTCCAGTACCTAGGGCACCGAGTAGGGAGTGGGCAACAGAAACCCGAACCCGCTAAAATAGAGGCAGTCACCCAATGGCCCACCCCTCGCACCAAGACCCAAGTGCTCGCCTTTTTAGGGACCGCCGGGTACTACCAGAAATTTGTGGCCAACTATAGCGCCCTTGCCAAACCCCTCACAGACCTGACCCGCAAGAACCTCCCTAAGTTAGTAGTCTGGGCCCCAGAGTGTGAGCAGGCGTTTCAACAGCTAAAGATGGCACTGGTTAACTCTCCTGTACTTTCTGCTCCTGATCCAACTAAACGATTTCTCGTTCACACAGACGCTTCTATGTTTGGATTGGGAGCAGTACTGAGCCAAGTTGGACCCGATGGCGGCGAGCACCCGTAGCTTATCTAAGCCGAAAACTTTTACCCAGGGAAGTAAGAGTGCCTGGCTGTGGTGTGGGCCCTCAAAAAGTTGCAACCCTACTTATACGGACAACCCTTTACTTTACTCACGGATCACAACCCGTTGGTGTGGCTGAACAGGGTGTCCGGAGACAACGCCAGGCTGCTGCTCTGGAGTTTGGCGCTGCAGCCTTTTGACTTTACTATCCACTACCGCCCTGGGAAGCAAAATGGCAACACCGACGGGTTGTCTAGACAAACAGACTTGGAGCCGTGATTCGTGAGTACTCCTCCGGACATCCCCAAGCCGATCCGTTGGGATCAGACTGTGTATGCCGGCTTGGTTCTGGGGGAGCATTGTGGCAAACCTAGCCACTTGGACATTATTTTGTACTGTCTCTTTAAGGGTTGCCGGTATGGGGTTCCTATTGTATGTTATAGCGTGTAATGTAATGCACTGTTAATAATGTATTGCCCTTTAGGGACATGGTTTGGGCATGATGGATTTGTGTTGTGCTGCTGCTGGCCCTTTTAAGAACCATCTGGGGACATACTGTGGAGTTACTGGGTGGCCACCATTTCCTGTATCAGAAGCACATGGTGAGAACAATGGATGGCGGCCATTTTAACTCCCAGACACTGTTTGGACTTTTCAACACGGTGCCATCTCGCCAGTATTTGTTGCACAGAGACATCGTGCGGTGGTTTTGGACTATACAGCTGGAGACACATTATACAGTGATTGTTTTTTATTTAGCCTGTATATGTTCTGCAGAATCTGCATTAAACTGTATTTTCCAAAGTACTGAACGGATCTGGGTGAATTTTGGCTATGTGGTTCACCCAGATCCCCCAGTTCCAAGGATATGCTTTTTATGGGGTTATTGCATGTTTTGGGGTCCCTGTGATGTGTTTTATGAAACTGTATCTCTCTGGCTGTGATAATTCGATTACCCATTGTGTTCAGTAATCATATCACAGCCAGAGGGGAGGATTTTGTGTGGGAGTGTCTGGGTGTATTGTATGGATTGATTGGCTGTTTTGTAACGCCCTGTGGGCTGTACTATGTTTGTGGATTGGGAATAAAAGAGACTGTATGTGACAGTACAGGGAGTTCCTGTTTTAACCCTCAAAGTGAAGTGTCGTCTCATTATTGGGGGAAGGATTTATTGTATGCTGTTCCAGTTTGACTGCTAGGAGAGTAAACCTATTCGTATGGTTCCTATTCAACTGTCTACAGCATTCATATGCTTGAGAGGATTCAAATGCTTCTCCGGTTCGGTGGTTGTGGTGTCTGCTGCAGTGCTTGGAGTCCTCAGGAAGCGCTAGGAGCATCCTTTAACGGAGGTACCTAGTCGGGGTGCCAGGTGATCCATTACACGGTCAATAATGATCAGGGAACAAAGGTCTTTGCCTGTCTTCAGAATCAAGACTATGGTAGCTAGGGGCATGTCCCTGTCCGGGGGGGTTACCTTCCCTATAGTCGTTAAAAAGGCTTGTGAGCTCTTCTCAAAAAACCTTATAGTACCCTCTGTCTAAGCCATCGGGTTCAGGGACCTTGTTTCCTTTGAGCCCTGCTATTGCCCTGTCAATGTCTTCGCCAGTTACTTTGGAGCTCAGAATGTCTATGGCTTCCGCACTAAGAGTTGGGAGTCCTAGGCCTTCAAGGAACAGTAAAGACCTCAGCAATATCTACAGGAGAGGTTTTTATTGAGCTCTTTGTGTTTAATGGGGGTTATGTGTGTGGCTGGTTATTCATCTGGACTGTGTGATGGCTTTTGCCGCGTTAGTGAGGAGTAATTCCCTGATGGACATCCTAACTGTTCCCTTCGTTCGAGTATTAGTATTCGCGATTGTTTTATGTTGTTGTTCTAAAAACCGCAGAGAGTCCAATAAATGTCTTAACATTTGGGTTTTTACATTTTGTTTTTTTTCCCCACTGTAGCTAATCTGATGAAGGTGCCTTTTATTACGGCTTTGTCGGTCGCCCATATGGTTCTTGGGCATTTCGGAGGAGTCTTTTAAGGAAATATTCCTGAATGTCTTTTCTGACAGCGGAAATTATCTGTGGGTCCCGTAGAAGAAGAGTTAAGCTTCCATGTCCAAGGTGAAGCTCTGCACTAGTGCCCTAACGATAAAGTTACCTCTGCGTGGTTTAATATAAAAAAAGAAGTGCAATCCTGAATTAGTTGTATCTTAGTGCAGCCTAAAAAAGACACAACCACCTCTTTTGGTTCTATATATAATACGTGCAGAAAATGTATATACAGTATCTCACAAAAGTGAGTACATCCCTCACATTTTTGTAAATATTTTATTATATCTTTTCATGTGACAACACTGAAGAAATGACACTCTGCTACAATGTAAAGTATTAAGTGAACAGCCTGTATAACTGTGTAAATTTGCTGTCCCCTCAAAATAACTCAACACACAGCCATTAATGTCTAAGCCGTTGGCAACAAAAGTGGGTACACCCTAAAGTGGAAATGTCCAAATTGGGCCCAAAGTGTCAATATTTTGTGTGGCCACCATTATTTTCAAGCACTGCCTTAACCCTCATGGGCACTGATTTCACCAGAGCTTCACAGGTTGCCACTGGAGTCCTCTTCTACTCCTCCATGACGACATCACGGAGCTGGTTAGAGACCTTGCGCTCCCCCACCTTCCGTTTGAGGATGCCCCACAGATGCTCAATAGGATTTAGGTCTGGAGACATGCTTGGCCAGTCCATCACCTTTACCTTCAGCTTTTTTAGCAAGGTCTTGGAGGTGTGTTTGGGGTCGTTATCATGTTGGAATACTACTGCCCTGCGGTCCAATCTCTGAAGGGAGGGGATCATGCTCTGCTTCAGTATGTCACAGTATATGTTGGCATTTATGGTTCCCTCAATGACCTGTAGCTCCCCAGTGCCGGCAGCACTCATGCAGGCCCAGACCATGACACTCCCACCACCATGCTTGACTTTAGGCAAGACACACTTGTCTTTGTACTCCTTGCCTGGTTGCCGCCACACACGCTTGACACCATCTGAACCAGATAAGTTTACCTTGGTCTTATCGGACCACAGGACATGGTTCCAGTAATCCATGTCCTTAGTCTGCTTGTCTCCAGGAAACTGTTTGCGGGCTTTCTTGTGCATCATCTTTAGAAGAGGCTTCCTTCTGGGACGACAGCCATGCAGACCAATTTAATGCAGTGTGCAGTGTGTGGTCTGAGCACAGACAGGATGAACCCCCACCCTTTCAACCTGTGCAGCAATGCTGGCAGCACTCATATGTCTTTTTCCCAAAGACAACCTCTGGATTTGACGCTGAGCACGTGCACTCAACTTTTTTGGTCGACCATGGCATGGCCTGTTCTGAGTGGAATCTGTCCTGTGAAGCGGCTGTACGGTCTTGGCCACCGTGCTGCAGCTCAGTTTCAGGGTCTTGGCAATCTTCTTACAGCCTAGGCCATCTTTATGTAGAGCAACAATTATTTTTTTCAGATCCTCAGAGAGTTCTTTGCCATCAGGTGCCATCTTTAACTTTCAGTGACCAGTATGAGAGAGTGTGAGAGCAATAACACTACATTTAACACACCTGCTCCCTATTCACACCTGAGACCTTGTAACACTAACGAGTCACATGACACCTGAGAGGGAAAATTACTTGAGCCCAATTTGGACATTTCCACTTAGGGGTGTACTTACTTTTGTGTGTTGAGTTATTTTGAGGGGACCGTAAATTTACACTGTTAAACAGGCTGTACACTTACTACTTTATATTGTAGCTGAGTGTCATTTCTTCAGTGTTGTCACATGAAAAGATATCATAAAATATTTACAAAAATGTGAGGGGTGTACTCACTTTTGTGAGATACTGTATATACATTTTCTGCACATATTATATATAGAACCAAAGAGGTGGTTGTGTCTTTTAGGCTGCACTAAGATACTACTTATTCAGGATTGCACTTCTTTTTTTATATTAAACCACGCAGAGGTAACCTTATCGTTAGGGTACTTGTGCAGAGCTTCACCTTGGACATGGAACCTTAACTCCTCTCTTCTACGGGACCCACAGATAATTTCCGCGGTCATAAATGACATTCAGGAATATTTCCTTAAGAGACTCCTCCGAAATGTCCCCAGGAACCATTTGGGCGACCGACAAAGCCGTAATAAAAGGCACCTTCATCAGATTAGCTACAGTGAAAAAAAACAAAATGTAAAACACAAATGTTAAGACATTTATTGGACTCGATGCGGTTTTTAGAACAACAACATAAAACAATCGCGAAGGGAACAGTTAGGATGTCAATCAGGGAATTACTCCTCACTAACGCGGCAAAAGCCATCACACAGTCCAGATGAACCTTCTATGAGAAGGTGAATAAAATGGACACACTTTTAGCAAGATCACTGAGACCCAGACAGAAACACACACACATAAACTGCAGTAAACACAAAGACGGCTCAATAAAAACCGCTCCTGTAGATATTGTTGAGGTAAACAATATCCGCTACCTCCGCCTTTGTGCAAGGAGGAACAGGAGGAGCACTCCCATGGGACATTTCTGAGGAGTCTTTTAAGGAAATATTCCTGAATGTCCTTTCTGACCGCGGAAATTATCTGTGGGTCCCATACAAGAGAGGAGTTAAGCTTCCATGTCCAAGGTGAAGCACTGCCAGAGCCCTGCAAAATAACCTCCAGCAGGCCACAAATGTGCATGTGTCTGCTAAAACAGTCAGAAACAGACTTCATGAGGGTGGTATGAGAGCCCGACGTCCACAGGTGCAGAACGTTTGTCATTTGCCAGAGAATACCAAGATTGGCAAACTCGCCACTGGCGCCCTGTGCTCTTCACAGATGAAAGCAGGTTCACGCTGAGCACATGTGACAGACGTGACCGAGTCTGGAGACGCCGTGGAGAACGTTCTGCTGCCTGCAACATCCTCCAGCCAGTGGCGGATCCAATTGCCCCGGAAATCCGCCGGTCTCCCTCTCCCCTGCCAGCACATGCAGGTGCTAGCCCTGCAATGTGCCTGCGGACCAGGGAGGGAGATCAGAGAGGGAGGAGAGAGGACCCGGGAGCTCTGCCTGCAGCTCCTCCGGGTCCTCCTCTAGCGAGATTTGGAGCGTTGCCGTGGTAACTCCAAATCTTGCGAGAGTGAACTCTAACCCAGGAGCGCTGGCTAGAGTTCACTGTCCCCACTGGGACCACCAGGGATTCACCACTGGACCACCAGGGATTCACCACTGGACCACCAGGGAACGAAATATGTCCCCCCTCCTCCTCAATAAAGGTAAGAAGGGAGGGGGTACATAGAATATTTATTTTAATTAAATAAAAAATAAATACATATATTATAAAATCAAAAAAAGCCCCCCCCTACCCTTATCACACACTCTATACACATACACCCCCATACACACACACACACACATAATACACCCCCATACACACACACACACATACTGCCCCCCATACACCCCCATACACACACACACACATACTGCCCCCCCATACACACACTGCCCCCATACACACACATACTGCACCCCCATACACACACATACTGCCCCCCCATACACACTCTACACACACACACACACTGCCCACCCTCACACCTACACTGCAATACTCACACACACACACTGCAACTGTTACACACATACTGTCCCACACATACATTGCATCCCTGACATACACTGCCACCCTCACTCACATACTACAACCTTCACACACACACTGCTCACACACTGTCCCCCTCACACACACACATACTGCACCCCTTACACATTGCACCACTCACACACACCACTGCTCCTATGCCCTACTACAGCCCCATTTCCCAGCAGACCTCAGGTAAATTGTCAAACTGTTCTTAAACGGTTTGACTACTTACTCTGGGAGGGGGTCCCGGCACTATTGACACCATAACCACTACACTGAGCTGTAGTGGTTATAGTGTCTGGATTATTTCTTTAAATAATCTACAAGTGCCCCTCCCGAGATCAGGCTCTGGAACCGCCACTACCTCCAGCATGACTGGTTTGGCACTGGGTCAGTAATGGTGTGGCATTTCCTTGGGGGGCCTCACAGCCCTCCATGTGCTCGCCAGAGGTAGCCTAACTGCCATTAGGTACCGAGATGAGATCCTCAGACCCCTTGTGAGACCATATGCTGGTGCGGTTGGCCCTTGGTTCCTCCTAATGCTAGACCTCATGTGGCTGGAGTGTGTCAGAAGTTCCTGCAAGACAAAGGCATTGATGCTATGGACTGGCCCGCCGGTTCCCCAGACCTGAATCCAATTGAGCACATCTGGGACATCATGTCTCGCTCCATCCACCAACGTCACGTTGCACCACAGACTGTCCAGGAGTTGGCAGATGCTTTAGTCCAGGTCTGGGAGAAGATCCCTCAGGAGACCATCCACCACCTCATCAGGAGCATGCACAGGCATTGCAGGGAGGTCATACAGGCACGTGGAGGCCACACACACTACTGAGTCTCATTTTGACTTGTTTTAAGGACATTACATCAAAGTTGTAATAACCTTAGCCCTGCTTGTGAAAACAACACAGGGTTGGTGGTATCTATGCTTTTTGATATACTTTCATATGTATAAAATATTTTTTAAGTATATAACCGGCGTATTAGTACAAGGAACTGATAGCCCAAATAGAATCTTTGATAATGCCAAAGTTCAACCAATAAAAAATAAAATATAAAAAGTATAAAAGAGTGACTTGTCTTTTAAAACAGATCAATTTATTCAATAAAGATTAAAAAGCAGTTCCAAATATATAAAAAAATAACGATCAAAATCAGAGGCTGGCATATAGTCCGATGTATAGAGAATGAGATAACCTGTAGTCCAGACCCGGATGGATAAGGATGGTGATAGTTGATGCTCTCTCTGTGTTCTGGCAGCCAGTGAGGGCGGCGTGTGTGTTCCCTTGCGTCTCACCTCCGACCTCACATAGAGAGGTGAGCTCCAGTCTTACGCGTTTCGTAGGGTACTGCCCTACTTCATCAGAGGGTTCTAATCTGCACAGTCTATGACAGTCTATATATACCTGTGTACAAGTCACTAATTACATTTATAAAGTATTCAATAAAACATTACCTACAATTAAAAATTGGTTTGAGTTTGAATAAAGAGTCAGGAATATGTGTGTTATTTCTACTTAGTGTTCACTCGTTTCTATTACATATAAATCAATAATCTATTTTGTACAGACATATACACCATCATTCTTTTAATTAGTTAGTGCTGTGGATAGTTTTATACGTTGAATAAATGAATTAATAGAAAAAAGTCTAAGTATAAATGTAATTTAAATATTAAGGATTAAAAGTTAGAATTTAGTTTTATTATGGGACTCATTCTGACACTTTTTATAACCTTCAATGAGAGCTGTATATAAAGAAACTTCGGGGGATTCAGTGGTATCATGACAAAAATCACAATTATAGGATACATTGTTCTATCATATTTGTATGATACATAATTGCCTTGATATGGTGATATACATACTGATTTCATCAAAATAGAGGAATGATTTTGACAGGGTATTACAAGAAAAATGATATTCGTTTACCACCTTACTAGCATTATACATAGGTGGATCTTTTGGAGTATGACTGTAACAAGAAATTAGTAATGAAATAAGAGAATATATGGAGGATGAGAGAATGTGGGAAAGATGTGCTCAAATCTTAAGATAAGAAGGGTTGAAAAACGTTATAGTCCAAAATGTATGTGCTAGTTATAAAGTTGCAGGAGTTAATGAAGGCAGTGACGGAATATTCCAATCAAAGTTGAAATACAATGTTGAGATGAAGTGTATAGGTGGAATAAATATGCAGCATGCATAAATTGTTATAAATATAAGCATGAGTATGGGAGTTATTTGTCTATGCTCATATGTGAGAGTATATTAACTTAGGACATAATAAATAAACAGCTAGTATTGCCACTACAGGTTATTTACATGTAAAGATTGCTTTTGAAGTGGCATCAGGAAAAGTACCGATATTAGACATGTGCAATTAATTTTGTTCCGAATGTCCAAATAGCTGAATAGCCAAATTGCTGAAGTGCCGAAGTTCCGAAAGTTCTGAAGTGTCAAAGTTTTGAAGCACAGTATTGCCGAAGTACTAATATACCTACCCAGTGGAAGAATGAAGAATGTTACACTGTATACAAGTTTAAATAAAAAGTATACAAACATAGCCAGGATTCAGATGTAAGCATTTGCAACACTTACAACAACAATCAAGTAACACACATTCATATAAAATGTAAGTTACTTAAAGCGGCACTGTCATGCCAAAGTTACCTTTCCTCAATCTCTTCCTCTTCTCCCCCTCTCTCAGGATCTGTTCTTTTATTCCTGTCTTCTTTAGTTTTCTTTAAAATCATAAGACAAAGTAGGGACTCTTTGCCTTATGGAGGATTCCTCCACTTGACCAGCTCTGACCAGCGGAGAAGCAAAGTGTGCTTCATTTCCGCTGGTCAGAGCAATTTTCCCATGATCCTTACCTTTCCTCTGTGTTCCCGCGAGGCTTCCTGTCACTTTACACGAAACTGCCAAATTGCGTTCTAACTGAATGAGAACAGTATGTTTGTTTCTTTTAGAACGCAATTCGGCATTTTATTAGGATCGCAATTTCATTCGAATGAATGAAACTCTGATCCTATTCATGCTGTGGCTGCACCTTGCAGCCGCTTAGTAGATAACTCCCTAATTCCCAGCTGACGGGGAGGAGAAGAGGATCTACTAAAAGGCTAAAAGACCTAAATTGGTCTTTCAGCTAACTTTACTAATACCAAGTAAAAATTACTTAGTATTAGTAAATAATATGCCCCTACTCGCTATACCGCGAGTAGGGGCATGTCTGGTAAACAGTGAGCAGCCTGTGGCTGCTCACGGTAAAAAAACAAAAACATTATTGGCCCCCACCCAGTGGCGTACACATGACCCATGGGGCCCCGGTGCGAAAATTGATCCGTGGGCCCCCCCTCCCTCCCCGCGCGCGGGCCGGGCCGCAACACATGACGGTGGGCACCTGGTCGCAGAGGTTACAGGGCTGCGACCGCAGTATGTACGCCAGTGCATGCAGATGCACACACATTTAAAGGACCACTTCAGCTTAATGAAGTGGTCTGGGTGCCAGGTCCAGCTAGGGTTAACCCATTTTTTCATAAACATAGCAGTTTCAGAGAAACTGCTATGTTTCTGAATGGGTTAAGCCTTCCCCTATTTCCTCTAGCGGCTGTCCTCTCACTGTGATTTTCACAGTGAGACCACGCCAGCGTCCTTAGGAAAGCATTATGAATGCTTTCCTATGTGACCGGCTGAATGCGCGCGCAGCTCTTGCCGTGCGTGCGCATACAGCCGACGGGGAGGAGAAGAGGAGGATCGGAGTAGGAGAGCTCTCCGCCCAGCGCTGGAAAAAGGTAAGTTTTACCCCTTTTCCCCTTTCCAGAGCGAGGCTGGGGAGGGTCCCTGAGGGGTGAGGGGCACCCTCGGGGCACTACCAGTGCCAGTAAAAGGGGTGGCCGAACACCGGCTTTATAGTGGTCGCTAAAGGACCACTACAGACACCCAGATCACATCAGCTCCAATGGGGGTTGTCTGGGTGTCCGCGTCCCTCAGTTTTAACCCTGCGGCTGAGAAGCATAGCGGTTTCAGAGAGCACCGCTGAGGTTAATCCCAAGCCTCTAGTGGCTGTCTCACGGACAGCCGCTAGAGGAGCACACTGAGCGTCCATAGGAAAGCATTGAGTAATGCTTTCCTATGGGCGGTTTGAATGCGTGCGCGGTCGCATTCGGAGCTGAGAGGCTGAGGGATCCTCAGCGCCAAGGGAGTCCGGCGCTGGAGAAAGGTAAGTGCTGAAGACACACACACTCTCACTTACAGACGCATACACACTGGCTAACAGACACACACATTTACTGACAGAGACACACTCAGCGACAGACATACATACACACTCACTTACAAAACATACACTCATTGACAAACACACACTCACTAACAGACATCAAACAGACTCAAACACACACACACTCAGTAAGACACACACAGTAACACACTCACTGACACTCACTAGCAGACACACACGCTAACACTCACTCTAACACACACTAACACTCACACTCACTAGCAGACACACACTAACACTCACACTAACTAGCAGACACACACACTCTCACTCTAACACTCACACTAACACTCACTAGCAGACACACTCACTCTAACACTAACACTCACACACACTAACACTCACACACACTCTAACCCTCACACTAACCCTCACACTAACCCTCACTCTAACCCTCACACCAGGTCCGGACTGGGAGAAAAATTCGGCCCGGGCATTTTTTTAACACAGCGGCCCACTAAAAAGGGGGCGGGGCAGAGGAGGTGTGTTTTGTCATCACCAATGACAAACACGCCTCCTCTCAAAGTGAGCATGTTGGTTCAATGCTCTTCCAGGGCAGACCATGCGCAGAGCTCTACTGAAGAGCTCTAGCATGAGAAAAAAGTCCTGTATTTGTTCTGCACAGTGCAAACAAATTTAATAACATGCTTGCACTGTGTTTCCTTGCAACTTGTCTCTGGTGTCTCTATAAATGGATACCAGGAGACAAAAGGCCAGGAAAGAGTATTGTGCATGTGTTTGGAGCCTGCTTGTGGTATTGCATGTGTGTAGAGTGAGCTGGTCGTGGTGTGGTATTGTGCAATAAGGTCGGTTTTAGTCGTGTTGTGTTTGTGGTGTAATGTGATGCATATGTGGCTCAGGGACCCCCTCCCGCCCGGCTCTGGAAAGGGGTTAAAACTTACCTTTTTCCAGCGCCGGGCGGGGAGCTCTCCTCCGATCCGCCCCGTCGGCTGAATGCGCACGCGCGTCAAGAGCTGCGCACGCATTCAGCCGGTCGCATAGGAAAGCATTTATAATGCTTTCCTATGGACGCTTGCGTGCTCTCACTGTGCTTTTCACAGTGAAAAGCACGCAAGCGCCTCTAGCGGCTGTCAATGAGACAGCTGCTAGAGGCTTTGGGGGAAGGCTTAACCCATTGATAAACATGTTTATAAAACAATGGGTTAACCCTAGAAGGACCTGGCACCAAGACCACTTCATTAAGCTGAAGTGTTCTGGGTGGCTAGAGTGGTCCTTTAAGAGTGTAGTGTGTGTGTGTGTGTATATATATATATATATATATATATATATATATATATATTTGGAAGTATGTGTGTGGTGCAGTGTGTTGGGGGGGTTCTGTGTGTATGTGAGGGTGCGGTGTGTGTGTGTGAGGGGTGCGGTGTGAGTGATGGGTGTGAGAGTGCCGTGTGTGAGAGTGCCGTGTGTGAGAGTGCCGTGTGTGAGGGTGCAGTGTGAGCGTGCTGTGTGAGAGAGTGCTCTGTGAGAGTGCTGTGAGAGAGTGCTGTGAGTGTGATGGGTGTGAGAGAGTGCTCTGTGAGAGTGCTGTGAGAGAGTGCTGTGTGTGTGTGAAAGTGCTGTGTGTGATGGGTGTGAGAGTGCTGTGTGTGTGTGAGTGCTCTGTGAGAGTGCGCTGTGTGTGATAGTGCTGTGTGTGATGGGTAAGAGAGTGCTGGGTGTGAGTGATGGGTGTGAGAGTGCTGTGTGAGAGTGATGTGTGTGATGGGTGTGAGAGTGCTGTGTGAGAGAGTGCTGTGTGAGAGAGTGCTGTGTGTAATGTGTGTGAGAGTGCTGTGTGTGATGGGTGAGAGTGCTGTGTGTGATGGGTGTGAGAGTGCTGTATAAATGTTATTGTGTGTGTGTGTAGGGGGGGTAAATAAAAAAATAAAAAAAAAGTCATTATTTCCCCCCCTCCCTTCTTACCTTTAGCCTGGGAGGGGGGGTCCGGCACGCTGGAAGGCGGGGTGGCAGTGTTCCCTGGTGGTCCTCGTGGGTGAGTGAACTCTAGCCTGTGAGGCTAGAGTTCACTCTCGCGAGATCCGGTCATTGCCATGGCAACGCGCCGGATCTCGCGAGAGGAACCCGGCGGAGCTGCAAGTTAGAGCTCCGCCGGGTCCTCTCTCCAGCCTAGCTGGCTGTCTCCTTCCCTCCCTCCGTCCCCGCCGGCGGCCGCATGTGGGCCGGTCAGGGAGATCCTTGATCCCCCCACCGGCCCGTCGTGACAAACAGCGGGGCCGGCGCTAGGAGAGTGCCGGCCCTGCATAGACCGGCAGGGGAGATCCTGTGATCTCCCCTGCCGGCCTCGGCCCATGGCCACCGCGGCCCACCGGGCATTTGCCCGGTGTGCCCGATGGCCAGTCCGGGCCTGCCTCACACTAACCCTCACTCTAACCCTCACACTAACCCTCACACTAACCCTCACTCTAACCCTCACACTAACCCTCACTCTAACCCTCACACACACTCAAACACTAACACATGTTTGTTTGTTTTTTTAAAATGTAATCCCCCCAGCCTCCTTGCCTTTTGGAGTGCTGGGGGGACTCCCTGGGCTCCTGGGCGGGTGGCCGGTCGGGCAGGCAGGCGCGCGCGCGCGCGAGGGAGCACTCAGTGCTTCCTCTTCAGCTCATTCGCGCGCCGTGTAGGGATGCCGGCGCCGGAAGATGACGTCATCTTCCGGCTCCGGTATCAGTGCGGTGCGCGAGGGAGCTGAGTAGGAAGCACTGAGTGCTCCCTCGCGCGCCCACCTGCCTGCCCGACTGGCCACCCGCCTGCCGGGGTCAGCAGGGCCAGCCTCGGGGGGCCCTGGGGTGGTCGGCTCCTGGGCCCCCCAGGAGAAGAGGCTGGCCCTGTGGCTACATACCGGGTCGCAGGGGCGGCTGGGCCCCCTGGATGGCCGGGCCCGGTCGCAGCCGCGACCCCTGCGACCCTGGTATGTACGCCACTGCCCCCATCCCTAAACGACGGGTGGGGGCCCTAAAATAAGGGGGGAGACCTAATGTCCCCCCCTGGCCCCCACCCCTGCACGGTCGGTGGGGGTCATAATGATAATGGGGGGGCCTACTGCCATAAAGATAATGAGGGGGGTGACCTACTGTCCACCCCCCC
>OW240918.1:97736019-97752167 GCA_933207985.1 Pelobates cultripes | reverse complement strand
TATCTTCATATTCTATTGCTAACTATGGTATATTTCTTGGTTAAACCCTTAGATCCTTGTACTAATCTAAGATTCCACCGTTTCTACGCAGTTAACCTGCCACGATTAAACAATCTCTGTACTTTAAACAAAGGTATAGTTCACTCTCTTTTCAATACTAGACCTCACGCGGTCTCAACTCCATTACTACCTTCCCTCAGGCTTACGCCCAAGATACGTTATGTCTTTACTACTTGTCTACACAGACTTTCGGTCATACGGCCACCAGGCTCAAGAAGACACCAAAAACCTGACACGGTACTCAGCCATACCTTCAGGTACTTACATCCTTACTCAAGTACGTCCATTCGCTACCCCAAGGCCTCATTCTGCCTTCTCGCTCATATCCAAAATCATCCCATTCCTACACCTAAACCTCCCAGATCCCTCAATGCAGGATCTCACGTCGTGCCCCTAACAAACCTTCTCCCTATACTATTCATACGACATCACGATACGTATAAACACATCAACATCTGTCTTAAACCCCCAGGATTCTTCCTCAAAGACAACATTTAAGACCAGACTCTCTACACTTACCAGGAGGCTCCAGATACCATTTGCGACCAGTCAAGGTTAGTATCCACACACCATTCCAGTCCTCTAACTTTACACTTTAGCATACTATCGAACTGGCTATACGGCACAGGCTAATGCCTTAGCCCACCCTATCAGGAAATCTGATCCCGCGAGGCCTACCACCCCCACCCCACCTCAACACGGAGGTACGGCCCCACGCCCAAATCATAGTTATAAGCCTCGCATGCCTTACTACAGGGCTCTAGTTAGGGCCTCGCCTGTCACGGCCACACGTTTTGATTTCTCTTATCGTCACCGAGAGGCCAACATCCCGCCACCACGTCTGTGGCACCTACGTCATAAGCCAAATCATAGGTAGAGCCTCTCATCGCCACTTGGCATTAGCAGGGCCTCACCTATCCAGTCATTCAATAGTTAAGTTTTTTGCCTCGGCATCTAGCATTAAAGTCCAGTTCTTCAAGACACACCACTCCCCATACCCCCCTTCTTACCTCACTCCCCTTCTAATATATCTTTCACATAATCATTCCTTTTTAGAATGTCCCAAGAACCAATTCCAACCGAAGAACTGACAGAAGAAGCACCATTCACGCCAATCAGACCCGTGTCTCCAGGCGAATCACTCCCTCTTTCAACCCCCACGTCCTTGAGAGCATGGACTATTCCCAAAATCACAGCCGAGCTTAGGCTCAGGGGAATCCCCTTTCCGGCCACAGCTAGAAAGGCAGAACTTTACAGGCTGCTTACCCACCAAGTCCCCGAGCCTCGGCCGGGAACTAGCTCTCAAGGACAACCACCAAGTACCAGCACGGCCACCCAGGATACCCTGGCAGATATCTTGGCCAATCTACAGGCCCTCAATAGCAGGCTGTCTAAGGTGGAAAGCGCCATCTCCTCCTCAGGTACTAACACCGTAGTCCCAGTCTCTACCACGGCTGTACCTGCCATACCTTCATGTCCCTCTATACTCCCCCCTCCAGCACCTGGCACAGCCATCACACCTTTCGAGTCACCAGCACACTCCGTCCCAGATTCTATCAGGAAAGATATCCTTGACGGGAAGGATGTGTGTCTGGTGTCTTTACTCATAGCCTCTCAGGATGTACTCGAGAACAAGGCATACAATTATGGTGACATCTCTGTTGTGCTTAAAACGAGGGATCCCAGGCTTAATAAAAAATTGTCTATCCCCCAGTTTGTGATAGCTTTCGGCATATACCGTGACGTCATTTGCACGGTGTATCCCCATAGGAGAGAAGAGCTAGATCTCTATCTCCACAAGGTAGTGGATCTAGGCATCAAGTACGGGGGCTCTTCCTTCTATGACTACCACAAGTCAGTTTCAGCGAAGGCGGCGACCCATCTCAAGCAGTTCAACATTAGAATAAACTGGGGTCAGATGGACACAGAACTTTTCTGTCGCCACTTCGCTGGACTCAGGCCCCCGGCTTGTGCCATCTGTAATTCTACATCCCACATGGCGGACTTATGTCCCGTCGAATCAGATCCCACCACCTCCACTCCCACCCTTCACCCCACGTTCACACCTCACTCCTCTTTCACCCCTCACAACAAGCCAGCGGGTGGTCTTCGGGATAAGCTGGGTAGGCCCATCTCCTTTTTAGGTAAAGCGCAGGTGTGCAATAATTTCAACGCAGGCTCCTGCAGTTTCAGCGCCTGTAGATTATTGCACATCTGCTCCATATGTTTCAGGGCACATACCAGCAGGCACTTAGTGGATTTTCTCACCACAGGTTTCTCACAAGGGTTTCACACAGGCATAGTAGCCATTCCCCCAGGTACACTAGAATGTTCTAATCTCCTGTCTGCACGTTTAGACCCAGTCGCTGTAGACACTCTCATTTCCGCAGAAACCACTAACTGTTTCATGATCGGTCCCTTCACCTCTTCACCGTTTTCCTCCTGGCGCACTAACCCTATTGGTATTGCTATTCACAAATATTCTAATAAAAATGTCTTATTATCGATTTATCGGCACCGCACTCCTCTTTTGTTCCAAGCATAAACGCACTCATTCCAGCAGACGAATTCTCACTGCAGTATGTTACCATCGACGACGCCATACAGTCCATCATTACATCTGGTAATCGACCCTGACTCAGCAAAACAGACATCACTAACGCCTTTAAATTATTACCCATACACCCCTCACTCTGGCACTTACACGGTGTTAAATGGCGAGGGAATTATTACTTCTCAACACGACTCACTTTCGGTTCTCGAAGCAGCCCCAAACTTTTTGACATTTTCGCAGAGTCACTATGCTGGCTGCTTCTGAACGTCATCAGGTGTCACTCCATTATTCACTATCTAGATGACTTTCTACTGATAGAGCCAGGGTCATCAACACCCTCAGCAATCAAAAGTACTACCGCACTATTTTCCACACTTGGAGTCCCTTTGTCCCCAGCCAAAACTATAGGACCCACAACAAAGTTGACCTTTTTAGGCATAGAGCTCGACTCTGTCAAACTCAGAGCTAGCCTTCCCCACGACAAACTTTCACGATTGAGAGGGGAGATAGACACGTTCCTGCGGAATGACTTTTGCACCAGGAGAGAACTTCAGTCCCTTCTCGGATCTCTGAACTTCGCCATGCGCATCATTCCGCAGGGAAGGTCTTTCATATCCAGACTTCTTTGCCTGCTCCACGGAGTCCCGGACTCCGGCACAGTTTCTTTGGACCCCCACGCCAAGGCTGACTTAGCTATGTGGGGGAAGTTTTTGAAAGACTGGAATGGTATCTCCATGTTTATCCCCCTCTCTCCACCTCTTCACCCATCATCCACACAGACGCAGCAGCCAACACCGGTTTCGCAGCCATTTTCGGGAACCACTGGTTTAGGGGCCACTGGTCCACTGAGACGGATGCCTTGCCAGAATTCAGGGAGACCTCAGCCCTATTTGAAATTTACCCCATTGTGGCGGCCGCACACACCTGGGGTCATCTCTGGTCCGGCAAGGCAGTAAAATGCTACTCAGATAACTCGGCAGCTTGCGATATCATTAACAAAGGGCGCTCATCATCCCTGACCATCATGCGGCTGATTCGCAAGTTGACCTGGCTGGCAGCATCCAATCAGTTTCACTTAGTATGTTCTCACATCCTGGGTATTCACAACACCGCCGCTGACGCTCTTTCTCGTTCTCGATTCCAGGCATTTTCTCAGGCACTCCCAACGGCTCACCAACAGCCATCCAGGACACCACGGTTTCACGAACTAATCTTGGATTAAGCACACTCTTGCTTCACGCTAGATCACTCACTCACCAAGCATTATCACCCAACACTGCTATCACTTACAATATGGCACTTAACATATTTAACAAATTCACTGCAGAATTCGGGCTACAAGGTGACTTTTCTATCCAAACCATGGTGTCTTTTGCCTCTTTCTGCCACCTACACCTTAATCTGTCGCACAACACCATTAAACTTTACCTCACCGGGGTTCAGCACCACAGCCTCACCAATTTTCCTAACAGCACTCCTTTTTTGTCTTCATACCCCATTAAAAAGGTCTTGAAAGGTATATCAAAGATTTCACCTCCACTCACAAGCACTAGATTACCCATAGACGGGCCTATCTTCAGGTCACTTAGCAATCTCCTTGACACAGCCCCATTTGATAGCAACACCAATACGGTGATCAAATCTGCTATATATCTCGCTTTCTATGGTTTTCTCAGACCTAGAGAGTTCACCGTGGTTTGTCAAGGAGATATCGCGCTAAGCCTTAAAACTTCACACCTCACCAAGGTAGAGGATCACTACCTACTTTCTATCCCTACCACTAAAACCAACCGGTCAATACACCCTACAATAATTCCTCTCTTCCCTGTTGATAATGCCTGGTGTCCGGTGAAAGTTCTCGACCAACTACGGTCAACTCTTCACGCTCACCTGCCAGACTTAACATTACAAGGGCACCCGCTTACCACGGCAAAATTGATGTTACATGTCAGAACCCTGTTATCTAAGCTCGGACACAACCCAGCTGCATTCTCCGGGCACTCTTTCCGCATAGGAGCCGCCTCAGCAGCCTCTAGCACAAACGCACCGGTCCACATCATCAAAAGGCTGGGGCGATGGAAATCCTCCATATATAACGCATATATTCCGCAACCGGAGAAAGAGCTTCGCCAAGCTTTCAGGAACTTGGTCTTGTAAAATGCAATAAAGTGTGTATTTTCTCGAATTTATCTTTTGCCCTCTTTTATTTACAGGCCCACTCGTACGTTGGTTTCGGCACACCACAACCAACTTTGCTCACAGATACTATCCATTACGTATTTAAATTCCGAGCACAAGTAGAAAAGCCATTAGGCCTGAATTTGTGGGAGGAGTAAGTCCCCTACTTAAACTCCCAGCCCCTACTCACCGCTGCCGCTCAGCTGATTGTCCCCACCCACCTACACCCTGTTTTAACTACATTATCCTTGGTGGGCCCTCTTTTTATTTACAGGCCCACTCGTACGTTGGTTTCGGCACACCACAACCAACTTTGCTCACAGATACTATCCATTACGTATTTAAATTCCGAGCACAAGTAGAAAAGCCATTAGGCCTGAATTTGTGGGAGGAGTAAGTCCCCTACTTAAACTCCCAGCCCCTACTCACCGCTGCCGCTCAGCTGATTGTCCCCACCCACCTACACCCTGTTTTAACTACATTATCCTTGGTGGGCCCTCTTTTTATTTACAGGCCCACTCGTACGTTGGTTTCGGCACACCACAACCAACTTTGCTCACAGATACTATCCATTACGTATTTGAATTCCGAGCACGAATATATATATATATATATATATATATATGTATATGTATTGTGTCATAGTCTATGGGAGGGTAATAGAAGGAAGGTATTTAGGACCCAGACTCCTCCATAGCCTGTACTCATTCACCTTCCCAATTAGCAACTGCTGAGGCTTTAATTATCAGGTCTCAGAGCAGAAAGGAGGAGATACAATCTGACCTGCAGAGAGCAGGTCTGTGCAGAGCAGCACCAAAGTGCTAAAGGTTGGTGAAACCAATGTTTATTTTGTTGATTTGTGTAGTTTATTACCCCGGTTTAGTAAGGGACATTATTTTATGTTTAGTTAGTGCTCGAATATGAGCTAGGATTTTGTTTGTAGACATTCCTTTCTGTTTTGCTGAAGTTTTGAACAAACTGATTGCTGCATGGATTTTTTGTGCATGATGTAAATAAGCCACACCATTTTTGCATAAGAGACTGTTTTTCTATACCTGTTATCCTAGAGGACTGTGTTGCTTGGCCCATAAAGGTCACAGTGTGTGTGTGTGTGTGTGTGTATATATATATATATATATATATATATATTCAAATACACTTAGACATTGTGTATGTATGTATGTGATCGTATATATGTGTGTGTATGTATATATATATATATATATATATATGTATATATATATATATATATATATATATATATATATATATATAAATAATCGAAATATATATTTTATTTTACACTGTTTTAAAACTTTAATAAACTTTTGTACAGGCAGCAAAGCAGCTATGGACGCCTTCCGTCCATTTAAATGTGAGGTCTTCGCGATCACATGGCCCAGGAGGACCGGATCGTCAGCAGGGGCACTCCCTGGGATGTCAGGTAAGTCCCCCCATCACGATTCCACGCCGGCGAACATGTAAGTGGGAAGGACGGCGTGGACGTGCTGTCCTTAAAAGGAAATGTAAACTGTTTTTATTAAATCAGAAACTACTTGGTATTCATTTAAATGTGCACAGTGGTATGATTAATATATTCTAATTAATATAAGTGAAGTACTTCAACTGTTAAAATGTAACTGAAAGACAAGCAGAAACTTCACTTATCACAAACCTTTATTTATAATGATAAACATTTTCAGTTTGCCAGAGCTAAGGTCAGTCAATGGAAGGTAAAAGAGTATTATGGATTAACCCTTCCAGGTGATATACATGATGAATTTGGAAATTGATAACTTAGGTCACCGATTGCAAACAGGTGAAAAGATGTCAAAGATTATATATATATATATATATATATATATATATATATATATATATATATATATATATATATACTAAAATACATGTGTTTAAATATTTAAATTTATCTGTTTTTCAAATACCAAAAACTTTTTATTTGGTTTGTGATGATTAAAGGTACATATACCTTGTGGTAATGATCCTGCCACATCTATTGATTGTTCAATCAATACATCATACATGTAATTATGAATTCATATTCTGATTGTAACATACCCCACTTCAACCAGTTATAGTTATAACAGATTCTGATATCTATTGCTATGGAAAAATGTGTTAAAACCACTTATACAAAGGTAGAGTTAAAATATAAATACCTTTTAATAGTGTATCTTAACTCACTTTAAAAAAAAAAAAATTCAAATCATCTTAAGCTCCAGCCAACAGCCACTGGAAAATATACTTAAACAAATAAGATTTACATTGTTAAGCATCCAATCTCATGAAAGTGACTTTCCACAATGGCTGTCAGATCTTGGTAAAAAAAAAAATTTGGGGTGTTTCTGGTATTTTTAGTCACTAATAACTGTAGTTATTATAATTACTAATTATAACTTAGGGAATAAGTTGTCTTCTCCCGAACAGGACAAAGAATGATGAATAATGTCATGTTTCCAATTATCAACTATTTTAAATAGATTTAGAGATTATGAATAAAATAATATTTTTAACATTTAAAGAGAATGTAATTTTACATACCATTGTGAACAAAGACGGTAAATACTTTGCTGCTTCAAATTATCCTTATATATCTAAATCATATACAAGGGTGCTTATCTCCAAAACAAAACACTAGAAAGATTAACTATGTTACTATTTCATCTATCATTATACAAAGTAAAACAAATGTAAAGATTTTTCCACAGATTTTACCTGTCAACATTTTTAGCACAACAGCACCTGATGTCGTTATATGTCTATCATTGAGATGTAAAGGTGTTACCAAGATTCCAATACCAGCAAAAAGAGGTGTTCTGAGATACCACTTTGATGGCTGTATCAACATAACATTTACTATAATGGAATCCATGTTAATTAAGACAATGTCTTGGAAATTTTATCAATTAATTTATTTTGTAAAAGAATATCAGAGGGTACCCAATCTATACACATCATAAACTGTGTAAAAATGTTTAATGAAAAAAACCAAACAAGCAAAGACGAATGTCATGGTTACAACCATTACCAACACCATCACCACGGTGATAACAGATGATGCTGATAAAATATCTGCAACCAATTCTAGCCAAATACTTGGATAGCTGGACTCTACAACCAATACTCTACAACAAATACCCGGGTATTCTACAAACACAATCTCCAGCAATGGTATCTGTGACGAAGTGCCCTTCGCCACTTGGTCCTGGAGAGGCCTACTTGCCAGCCTCCTCCCCTGTGACTATGACTCTTTCACGTATCTGGCTTTAAAGCCCCTAGTCTACCTTCAGACAGACTATTTATGTAGGCTGCTTTATTTATCCTATGTTTTAGTCACCCTGTACCCATTATAGGTGCAGGGTGTGTGTAATGTAGTTGTTTGTGGTGTGTGTGTGTGTGTACTGTGTGGTGTATTGCCTGCTCTCTTGTATTGCTGAGGTTTGCTACCAACTAGGTGGGTTTGGCTATGGAGCTGGTCTAGTGCCCTCTGTTGGTGGCAACAGCAATGTGCACTACCTGAATTGCAAGACTGGTTCATTTGCATATTCAGGTAGATTTGCATATTGCTAATTCTGCAGGCGGGTGATATTTGATTGATATATTGATATGGTTTGACTGTTTGTGATTTTATTGAGGTTTCACAACAATGTTATTGTGGTGACTGTATTGGCTGGTCCCAAGGGAATAAAGGTTTTGACAGTTCTTCTTGATCCCTCTAAATGTAGCCTTGTCTCATTATTGGAGGGAGCTGTTATAATCACACTGGGGATTGCTATGCTCTGCATGCTCCTCTGAGCTTGAGTCACTTAGCTCTTTTAAGAGCTTGTTCCTGACACGCTCTCCTTGGAGGAGGGGTCTTCACCACACAGTCCTGGATGCTGGAGGTTCATACAGGGTGGAAGGAAGAGTTCTTTCCCACACAGTCCTGGAGGACAGAAGTTGATCCAGGGTGGAAGGAAGACGGCGAGACTCCAGTCCAGATACGGCGGTTGCGGAGTCTGTGGTGGTTGTGGTGTCTGCTGCAGTGCTTGGAGTCCTCAGGAAGCGCTAGGAGCATCCGTCAACGGAGGGTACTCAGTCGGAGTACAAGGAGATCCGTTACATTGGTGGCAGAGGTGGGATAGCGTCCTAGTGCGAGGAGAAGCAGCTCGGAGACACTGGTATCGTATGAGAGATTATTGAAGGCAACGCTAGCCACTGTGCAACATGGAGCAGGGATGGATAGAGCCCTGCGAAAAGCACCTCAACATGATACGTCGCTACGAGGACGACGCTTACATTGAGGAGGTAAAGAGGCGGTTGGTCTGCTATGGCCCAGACCTTTCGAACGAGGTGGTCCACCAAGTAATGCGCCAGTTGAGTGTTGAGAACAGTGCGGCAATGGCCTTTGAGCGACAACTGTGGAGGTTGAGGATATGGACACCTAGTCTCCAGCGGCAGTGCAAGTTACAGGGAGCCGAAGGTGTCGTCCTTCCTCCCCAGCGGCAGTGCAAGTTACAGGGAGCCGAAGGTGTCGTCCTTCCTCCCCAGCGGCAGTACGAATTCCAGGGGGCCGAAGGTGTCGTCCTTCCCCCCCAGCAGCAGTGTGTCCTACAGGGAGCAGAGACAGTTGGTCTCTCTCCCCAGCGGCAGTGCAAGTTACAGGGAGCCGAAGGTGTCGTCCTTCCTCCCCAGCGACAGTGCAAGTTACAGGGAGCCGAAGGTGTCGTCCTTCCTCCCCAGCGGCAGTGCAAGTTACAGGGAGCCGAAGGTGTCGTCCTTCCTCCCCAGCAGCAGTGTGTCCTACAGGGAGTAGAGACAGTTGGTCTCTCTCTACAGCAGCAGGACAATGTTATGGGAGTGGAGACAAGCGGTCTCCCTCTCCAGCCGCAGCCTGTGTTTCAGGGAGAGGAGCACAGCACCCTATCTCCCCAGCGGCAGCTTACCCTACCAAGGGGAGACCCCAATCTCCCAGATGGCGCAGAGGGGACCGTGGTCTCTGTGCCCGACCTACAGGGATGCTGGACAGCCTGTCCAGATCCCCAACTACCCTCACAGGGACAACAGGAGGAGGGGGTAAGTACGAATTCCCCTCCCCAGCTAACTCCTAACTTGGCCCCAGGGTTAACAGGGGAGATGTTAACCCCCACTGACCCCCACGCTCCCCTGGCTACTGAGCCGGACTATGTCCCAAGCCCCCCAGCGGAAGAGCTGGCAGCTGGGCAGAGTGCAGTCGGCCTCTGCCCTCCCTTTGTCCCTTGTCCAGAGCCTGATGTCCTGCAGGCTATACCAGCAGAAGCGCTGGCATCAGGGCAGAGCGCCGCTGGCCTCTGCCCCTCAAGTCCCCACAGCGTGTTGCCCCATCACCCCAGAGGAATACCCAGGTGCAGTCACTGTTTGCTGTGGGTGGGCTGCTCTAATAACTGTTTGTTGTGGGTGGGCTACTCTGGCACTTGCTTATGGTCGGTGGATGACTCGACTAACTTAGGCACTGACCGACAGAAAGTCAGGTGCCTGGTTAGTCTTCCCCCCGAAGGGGAGATATGTGACGAAGTGCCCTTCGCCACTTGGTCCTGGAGAGGCCTACTTGCCAGCCTCCTCCCCTGTGACTATGACTCTTTCACATATCTGGCTTTAAAGCCCCTAGTCTACCTTCAGACAGACTATTTATGTAGGCTGCTTTATTTATCCTATGTTTTAGTCACCCTGTACCCATTATAGGTGCAGGGTGTGTGTAATGTAGTTGTTTGTGGTGTGTGTGTGTGTGTGTGTACTGTGTGGTGTATTGCCTGCTCTCTTGTATTGCTGAGGTTTGCTACCAACTAGGTGGGTTTGGCTATGGAGCTGGTCTAGTGCCCTCTGTTGGTGGCAACAGCAATGTGCACTACCTGAATTGCAAGACTGGTTCATTTGCATATTCAGGTAGATTTGCATATTGCTAATTCTGCAGGCAGGTGAGATATTTACTGTTAGATATTGTCTCCCCCCACCCCTTTGAAATGTGCCATTGTGTTGTGATAAGTCACTGTGTGTTTCTTGATATGGTTTGACTGTTTGTGATTTTATTGAGGTTTCACAACAATGTTATTGTGGTGACTGTATTGGCTGGTCCCAAGGGAAATAAAGGTTTTGACAGTTCTTCTTGATCCCTCTAAACGTAGCCTTGTCTCGTTATTGGAGGGAACTGCTATAATCACACTGGGGATTGCTATGCTCTGCATGCTCCCCTGAGCTTGAGTCACTTAGATCTTTTAAGAGCTTGTTCCTGACACGCTCTCCTTCGAGGAGGGGTCTTCACCACACAGTCCTGGATGCTGGAGGTTCATACAGGGTGGAAGGAAGAGTTCTTTCCCACACAGTCCTGGAGGACAGAAGCTGATCCAGGGTGGAAGGAAGACGGCGAGACTCCAGTCCAGATACGGCGGTTGCGGAGTCTGTGGTGGTTGTGGTGTCTGCTGCAGTGCTTGGAGTCCTCAGGAAGCGCTAGGAGCATCCGTCAACGGAGGGTACTCAGTCGGAGTACAAGGAGATCCGTTACAGTATCTAAGGAATGTAAACTCCTACAGGCTTTAAAGACTTTGGATTACAAGTACAATCACAATTTGGATTACAATTACTATCAGAATCCATACAATAATATTTTACTCTGGAGCTTGATGTTCTTTTTAAATCTTTCCCAAACAAAAGCTTTGCTCATTTTTAACCAACCATCTTTTACATGCAAAGATCATACTAAGGATGTTTTACCGTTACAATGATCAAAGACATTGGAAACAGAAAAACTTTAAGACTGTTGGAGAACTTAGGTTTACTAATTTAAGGAAGAAATGGTCTACAATGCCCACAGTTTAATGGAGAGGGTGTTATGGGCCAATGCAAATATTACAAGTTTTAGAATGAAATGTTGTATTTCTTAAACTGTCTACTTTGTCTATAAGAGATATTGCAAAGTGACAAGGTGTTAGAAATGGAAGATATTGTTTTTCATACATGTTTCTTTAAACAATAACCTTTTACCTACTTTCAGTGTGTCACGATTCGGGGAACCCAACACGCTGGCACACACACACACACACACACACAAAAGGTGCCATACCGGACCTTAGAGTGGCCGGGCTAAGCACACACAGAATAGTCAGGAAACAAGCCGAGTAAAGGGGAACCAGAAGACAGAATAACGTGAAACAAGCCGAGGTCAAAGGGTAGGAGAAAGTCACAAAGTCGGATAAACAAGCCATAGAGTACGTAACTAGAAACACAAGTTCAGTATCAATACTAGCAGGTAAAGACCACAACAGGGCCGGGAGGAACAGGAAAAGTAAGTATTTAAACCATCAGGTTAATTCTGATTGGATAATTTCCAATCAGAATTAACAATCACACGTGGGAGATATCTAGACCTCCCACTGTGATTGAGGCACTGTGCCTTTAACCTGGGCGGTCTCCCAGCGTGCAGCATCATGCATGCTGCCGCTGGGGGACGTGGAGGGAACGGCGGGCGGCATCCGAGGCTGGAAGGATGCCGCTCGCCGTACCCACGAGGAGGAGGGGACCGTGGACGGCTAGAGGATGAGTAGTGCGAGCGGAGTGCAGCCTCCCCTCGCAGCCGCCCGCGGGAACCTGACACAGTGCATAATATGTTTACGTCAATTTATCTTAGCTTAATACAAAACAAGTAATGTAATAACATCTTCAAGGATATGCTACGTCATCAAACCTTAGGAAGCCATCTTGTCCCAAGTCAGGGAATTTCCCATGATGTGTGCACCCTTACGTTTTAGTTATGGCCTTGTATCTTTGCCAAGTTAAGGAAGGTCCTAAAATAAATAGAATTAAAAGAAGTTTGACTTTTTCATATATGAACTACGGTAACCCTAAAATGAAAAAAGGTATAAATATGTGTATCTTTTAGATGTTAACGGACAGGGGAGAGATTTGGAGACAGAGACACTATCGCTTTATATTATAATGACTGAGAGATGTTGACATGTTCAAGAAGTGTTATGGACAAAATACTTGAAGGGATAAAATGTCTATTTTTCTCTGTACATGTGTTCCTATTCAGTAAAAAGCTTCCCTTTCCCCTATGTGTGCTTGGTAAGCATTTCCTCTGTAAACTCCTCATCCCCCCCTTTCTACTGAGCAAAGCCTCGTGTAACAAAAATGGATTTTCGATGTGTTAAAGGAGTTGCTTCCCTTTCTAAACCCTCCCCCGCTTCCTTTGTTCAAGTAATGGCTCTCTCTCAAGAAACATGCCACGTGTAATAAAATGGAGCTGGAATGTGGGTGGGGGGAGCTCTATGATGATGATATTACATCCTGTAGGGTGGGTTTAGACCAGACCTCCTAACTTTTAACCAGTTGCTGAAAGTATACTTTGTGTCAACCTGTGACTATGTACATGACGTATTTCTGCTTTAAAAGGGGGTCTCACCCCTCGGAATAAAGGCATTTCTGAAGTCTTTCATAAACCTGAAACATGTCCAGTGTGAATTACTTCTAGAAAGCACACACGCAATCAAATTTGGAAGGAGTAGATAGACAAATTAATCAAACATTTGAATTTGATCCAAAACAGTTGGCTCCCACTAAACGTGGGGTAGATTGGTTTGTGTTCCTACAACAGCCGCCTTTGAGGACTGGAGAGGAGACCCCCAGAGACTGGAAAAAAGAGACTGATCAACTCTGCATATATGGTAAATGAGTAACTTACCTATATTTCCTGTCTTTGGGATTGGCCGAAACTCCGTGTCTGCGCCGGCTTACGTGGAAAACACCAAAGACAGGTATATAGTTTGCCCAATGTCCCCTTTTTTGAAAAAAAAAAACGGTTGATTGTTTATCTACATCCTGAGTATGAGTTTTATGTGTGAAAGTGTCTGCTTGAGAATCCGTTTTACTACTTGTTTAACACTGTTATATAATACTGCTAAATTTTGGTTAAGAAACTAGTGGTTTTGGTTGCTCGGTGAAGAGCTTAAAGTGTTTTTGGTTGTTCGGTAAAGAACAGTTTATTGCATGCTCAGTAAAAAGCTAAAAGTTATTGTGTATGTGATTGAGTGTGTGACATGAGTTTATTGTTAGAAGGGGCAGAAAGTTTACGTGTATCATGAAAAAGGTTGTTTTGTTGAATCTCTCCAAGACCCGGTCACGCCTTCCCTTCCTGCAGGGCCGGACTGGCCCACCGGGATACCGGGAAATTTCCCGGTATTCCGTCGGCACCTGGGGCCGGGCAGACAGCCGTCTCACCTGCGGCCGCCGAGGGAGCTCCCTTGGCGGCCGCAGGGGGAGCTGGCTGTTCTGCCTCTGCTCCCCCTCCCCAGTGCACTGCTTACTGAGACCGGGGCCGGAATATGACTCCGGCCCCGGTCTCCGTAAGCAGTGCGCTGGGGAGGGGGAGCAGAGGCAGAACAGCCAGCAAACCCTGTGGCCGCCAAGGGAGCTCCCCACAGCCCCAGGTAGACATTGTGTGTGTGAGTGTATGTGTGTGTGTCTGTATCATGATGTGTGTGTCTGTATCATGATGTGTGTGTCTGTGTCATGGTGTGTGTGTCTGTGTCATTGTGTGTATCTGTGTGTCTCTGTCTGTCATGGTGTGTGTGTCTGTGTCATGGTGTGTGTCTGTGTGTATCTGTCTGTCATGGTGTGTGCATCTGTGTCATGGTGTGTGTGTGTCTGTCTGTGTCATGCAATGTGTGTCTGTGTCATGGTGTGTGTGTCTCTGACTGTCATGGTGTGTGCGTCTGTCTGTGTCACGGTCTGTCTGTGTCATGGTGTGTGTGTGTTGTCATGGTGTGTGTCTGTCTCTGTCATGTAATGTGTGTCTGTGTCATGGTGTGTGTGTGTCTGTGTCACGATCTCTCTGTGTTATGGTGTGTGTCTGTGTGTCATGGTGTGTCTGTCTGTGTTGTGTGTGTCTGTGTCACGGTCTGTGTTATGGTGTGTGTGTCAAGTTGTATGTGTCTTTTTTAAGGTGTGTCTGTCATGGTATGTGTGTGTCTCTGTCATGGTGTGTGTGTGTCTGTCTGTGTCATGGTGTGTCTGTCTGTCATGGTGTGTCTGTGTTTCTGTCTGTGTCACGGTGTGTGTCTGTCATGGTATGTGTGTGTGTATGTGTGTTTTTACTCACCTTTTTTTTTTCCCCACGTCGTGCTGGTCTCCCCTCAACTGGCCCTGCCTCTACGGCTGAGATCATCAAGCTTGATGATCTCAGCCAATCCGCACTGACACAGGAAGCACCTCTAGTGACCGTCTGAGTGTCTGTCACTAGGAAGCAATGTAAACACTGCCTTTTCTCTAAAAAGTCAGTGTTTACATTGAAAAGCCTGCAGGGACAGGCTGTAGACACCAGAGCCACTACATTAAGCTGTGTGTGTGTGTGCACGCCTGCTAGTGAGTGGGCTTGCTTGTGTGTGTGTGTGTGTGTGCCTGCTACTGAGTGAGCTTGTGTTTTTATTTTAATGACCTTATGTATATCAGTGAGATTGTTTGTCTATGAGGCTGTGTATCAATCAGCTTGTGTCAGTGAGATTGTCTGTGTCTGCATGTGAGTATGCTTACTGTATAATTAAAGATTTTACTCTGAAAGAACCAATATTTTATATTGGAAAAAGATATATATATATATATATATATATATATTTATATATATCTCAATCATCTAGGGTGGCAAGACATAGCCTTACATATTACATGCGACAATATATGGCGCAATGCCCTATGGGGCTGGCATAGATTTTTTTTCCAGGGCTGCTTTGGAATCCCCAGTCCGGCCCTGCCTTCCTGTCTCCATTCCTCCTGCTCTTTTGCCTATCCCTGTCACTACACCCTCTTTTCCAGCTCCTGTTGCTTCTGTCCCAGCCCAATTCACTTCCCCTATCCCTGTCACTTCCGCCCTTACCTCTTCTTCTGGTTCCCCCACTTCTGCCCTTTCATTGTCACCATTTCCTGTATCTGCCCCACCTATCCCTATCATGGTTGTCACTTCCCCTCCCAACATCCCTTTGGTCACTTCTTCCCCCACCCCTACATCTTCTTCTATCCCCGCCCCTATCATGGTTGCCCCCAGTGTATCTTTCCCTATTATGACTGTTGGCTCACATGTTTCTGCAGCATCAGGCCATCATCCTGCTACCTCCCCTGCAGCATGAGGCCATTATCCCACTTCCTCACAACTTGCTTCACCTCAGGTAGCTAATGCAGTCACTCCCCCTGATGCCAGTGCTGCAGCAGTTCCAGTTTCCACTCTGATATAGCTAGTTTACACAGGCAACCAATTCCCATTCCCCCTGATGATGGTAGCGTCCAGGGGGGACAGCCACCACGGGCCCCATATAATATCTCTCGCATTTCCCTA
>OW240918.1:97722159-97735643 GCA_933207985.1 Pelobates cultripes | reverse complement strand
GTGTTTGTGTAAGAGGGTGCTGTGTGTGAGGGTGTTTTCTTTGTCTGTTAACTCACTGAGGGTTATTTTATATAATATATAATATATATATGTGTGTGCTGTATATGTGTGGGAGTGAGGGTGCTGTCTGTCTGAGGGTGTTGTGTGTGTGTCTGGGGGTGCGCTGTCTGTGTCTGGGGGTGCGCTGTGTGTGTCTGTGGGGTGCTGTGTGTGTCTGTGGGGTGCTGTGTGTGTCTGGGTGCTGTGTGTGTCTGTGGGGTGCTGTGTGTGTGTCTGGGGGGGGCTGTGTGTGTCTGTGGGGTGCTGTGTGTGTCTGTGGGGTGCTGTGTGTGTCTGGGTGCTTTGTGTGTCTGGGGGGTGCTGTGTGTCTGTGGGGTGCTGTGTGTGCCTGTGGGTTAACAATGTGTGTCTGTGCTGTGTGTGTCTGTGGGGGGCTGTGTGTGTCTGGGGGCTGTGTGTGTGTCTGGGGGCTGTGTGTGTCTATAGAGGGGGCTGTGTGTGTGTCTGGGGGGAGCTGTGTGTGTCTGGGGGCTGTGTGTGTCTGGGGGGGCTGTTAGGGAAATTACTTTAAATATATATTTTTTATTTTATTAATAATTAAAAAAAAAAAGTTATGTTCCCCCCCCCTTCTTACCTTTAGCCTGGGGGGGGAGGGAGCCGTTCTGCCTGGGAGGGGGAGGCTTGAGGGGGGACCATGCTGCCTTCCCTGGTGGTCCAGTGGTGAGAGTGAACTCTAACCTGCAGGTTAGAGTTCACTCTCGCGAGATCTGAGCGTTGGCGCGGTAACCGCGGCAACGCTCAGAATCCCGCGAGAGGACCGGGCGGAGCTGCTGGTTAGAGCTCCGCCGGTCCTCTCTCCTCCCTCCCCCGCCTGCGGCCGCCTGTAACTGCCTGTGGGCCGGTGAGGGAGATCTGTGATCTCCCCACCGGCCCATGGAGGCGCACAGCAGGGCCGGCGCTCGGATAGCGCTGGCCCTGCAGGAGCCTGCCGGCCTCGACCCCACGGCCATCGCGGCCCAACGGGCATTTGCCCGGTATGCCCGATGGCCAGTCCGGGCCTGCCCAGATCAGTTCAGGGGTTTTTGAATTCCCATTTGTACCGACCACACACGAGGCTATTTCAAAAAGTCATAAAACCGAACAAATGCATGAACAGAACCCCCTGGCTCATAGTAGCGATTGTTCCCCTGGTTCGTGGGAACCAAACTACCGAACAGCGCTCTCCTGGCTGTTCGGAAAAAGGAAGCAGGCATTCGTATACTTTGATGGGTGTTCAGGAAGTCGAGTGTCCAATTTTAGTTCCAGACACATGACGACCAAGTCCCGCTGCCTCCTTTCGTGCGAACAAGATGGCCGTCGTTTTCTCTTGCACGTGGTGTTCGGTTATACACAGGGAGAGCGCTTAATCAACGGTTTCTTTTGAAGATAATGAGCCGGGGGTGGTCGGTGTTCGGTAGTTACAGTTACTGAACCAATAAAACATAAAATGTCCTGAATGGCAATAAAAAGTCCAGAATAGCATGCTATTTTCTTCACACCCTGGATTAAGTCCACATAGTAGCAGGTGTGGTTTGTGAAATAGGAGCCCAGGCATAAGATGCTGCCTACACAGTATTGTGTGGTGGACATGTCCAAAGGTAGTGTGAACTAGCAGAGCTGTGTATTGTCCTACAAGCAATTTAGAATAGCCAAAAGTGGTCAATGACTGCATTTTTCTCCTGTTAGATGTTTAACCCTTTAAGTACCAAAAGTCTGGAATAAAAGGGAATCATGACATGTCACACATGTCAGGTGTCCTTAAGGGGTTAAAGAACACACAGTTTAAGGAGGGCACTGTGAGTCCAGGGTAGATGGAAGATATATTGAATAAATAAAATGGAAAAAAAAAAGATTAACAATGTTTCTATGATATTTCTTGCCTTTAAAACAGTGGCAAGCAGATGTGAGTAGTAAACGCAGTGCCATATTCCCATTCCACTTTACAAAGTGTCAGATAAAATAAACCAGTTTATTTTATTTTTCACAATCTTCGGCTAATACAGTGGTAGTCAACCTTTTTCTACCTACCGCCCACTAATGCATCTTTCTTGATGGAAAAATTTCCTTACCGCCCACCAGTTTTCGCGCAAGTGCGGAATATTTTTAAGAAAGGAGGGTTTTTTAAGAAAAATAAATGGACGTACATTTATCTTTTTATTTCTACTTAATGCATGTTTATAATGTTTTTAACTTCATAAAGTTTAATGAGAAAACAATAAATAAATTGAAATTACCTTTACTAGTGATTAATGAGATCCTTGAGGTTGATGCTGCAAGACAAAATATTTGATATCTGGTTCGATTTTCGTAAGGAACAAACTAAGGTCTCCTCTTTCGGTGATATTCAGACGACTCCTCTGTTTGTGCATAATATGATTTCTCATCTGTGCGTCTGATTCCCCTCCCCACTTTTTTTTTCATTTTTTATATTTTTAAACCTTCCTTATAGCAATGCCCAGTAGGAAGGCTGAGCTAGGCAATGCCCAGTAGGAAGGCTGAGCTAGGTACTATTACTTACAATAGCCCACTATAACAGACAGGCACACACACATACAGACACGCACACACACAAGACACATACATACAAACAGACACACACAGACATGCACACACACACATATAAGACTTACATACAAAGACACACATACATACAAAGAAACATACACACACACAACACATACATACAAAGACCAGACACACACACAAGACATACATACAAAGACACATACATAAGACACACATACATACACGCACATACAGACAGACACACACAAGACATACATACAAAGACACATACATAAGACACACATACATACACACACATACAGACACAAACACAAGACATACATACAAAGACACACACACACACACACAAGACATACATACACAAAATATTTTAGTCACCCTCCTGTTTCCTACCTTTTAGGTGCAGGACGGTGACTTTCCCTGGGGTCCAGTGGTGGCTCAGGTGGATGGGAGTCAGAGTTCCCACTCTGACTTCCTCTACTTCCTCCCGCGCGGTCTGTGTGTTAGCTGGGAGGAGTGACGTGCAGTCACTTCCTCCCAGCATGTGATGTAATCCCAGGGGGCCCGGTCGCGCTGTTAAAGCGCCCAGCGCTGACCGGACCCCCTTACAATCTACATCCATCGGGTGGCCCTGACAGCATGGGCCACCCGATGGACCCCTTGGATTGCAGCCCCGGCGGTTTGCTACGCGGGCTGGTGCCGCAAATGGTGATTCGCAGGGTCGCAGGGGTACCGCCGGCTCACACCCGCCCTCCCGCCCACCCAATCTCTCAAAATAAGGAAATCCCTACCGCCCACCTGGAATCCTGAAACGCCCACTAGTGGGCGGTAGGGACCAGGTTGACGACCCATGGGCTAACATGTCCTTATCAAAGTGTATAAAAATGGCCATTGAAAAAACACAAGGTACTACAGCCAACTGCCAACAAGCTACCACAGCCCTTGCAATATAAGCGACAAAATGGCCTACGCCAGCCTATAAACGCAAACCATTGCAAAAGGAGGTTTGTTTTTTTAATGTAATCTATAAAGCATATGGTTGACTAGGAAAAAGTTTATACTTGAGTAGTAGGTAGTGCCTGTCACGAACGCACCCTACTCCAAGAGTGTGCGTGACGTAGTTGTGGTGGTGAAAGGGTTAAAGTACACTATTTGTCTGCACTAGACCGGAAATAATGACAAAATCCCCCTTTAACACCACCCACACTTAAACATAATAGTATAACTATTACTACTTTAACGCTGCCACCACCAAGACAATTTATAAATGGGGTGCCTTGGTCCCCCAGGTAAATCAATAATAAAACCCACCAAATATTACTTAATACAATATTTAAGGAATTATAAAAATACTAACTAGTCTCTTCAGGTAACGTGATTCTTAACCAGACAAAGGCAAAACTTAATAAATGAATGTTTATTATGAGCAAAAGATAGTCACAGTGCATATAAAAAATATATGATAAACAAATTATTTACACCAACAACAGATAAAAACAAAAAGGATAAAATACAGAAGTCCTAATTACTCACTTAAGTTTTCAAAGTACAACTTCTGTCCAGGGGGTCTCTGGCAAGGAAAGATGGTGACTCACCCAAAATTAGATCTTGGCCCCAAGCAAGTACACCAACACCCTTCAGGATCATTAGATATATACCCTGTGGTTTATCAAGTCTTGCCCAGGGGTGGAGTTAAGGCGTACCTACAGAAATAATAACTGACCACCTCCTTTGTTCCAGACCACTGTCAATCCAAATGGAAACATTTGACTCTATCTTCTTTTTTGTACCTGCCACAGAAATAATAATTGCATCTACAAATTTGTTATTATTTTCCCATTCCATAGACATGTTGCACGTCCCACCCACGATCCAATAGGACGGACATCACAATTCCTTTCCCTAGGGTCAAGTTAGGCCACTCCTGTTTGGACTTGGTTAGAAGATGGCGCTTGTCACATTCCAAATATAACAAAAATGAGGCTTAATTATTATTCTGTGGGGGTAAATATGAATGTTTTTTGTCCTTCATTTGGATATGATACTAGAACAAAGCTAATGGCATTTACATATCAAAGAGATTTACTCACCACTTACAAAGTACAGGCCAAATGGATCAAGAGACATTCAGACTTTTTCCAAGTGTAGAACCTCACACCTTGCAGACTTCACATCCATACAGTAAAATCCTTTTCACATTCCTATGCCATTCACACTACCCCTTCTGTCATCTGCCCTCTGTGGGGGTCCCAGCTTCAAAAGATGTAACCCCTGTTGACCTCAGCAATAGCATCTCTGTAATTTGTGCCATTTACTACAAGAAATCACATTAAAAGATGATATTCCATAGTGTCATAATAAATTATACACCCTTGCCGTGACAGTGCCATTTTCCGCAACAGGGGATCACCAAGTTTTACAAACGTTCTACAAAATTTCTACAGACTGTTGGGAGTTTCTGTAGTTTAGATGAAGATTGATTGTGAGTAAATAATTAGAAAGACCATAAGGTTGATTACATACCACACAGGTGTAAAGGACACATGTCTCTGGATTTTTATAGGTGGCGCTAAAAGAAATTGCGCCCAATAGTGGCACAATCTTCGTGTGCTCCAATTTCTAACATGAAGTCATGACAAAAGTAGGGAGTTTGCGCTACTTGTGCTGTTTCTGAACTTACACGTTGCTCTGGTGCTATTTGCCTAAAATTTCTGTAATAATCTCCACCAAACTGTGCATGGCAGAGTCTCAATTTCAGAAGCCAAATGTGTTGTGTGATGTATAAAGCCAGTGCAATGGATTTCATAAATATAACAGTCAATGCACCTTTTCTCACTTTCCTGACACTTGCGGCTGCCGCTCCCTGGACAAAATCACCCTCTGAGTCCATGACAAATGAAAATATTTTGGAGTCAGAAACAAACCAGACCAGTACCCATAAACTAAACAGTAAATAAAGATATTGTGACAGTGTTGGGGACAGTGTTGGGGATGGTGGTCAGGGGTGTATATCTGGCACCCAGACTTTTACGCAGCCGCTATCCTGACATGTGGGTAAGTTGAAATGTAGGTTTTTTGGGTGCCTGGGGTGGAGTATTCAGAGGAGCAGGGTGGGACGATTCTCCACCCACTGTCAGAGTGGCTGTACATGAGTCCAGCCCAGGTATTCTGAGGAGTTCTGGCTCACTGCCTAACAAGGTCATTAGCCTCACCTGTAGGGGCTGTAAGCAGCTATATAACTGCCAGGGCCGTCTATAATATGATTAGGACCCTGGGCAATGCATTTTCTTGGGCCCCCTGGGCCCTGCTCCTTCCCCCCGAACCCTTTAATTACACCCAACCCGCAATCACACTGACAGACATACTGACACATACGCACACAGACAGACATATTAAAACATTCTCAGATACATACTGACATACACATACACTGACACACAAATATATACTGGCAGACATATTGACACACACTCAGACATACTGACACACACACAGACACACATTCATGAATACACAGACACATAAACTGACAAATATACTGACACACACAGACGCATACACTGACAGAGCTATTGACACACACAAATTGATCTTTTGACCAACATTCAAGTAGGTGAGCACTTGGGAAATAGTGATCACAATATAGAGTCCTTTGAAATAAACTCAAAAAAACAAAAGCACATGGGGAATACTAAAACATATCATTTTAAAAAGGCCAATTTCAATAAGTTAAGGGAAGCTTTGCAATATATTGACTGGCATAAACTCTTTAATGAAAAGAACACTGAGGATAAATGGATCATCTTCCAACAAATATTACAAAGGTACATTTCTCAGTATGTACCGTTGGGAAATAAATATAAAAGAAACAAATTAAAACCAATGTGGCTTAGTAGAGAAGTAAAACAAGAGATTACAACTAAGAGAAGGGCATTTAAAGCATTTAAATCGGACAAATCAGATGCATCTTATAAAAGGATGCAAATAATGCGTGCAAAAAGGCAATTAGACTTGCTAAACTTCAAAATGAAATAATGATAGCTGAAGAGAGCAAAACCAACCCCAAAGCATTTTTTAAGTACATAAATTCTAAAAAAACCCCAAAATGAAAGTGTAGGTACACTAAAAACTGAAACGGGGGTGTTAATTAATGAAGACCAGGAAAAGGCAGGAATTTTAAATAACTTTTTCTCCTCCGTATATATTAAGGAAGAACCCATGGCAATAGATGTGCAAATGATTGCTACTAAAAACTTGCAGAATAATTGTAATTGGTTAACTCAAGACAAGGTGCTGCAGCAACTAAAGAAAGTTAATATAAACAAAGCTCCAGGACCTGACGGTATCCATCCACATGTACTTAAGGAACTAAGTGCAGAAATAAGTGAACCTCTGTTTTAATCTTTCAAGATTCTTTTCTTTCAGGAAGTGTCCCGGAGGATTGGAGGAAGGCAGATGTGGTTCCTATATTCAAAAAGGGTTCAAAATCCTTGCCTGGAAATTATAGACCTGTGAGCTTAACATCTGTGGCTGGGAAAATATTTGAAAGGTTATTAAGGGATAATATTCAAGAATTCCTTGAGAAGAACATGGTTATCAGCAAAATCAGCATGGTTTTATGAAGCACAGGTCATGTCAAACTAACTTGATTCGTTCAGAAGAAGTAAGTAAAGTATAGATCGAAATTGTTGCGTGGATGTGATCTATTTTATGGATTTTGTAAGGCATTTGTTACCCTACAAACAATTAATTAAACTAAAATGAATTCTAGGCAAAGTACTTTGTTCTTATGGGTAGAACATTTATGCTTAAAAAGCAAATTACAAGAGTTGTCATTAATGGTAGAATTTTCAAGCGGCTGGACAGAGGTGGCAAGTGAAGGGTGTCCCTCAGGGGTCATTCTGGGACCCTTCTATTTAACATGTTTATAAATGATCTTGAAGACAGCACTGAAAGTCATGTTTCAGTGTTTGCAGATGACACAAAACTTTGTAAAATAATACAATGTGAGCAAGATATTACTTTACTGCAGAGGGATTTAGATAGACTGGGGGACTGGGCACTCAAATGGCAGATGAAATTTAATGTTGAAAAATGCAAAGTTATGCACTTCGGCGTAAAGAATACACAAGCAACGTATACCCTTAATGGAAGCGAATTAGGGATAACAACACATGAAAGGACTTGGGAATTGTTATAGACAACAAACTATGCAACAATGTGCAATGTCAATCAGCAGTGGCCAAGGCCAGTAAGGTATTGTCATGCATGAAAAAGGGCATTCATTCTCGGGACGAGAATATAATTTTGCCTCTTTATAAATCACTTGTAAGATCACATATTGAATATGCTGTGCAATTTTGGGCACCTGTTCTAAAGGAGGATATTATGGCACTAGAAAAAGTGCAGAGGCGGGCTACAAAATTAATAAAAGGAATGGAACATATCGGCTATGAAGAAAGGTTAACAAATTTAAACCTATTTAGTTTAGAAAAACATCGCCTGAGAGGGGATATGATAACATTATACAAATATATTCGGGACCAATACAAACCATTGTGTGGAAATCTATCACAAACCGGACTTTACATAGGACACGAGGCCATGCATTTGGACTGGAAGAAAGAAGATTTCGTCTAAGGCAAAGGAAAGGTTTTTTTTTACTGTAAGAACAATCAGGATGTGGAATTCTCTGCCTGAAGAAGTGGTTTTATCAGAGTCCATACGGATGTTCAAACGGCTACTAGATGCATACTTGCAAGAACAAAATATTCAAGGATATAATCTTTCAATGTATGGTAATAACTGCTTGATCCAAGGATAAATCTGACTGCCATTCTGGGGTCAAGAAGGAATTTTTTTCCTAGCTTGTTGCAAAATTGTGCTTCAAACTGGGTTATTTTGCCTTCTTTTGGATCAACAGCAAAAAACAAATGTGAGGTAGGCTGAACTTGATGGACGCAAGTCTCTTTTCAGCTATGTAACTATGTAACTATGTAACAAACAGGCATTCTGACACAGACACACAGGCAGACATACTGACAAACACACAGACATACTGACACACAGACAGACATACTGACACACACAGGCATACTGACAAACACACACACAGGCATACTGACATATACAGACACAGACATACACATACATACACAGACATACTGACATACACACACACACAGACATACACACACACACACAGACATAGACACACACACAGACTTAGTGACACACACAGACATACTGACATACACACACACACAGACATACTGACATACACACACACACACAGACATACTGACATACACACACACACAGACATACTGACATACACAGACAGACATAGACACACAGAGACATACTGACACTCACAGACATACATGCACACAGACATACATTTAGCCACCCTCCAGTTTCCTACCTTTTTCTGGAGGGTGGTTTCCCTGGTCCAGTGGCAGGCTGAGGCAGATGGGAGTTCTCCTCTGGAACTCCCCTCCTCCCTGCCTTCCTCCTTCCGCGCGGTTGTGATCACCGGTGGGAGGAAGTGACGCGCGGCACTCACTTCCTCCCAGCCGGCTGCCGAACAGGAAGGGGCCCGGTCGCGCTGTTCAAGTGTCACAGCGCCCGACCGGGCCCCTTCTGCCACATGCCCACCGGGTGGCCCTTAGTGCATGGGCCACCCGGGGGCCCTCTTTAGCGTGCGGCTGGTGTGGCTCTGTGTAGCCGCCCCGCCGGGTCCAAGGGGAGCTGCTCAAATCGCGGGGCCCACGAGGCAGCTGCTCTGGGGCCCCTCAGGAGCAACTGGGCCCGTGGCAGCTGCCCCGTTTGCCCCGCGTTAAAGACGGCCCTGATAACTGCAGTTAAAGCAGGGTGGAGTGAGGGAAGTATTTTGAGGAGAAAGAAGGTTTGCTGCCTGTTGTATCCTGCTACTTCTTAACAACAGAAAATAAACAGGCCATAGGCCTTTGAAACTGGACTTTGTCTTGGCCTGGCTTCCTTACCCTAGAGGGCTGTGCAGTTGCCAAAAGATCCTGGACAAACACACACAGGGAAGTAAGTTTGTCACAGTATATAATGACACTGCAGAAGTCAAAAGAAAATCTCAGCATTGACAGTTTCAGTGTGTTGATGTCAATTTTATCTTAAAGCAATGGCATGAATATAGGTGTTGTATATAATCACAGTGCCATATATCCTCCCTCACCTTACATGGGTCTATATAATGCCCACTCTAATTTCTCTATTGCCAGCAATTGCATCCCTTTATTTTCACATTGACATGCACCCACATAGGGGGTGTTAGATACAATAGAGGCGTTATGACGTGCGCACGTGCTGATGCTTGTGCTTGTGCGCCGTGATGACGGAAGAGGAGGGGGACCCGCTAAGACCTAGCGTGAATGGAATCTTCGCGGGCTTTTTACGCTAGCCAGACTTTGCTTTGCCTGGAAGGACCCGTTTGAGGCATGCCGGACCCCCGTATCGGATTGTGATTGTCTTACATTGCTTTGTACTGTGAGTACCTTGCTGCCGGCTCTGGTCCGGTCCAGTTGGTTCCCCGTGCTGCTGTTGCAGCTGGCTCGTGTCTTGTGTCTGCACTTGCAGTTAAGCTGGGTCGATGTGCCCACCATGATGGCTTATGGCCGCCATTGTTGCCGTTAAGGATCGGGGCTGAAGAGACCTGTGGATGGACAATTTATATAGAATATATATCGGCCCAGGCTATTATAGCCTTATTATTTAATTATTTGTGGCTGCTTTGTTTTTGGCTTTCTTTTTGCAATTTTTAAGTTATATATATTTGCTAGCCGTTTTGAGGCCACTGAGTGCACTTTAAAGTCATTTAATTATTAGGGCTTGATAACTAAGTCCATGAAAAAGTCATATGAAACAAAATCCTCTACGAGGAAAGATAAAAAAGACTCCTTACAAGAAAAAGCACAAGAAAATACACAGGATAAGTCTTTAACAACATATTTTTCTCCTCAACCACACAAGACTTTAAACCTTAAGATGACTGATATGGATCTCCGTTCAGGGAGTACGGAGTCAGACGGTATAAAAAATCCTGGGGGGGCGGGGCCGGACCGCCGAGCTGGACGGTCGCAAGCCTGAGCAGCTCCTGCAATTAAACAAAATTTACTCTCTAAAATCATGCCTCACCACCTAAAATCAGACCGCCAGAGCAGATACCCAGAGCTGTGAGACTGCTGGACCTGGGGAGAGGCTGGCTCACCGAGCTTCAGTCCCCTAGGGGAGAAAAACACATTGCCCCAACCGTGGCGTTCTCCTGCGGTGAGTGGGGCGGACGGCCGCTGCCCCACTATCCTGCGCCACGGAACCCAGCCACGGGTACAGACCAGCACGGATCCGGCTCCGTTCCCCCCCCTCTGGGCCGGGGGGGTGATCCCGGTCCTCACCCTGTGGCCCTGACCGCGACACTGCAACTGAGGCCGGGGAGCCCGACTGCCACACCTAAAATGGCGGGTGCCATGTGCGCGGACGGTAACCTGAGAGCCCCAGCCAGACGCAAGTGAACAAACCGCTGGCGGGCAACAAGATACACTGAGCCCTGTCATCTCGCAAACTCCTGGCTTACCCGGCTCACATACCCGGAACCTGGATCCGGTCTCCGCAGCAGCCTTCCTGGGCCTTGAGCCCCTAGAGGACGTTCCTCGAACCGCAGCCCTAAGCCCAAGCACACTCCATCAGCCAGGCAGCCCGTTACCGGCCAGAAGTGGAACCGGAACCGAGAGCACAAGCGGTCGCTCAAGCAGAGCCCAGGGCTGGCAGTGTGGAGTACACCGGACCAGCCCCCCCCATCAAGCCTCACAACAACATCGGGTTGGAGGCGGGTGAGCCACAAGATTGGAGGACTCAGCAAGCCCTGCTACATAACCTGCCCAGCAGCACGATGCAGAGGAACATGAGAGACAGTGTGATTTCTACGGTGAGGACACAGTGGAGCCCAGCATATAACAACCCTGCTCACAGATTATCACACAGTTCAATTTAGGAACGACCCCACACAGAACCCACACAGAGGTCCCACCTGTTGCCTGCTGGCACACACTCACACAAGCATGTTTCCATCGCATCAAATAGGGACTGTCCTCCCCTGGCTTGCTCTCTGTCAGCTACATACCCAGCTGGACACCCAACACACAGCTCGCACAGAGAGGTGCAGGGGTTAGGCAAGCACAACTCACGAGCAATGGCAGGATACAGAGCGGAGATCCAGCAGACAATTAATCCTGAATGTGCAGCGTAAACTAGCATCTACTCAGCATATGCCCTATGCCTTTATTTTCCATGCCCTGCTGTCGCTCTTCTCATAAATCACACTGTCTCTCCCTGGTATAAGTCTAGATTCTTTGCATCCCATTCTTCACTTATCAGATTAACGCTTCATAGGACCTTCCTGTGTTATCTCTGTTTCAAATGCTAAACATGGGCTTATCAGTCAGACAACAGCTGTATGATCTTGCAGAATGCCATTTTAGAGTGTATTAACGGTTAGTTAACTATGTCTTCACCATACTGTTTATTAAGCTTTACACAAAGAAAAAAAAAAAAAAAAAAAGTGCTGTTTAAGGGCTTTCCTGTGTTATATCTATTTCACATACTGAACATAGGCTTATCTATCATACTACAGCCGAATGATCTCGCTGAATGCCGTTGCAGAATGTATTATCTGCTAGTTAACTATGTCTTCACCATACTGTTTACTAAGCTTTGCAAAAAAAAAAAAAAGTGCTGTTAATAATTGCCATGATACTGTTCAATATGTATTGTTTCAGCGACTTGTACTTGCTGTCGTGGCAATACAAGTGTGTGTGTTAAACCTAAGCACTGCAAAAATAAAGATTTATAGAAATAAAAAAAAAAAAAAATCCTGACAAAATCCTGACAAAGAATTGATTACTATTTCTCTGCTACATACAATTTAGAAGAGATAAAATCGGAATTGGCTGTAATGGCTACAGAAATAAAATCAGATATAAAAAAGGAAATAAATATTCTGGCAGCAAAACTGGATGGGTTTGAGGTTAAACTAAATGACATGGACCTCCAAGTAAATCACCTGAATGATGATTATCAATTGGCACTCTGTAAAATCTCAGACCTCGAATTCAAAGTGAGTGATTTGGAAGATCGATCGAGGCGAAAAAATCTACGTTTTAGAAATCTGCCAGAGAAGGGAACTCAGGACAATGCTAAACAAATTGTGATAGAATATATATCTGCCTTGGGGATTACATATAATTCTTCAGAACAACTAATTGAAAGGTGTCATAGACTATTCAAACCGAAATCACTTCAGAATGATCTACCTCGAGATATTATGGTTTGCTTTTTTGCATTTGATTTCAAGGAATTGATTTTAAAAGATGCCAGAATAAATCCGGTTTCTTCAGGCCCTTTCCAGAATGTCAAGGTGTTCCAGGATTTATCATTTGAAACTAGATCTCAACGTAAAAAGTTTCGCTCTGCTACCCAAATTTTACGAACTCAAAATATAAGATATAGGTGGCTTTTTCCTTCTAAATTAAGCTTGATACATGAGGGCAAAAGAGAGGTGTTTGATTCAAATGGGAAATTAACGGAATGGCTGAAAAGAAACAACATTTTAGTGTAGATAATTGGATTTTTTTTTTCTCTCTCTGAATTATAGGGAAAAGCTAAACAAATTATAAATACACAGTGCACAATGTTAAGCTTAAGTTCACTAGAATGATTAAAGCATGCACCACAACGAAAATTTCTCCACATGCTTAATAGTAAAGTAACTGATGTGATATATGTAGGAAGATTTAGATTTAATTTTTTATGTGTTTAATTTTATAGTTTTATAAGAGATGATCACTAATATTTTATATTTGAGAGGGTGCCTAAGGAACACTAACAAGTTAAAT
>OW240918.1:97702606-97722059 GCA_933207985.1 Pelobates cultripes | reverse complement strand
CTTGTTGAAATAATTATCTATAAAATTTGGTATTATAGGGAATGTGTTAAACAGTTAAGTAACTCATTTTTGAGTGTATGACAGGGCACAATGATATAGATAATTAGAAATTATGGAGAATGTACTATAGGGAAAATTTCAGTTCTAGTACATTTCAGTACTAGTGAAGTTACCGATGGGTTACACGTTGGATTATTTCTATAAGATATGTTCACAAGTATTAGTTGAATAGTTGTAATGTGAATAAGACACGGTTATAGTAATAGAAGTGTGATAATAATGGGCAAAATAATTGTAACAAAGGAATATGTCACGGTATCATAGTATATATTGCGTTTTTTTGGGGGGGTTTTCTCCTCTCTTAGATTCTGCAGCCATTTGTGCTACTAGGTACTAGCTACTCTCGTGTAACTTTTGGAAATTTGTTAGTCTATGAAGACAGACATATTTGGTCTGGAGTTAGAATTACTTGACCATCTGTGATTCGTTTATGGATTTATTTTTCATTTAGATAATTAAGGTATATACTAACGGGAGATTGTTCCGAATGCAGGCTCCGTGGTCACGATACAGAGTCTCCCCTCTGGTGTAGTAATACTACATTGTCATTGTGCCCCCACGGGCATTAATGGATTCATTAGTTTTATATTTTCTTATAGTGGTTAGTTGTGCCTTGATGATGGACTGGTATACATTCCCTTATCAAAGCATTTTTATGTTAATCTGTTTTTCTTTCTCTTTTTATGTGTGGTTTCTTACTTTGAGTAGGAGCTTTCTATTTGATATTATTCATGCTTTCCTATGTTGAAGATATTATCTATAAATACTCAGGGGCTCAATACTAATAAGAAAAGAAATCGTTTGTACAATTCTCTGGTAGATCACAACATCCAAGTTGCTTTCTTACAGGAAACCCATTGGCTTAAAGATTCTAGACAAAGATGGGGTGGAGACAACTATCCAATAATTATTTACGCCTCTTTAGTAGAAAAGAAAAAAGAGGGGTTGCACTAGTATTTAATAAAGACCTTAAAATGGATGTGATACATTTGGGAATGGATCCTGATGCTAGGTTTATTATTCTGGTCTGTAACATCAATGATAAGATCTATACTTTGGTTAATGTATATCTCCCCAATGTTGACCCTATGGCCAAATTCTCTTTAATTATGGATAAAGTTGATAAGATCTCTAAGGGCTCCCTGATTATTGCTGGTGACTTTAATTGTGTTAATGACCCTAAATTGGATAAATCAACAATATCTTCAACTATGAATAATAAAAGAATTAATAAACAGGCCAAAAAATTACAGAATATTTGTAAACAATTTAACTTATATGATATTTGGAGACTATTACATCCATTTCAAAGAGATTATTCCCATTTCTCTAGTGTTCATGGTACCTATTCAAGGATTGATTATTGTTTGGTTGACTCAAATACAATCCCTCTTTTTAACTCTATCGAGATTAAGGAGAATCCCTGGTCTGATCATAGTTTCCTATTATTTGATCTTGGTAAAAATCCACCACCTGAAGACTGAATGACTCCCTTATTAAAAACAAATATAATAGGGAGGAATTGTCTAAACTATTAGAATATTTTTGGTCTGAAAATAATCCAGTGGACACTTCCCCTATGATTAATTGGTGTACTCTTAAATCTGTTATGAGGGGCTATCTAATTAAAATGGGTCATATTCATAAGAAAAGGAATGGTAAGAATTTAAAGGATTTATATATTGAATTTTACTCATGCTCCCATTTAAATAAACAATATTCTACGCCAGAGTTGAGGACTCGCTTAAACCATTTAAAACAACAAATAAATTTGAAGGAGGAAGAAAAGATTAAGTTTAATATAAATAAGTTAAAGTTAAATAATTATCATACAGGTAATAGAGCCAATAAAAACTTAACAAAAAGACTTCAAAATCAATATGCGAGGAATAGGGTAGAAGAACTGGTCATCAACCAATTAGTTTATTCTACCCCTTCCCTAATGGGTCAAAAATTCAATCAATTTTATCAGGAATTATATTATTTAAATTTACACCCTAAAACAAAGGATATTCAAAATTATTTACATAATACAATAATTCTGAAAATTACATCACAAGATCTGGTACTTTTAAATAAGAAAATTACCATGGAGGAAGTTAAGTATCAAATAGATAGACTCCCCACAAATAAAACTCCGTGGCCTGACGGCTTCACAAATTTATAATATAAATATATGAAGTCGCATTTATTAAATCCCATTACTCAATTCTTTAATCAATTGGCTGAAAATAACACCATTCCAAAAGAATTGTTACAATCTAATCTTGTCCTCATATTGAAACAGAATAGGTATAGCACAGACCCGTGTAATTACAGACCGATCGCGTTAATTAATGTAGACATGAAGTTATATTCAGCTATTATTGCTGAGAGAATTAAAATTATTATACCGAACTTATCCATCCTGACCAGATCGAGTTTATCACTGGAAGATGGGCATCAAATAATTCCCGTAGATTGATAGACAGTATTGACTGGTCAAATAGACATAACATTCCCCTCCTGGCCCTGTCATTAGACGCCGAAAAAGCGTTCAACAGGGTCGGGTGGGGATATTTAAGTGAAGTTCTGAAGGCATTTGGTTTCACGGAATGGATATATGGTGCTATTTTAGCTCTATATTCCTCCCCTTCAGCTAGAACAGTAGGTCCGAATATAACTGCAGGATGGTTTGATCTTAAAAATGGTACTAGACAGGGGTGCCCCCTTTCGCCTTTATTTATTTTATCGCTTGAACCTTTAGCTATTAATATTAGGAATAACTTATTAATTAGCGGTGTTAAAATAAAATTATGTGATGCAAAAAATTTTTTATATGCGGATGATGCTCTAATCACCCTGTCTTTTCCTGAAAAATCACTTCGGCCTTTAATGTTTGAAATTGAGAGATACTCTAGTATATCTAATTTCAAGTTAAATATTTCAAAATCAATAGCCTTAACCATCAATATGCCTTCAGACTTGGTTGATAATTTATCCCAGAATTATAAATTTATCTGGACAGACAAGAAATAAAATTATTTGGGTCTAACGATCCCTGTAAGTATTCCGACTATAATGGAGAGACATGTTTTAATTTTAATGAAAAATATGAACCTTAAATTAAAAAAATGGCAAAATCTGGAAACTTTGTGGATAGGTAGAATTAATATTATAAATTCCTATATCTTACCTAAGTGGCTATATCTTTTTTCTATGGTCCCACTAAAAATGCCTAAGCCTTGGTTAGCAATGATTCAATCAAGTTTCAATAAATTTATTTGGAAGACTAAAAGACCTAGAATTAATCAAAAAATTATATTTAAAAAAACTATGTCAAGGTGGCCTTGGCTTTCCTAGTATTACTATAACGAAATCCCTTATTAAACAGAACCAGCCTGTTCGGTTATTTGGATGGTTACAGAGTGATTTCATGCAAACAGCGAGAAAAACAAATGAACTACCGAACCACCCGACCTCCCACTGAGGTCGTGTGGCACCTATTAACCACCCAGACTGTTGCGGTTAACCACAGACTAATTGGAGAATAGATGGTGGTCTGCGTTCATTTACCGAGCACGTGGCAATCGCCATTTTGGATTGTCGAACGCTCAGCAGTAAATGGCGAGGATTCCCTTGAACTAATGTCGGCTACTTATTTTGTCGAACACCGCTGCTACCTCTTCAAATCCTTGTTCGTATGGGGGAAAAATACACGAATGAAGGAGATACTGCTTCATTCATGCGCTGGAAGTATGCGAAAGTGACCGACCCCAGATAGCTACAGTATGGAACTTGTAGTCGGTTACAATCACACGAACGGCCGGCGAAAGCCAAATGTCAGTCGACGTTTCTGAGAACTGTGTTCGTGGGATCTGAGCGCTATTCGCCTAGAATATGCACTCAGATCCAAGCTATCTAGGGATATGTGGAACTTAAAGTTTATGTTATGTAAAATTAAAGTTATAGATTTTTATGCTGTTTTACTAAAATAAGAAAAGCCATGTTTCTTTCTACCTGGAGATAATTAAGGCTCTCTTTGCTACCTTAAGTTAATTATCTCCAGGATGGAAAAGAGGGAGTGATTTATGTAAAAGGGGAGTGCTTATGCTATAGCCACTGTTATTGGCTACTGTGTTACTTTTGTCCCAGTCTTCCATCTGATCCCCTAGGAGGGAGACCTGCATAAATACCAGGCGGGTAGCTCACAGTAAATCAGATCATTTTACCCTTTCATGAAGTCTCGACTCATGTTTGGGGGATTGGGAGTTATAATAACTTTGTTTCAGCTGGATTTTGGGAGAAGCTGCAAGGATCATCGCTAATAGAAGGATCCTTTACACTGGTGGCAATCGGCGGGATTTCCTCCCGAATGGACGTACCGAATCGAAACAAGTGGTGAATGGCGCATAGATACGAACGCTTGAAACGAACTACATTGAAGGAACTGCTGGAAGCTCGAGGCATAGTGGCAAGCAACAAACTGAAAGCCACGTTAATAGCCGAACTACTGGAGAGCGATCAAACCGGCGAACAACAAATGGCGAATGCAGAGGAAACAGAGTTCCAGAGGGATGTGAGATGGAGACTTAGCCTTGTAGGACCTAACTGTGACAAAGTGCCCTTCGCGACTTGGTCCTGGAGAGGCATACTTGCCAGCCTCCTCCCCTGTGACTATGACTCTTTCATGTATCTGGCTTTAAAGCCCCTAGTATACCTTCAGACAGACTATTTATGTAGGCTGCTTTATTTATCTTATGTTTTAGTCACCCTGTACCCATTATAGGTGCAGGATGTGTGTAATGTATTGTTTATAGTGTGTGTGTACTGTGTAATGTATTGCCTGCTCTCTTGTATTGCTGAGGTTTGCTACCAACTAGGTGGGTTTGGCTATGGAGCTGGTCTAGTGCCCTCTGTTGGTAGCAACAGCAATATGCACTACCTGAATTGCAAGACTGGTTCATTTGCATATTCGGGTAGATTTGCATATTGCTAATTCTGCAGGCAGGTGACATATTTACTGTTAAATATTGTCTCCCCCCACCCCTTTAAAAATGTGCCATTGTGTAGTGATAAGTCACTGTGTGTTTATTGATATGGTTTGACTGTTTGTGATTTTATTGAGGTTTCACAACAATGTTATTGTGGTGACTGTATTGGCTGGTCCCAAGGGAATAAAGGTTTTGACAGTTCTTCTTGATCCCTCTAAATGTAGCCTTGTCTCGTTATTGGAGGGAGCTGTTATAATCACACTGGGGATTGCTATGCTCTGCATGCTCCCCTGAGCTTGAGTCACTTAGCTCTTTTAAGAGCTTGTTCCTGACACGCTCTCCTTGGAGGAGGGGTCTTCACCACACAGTCCTGGATGCTGGAGGTTCATACAGGGTGGAAGGAAGAGTTCTTTCCCACACAGTCCTGGAGGACAGAAGCTGATCCAGGGTGGAAGAAGACGGCGAGACTCCAGTCAAGATACGGCGGTTGCGGAGTCTGCGGTGGTTGTGGTGTCTGCTGCAGCGCTTGGAGTCCTCAGGAAGCGCTAGGAGCATCCGTCAACGGAGGGTACTCGGTCGGAGTACAAGGAGCTCCGTTACATTGGTGGCAGCGGTGGGATGGCGTCCTAGTGCGAGGAGAAGCAGCTCGGAGACACTGGTATCATATGAGAGGTTATTGAGGGCAACGCTAGCCACTGTGCAGCGTCCCTAACTACAGCAGCATGGAGCAGGGATGGACAGAGCCCTGCGAAGAGCACCTCAACATGATACGTCACTACGAGGACGACGCTTACATTGAGGAGGTAAAGAGGCGGTTGGTCTGCTATGGCCCAGACCTTTCGAACGAGGTGGTCCACCAAGTAATGCGCCAGTTGAGTGCTAAGAACAGTGCGGCAATGGCCTTTGAGTGACAACTGTGGAGGTTGAGGATATGGACACCTAGTCTCCAGCGGCAGTGCAAGTTACAGGGAGCCGAAGGTGTCGTCCTTCCTCCCCAGCGGCAGTGCAAGTTACAGGGAGCCGAAGGTGTCGTCCTTCCTCCCCAGCGGCAGTGCGAATTCCAGGGGGCCGAAGGTGTCGTCCTTCCCCCCCAGTAGCAGTGTGTCGTACAGGGAGCAGAGACAGTTGGTCTCTCTCCCCAGCGGCAGTGCGAATTCCAGGGAGCCAAAGGTGTCGTCCTTCCTCCCCAGCGGCAGTGTGTCCTATAGGGAGCAGAGACAGTTGGTCTCTCTCTCCAGCAGCAGGACAATGTTATGGGAGTGGAGACAGGTGGTCTCCCTCTCCAGCGGCAGTCTGTGTTTCAGGGAGAGGAGCACAGCACCCTATCTCCCCAGCGGCAGCTTACCCTACCAAGGGGAGACACCAATCTCCCAGATGGCGCAGAGGGGACCGTGGTCTCTGTGCCCGACCTACAGGGATGCTGGACAGCCTGTCCAGATCCCCAACTACCCTCACAGGGACAACAGGAGGAGGGGGTAAGTACGAATTCCCCTCCCCAGCTAACTCCTAACTTGGCCCCAGGGTTAACAGGGAAGATGTTAACCCCCACTGACCCCCACGTTCCCCTGGCTACTGAGCCGGACTATGTCCCAAGCCCCCCAGCGGAAGAGCTGGCAGCTGGGCAGAGTGCAGTCGGCCTCTGCCCTCCCTTTGTCCCTTGTCCAGAGCCTGATGTCCTGCAGGCTATTCCAGCAGAAGAGCTGGCATCAGGGCAGACCGCCGCTGGCTTCTGCCCTACCGATCCCCTTGTCATAGGGCTGGCCTGCACCCCCCTCCTCCCAGCAGAAGTGCTGGCATCAGGGCAGAGCGCCGCTGGCCTCTGCCCCTCAAGTCCCCACAGCGTGTTGCCCCATCACCCCAGAGGAATACCCAGGTGCAGTCACTGTTTGCTGTGGGTGGGCTGCTCTAAAAACTGTTTGTTGTGGGTGGGCTACTCTGGCACTTGCTTATGGTCGGTGGGTGACTTGACTTACTTAGGCACTGACCGACAGAAAGTCAGGTGCCTGGTTAGTCTTCCCCCCGAAGGGGAGATATGTGACAAAGTGCTCCCTCGGTCGGAGTACAAGGAGCTCCGTTACACTAACCCCACATCAGAGATCGTGGTACAGATCTTGGCACAAGCTACGGAGACCCAGAATGCCAGGGAAGCCCGAGAAGCCAGAGAGAGATCACCTCCTGTGGATATATTGTCGCTATCTGGATCTACAATGGGGCGTCAGCGGAAAATCAACTACGCTGCATTTAAAAGCTTCGTGGAAGGTGAGATGGATATTGATAATTACTTGCAAGATTTTGAGAGACAATGTGTGCTAGAAGATTTGGAAATAGCTAACTGGGCTGCAGTATTAAGCAGCAAATTATCAGGTAGAGCAGCCGAAGCGTTGAGAGCTGTGCCAGATGGGGATATACAAAACTACGAAAAAATAAGAGATTTTGTTAGCTCGGTACGCTGTAACTCCTGAAGCCCATAGAAGGAAATTTCGGGCCCTCAGGAGGCAAGGCAAGGCAAGGATTCGTATACTGAGTGGGCATTTCGTATGCAACGCGTTGTCAGTAATTGGATGCAGGGGAATCAGGCAACTACCTTAGAGGAGGCTGTACAATTGATATTACTGGAGCAATTTTTTGATTATACACCAGCAGAGGTGAGAGACTGGGTCAGAGACAGAAAGCCAAAAACGGAGGAGGCAGCAAGGCTGGCAGACGAATTTAATGAGAGCAGACGAATGGATGGAAACCGAGGGTTCCAGGGCCAGCGGCCTGCATCTGGTCCGCCAGCTATGCCACAGAGGGTACCACCACCGGGGAGCAATACCACAACCAAAAGACCGCTCCAATGTGTTATGGGTGCAAGCAAGTGGGGCACATCAAACCTAATTGCCCACAACGCACTACAGACCGCTGGGGGCGGACATCAGTACCACTGACCAAAGCAGCCGCACACTGTGTGCAAGAGGATTACAACTCTCTGACTCAAGAGACACCCAGTAACCACAGTAAGAGTTGGGCCACCTTACATGAGGTGAACCCTGTGCAAGCGGCTGGGGATAACAGGGCGCACCACCGCCAGTCGGTAAAGCTAAATGGACAAGAGGCTCGGGGACTGAGAGACAGCGGGGCTACTATTACCTTGGTCCAGCCATACCGGGTCACCCCGACCCAGCACACAGGACGCACCATTGCTGTAAGGGTGGCCGGAGGGGCAATTCATAAACTACCAACAGCCCGGGTACACATTGATTGGGGTACGGGGGCCAAGGCTGTGGAAGTGGGCATCATGCCAGATTTGCCAGCGGAAGTGTTGCTGGGGAATGATTTAGGATGCCTGACGTCCCAATTGGCAGCCTGCAGTCCAGAAGGAGCACCCGGCAGCAATCCAGAGCTATGGAGGCCTCCCCCTCAACCCATGACCAGGTAAGCAATAACCCTCTGACGATTCACCCTGACCATACTTCTTACTTGGGTACCCCTCAAGACTTTGAGCAAGCTCAGCGGGAAGATCCCACCTTAAAGGGATATCAGAGGGAGACCGAACAACCCCAGGGAGACGGAGATCAGGCAAGGTTTATCTGGGAAAAGGGTTTACTGTACCGAGTGACCGGGGGGACAGGGAAAGGAGCGGGTCAGGTAGAAAAAAGACCGTTAATAGTGCCCCGTAAGTATCGGGTAGAATTGTAACAGATTAGCCACGATATTCCCCTAGCAGGTCACTTAGGCATTAAAAAGACTAGAGACCGACTCACCCAATCATTTTTCTGGCCGGGGGTCACTAGAGATTTGCAGGATTATTGTAGGACCTGCGAGGTATGCCAAAAGGTAGGGAAGAGAGGGGATCACCCCAGGGCAAAACTACGTCCCCTACCCATCATTGAGGAACCATTTTTCCGAGTGGCAGTTGATTTAGTCGGGCCACTCAGCAAACCCAGTCCATCCGGTAAGAAATACATTCTTACTGTGGTGGACTACGCTACCCGCTACTTCGAAGCTATAGCACTGTCAAATATACATGCAGAGACGGTGGCGGAAGCACTGGTTCAGGTGTTTACTAGGGTGGGATTCCCTAGGGAGATAGTGTCGGATCAGGGAACCCAATTCACAGCGGTGGTTACCCAAGAGCTCTGGCAGAGCTGTGGGGTAAAACCCATATTAAGTTCTCCCTATCACCCCCAAACCAATGGCCTCTGTTATCGTTTTAATGGCACTTTTAAGCAAATGCTCATCACGTTCACAGAGACCTGTCGGAATTGGGAAAAATTCCTTCCCCATTTGCTCTTTGCCTATAGGGAAGTTCCCCAGGAGTCCACCGGATTCTCCCCGTTCGAACTATTATACGGGAGACGGGTCCGGGGACCCCTAGATCTAGTACGGGAACATTGGGAAGGTGATATGGAACAAGCAGGTATCCCTATAGTCCCATTTGTACTAGAGTTGAGGGACCAGCTGCAGGTTCTGACAGAAACAGTTTGGGAGAACCTGTGGGCAGCCCAACAACGGCAGAAGTACTGGTACGACAAAGGAGCTAGAGACAGTATATTAGAAGTAGGACAAAAGGTCCTAGTGCTTAAGCCTATCAAAACAGATAAGTTACAAGCATCCTGGCAGGGCCCCTACACTGAAATAGAGCGGATCAGTGATACCACGTACATTGTGGCAGACTGTTCCGATGGAAGGATCCGGCGGTCCTTCCATGTAAATATGCTCAAGCCATATCTCGAGAGAACAGAGGAGGTCTCCGCGGTATGCACTCCAGCGTATGAGGATAGTGAGGGTATTCCTTTATCGGATATGCTTCCCCAAGAACCTACAGGGGTAGAACAGATACAGTTGGGTCCAGAATTAGGTCCTGAGGAGCAAGCTCATGCTTTCCAACTGTTAAAGGAGTTTGGGGGCATGTTTTCAGCAGCCCTAGGGTATACGACCCTGGCAGTCCACAGAGTGGAGACCCCAGGCCAGTAACCCATGCGGCAGCAGGCCTACCGGATCCCCGAGGCAGTACGGGAAAGCATGTTAAAGGAAATCCAGGACATGTTAGAACTGGGAGTCATAGAACCGTCCCAAAGCCCGTGGGCTTCCCCAGTAGTCCTGGTTCCTAAGAAAGATGGTACCACCAGGTTCTGTGTGGACTACCGTAAACTAAACGATCGGACCGTTACCGACGCATACCCCATGCCCAGAGTAGACAAGCTGCTAGACCGTATGGCTGGGGGGAATTATTTGACCACTATTGATTTGTGTAAGGGATATTGGCAAATCCCCTTGGAGCCTGGGGCCATTCCAAAATCGGCATTTGTCACCCCATTTGGCCTATACCAGTTTAAGGTTAAGCCATTTGGGATGAAGAATGCCCCAGCTATGTTCCAAAGGATGGCGGACCGGCTCCTAGAGGGATTTCAGGGCTTCGCTTGTGCTTACCTGGATGATATAGCTATCTTCAGTGGCACTAGGGAAGCCCACCTGGAACACATCTCAGTAGTGCTCAACCGAATTCAGAACGCAGGGCTCACCTTGAAGCCAGAGAAATGCCACGTAGGCATGGCTGAAGTCCAATATTTGGGCCACAGAGTAGGGTCAGGAAAACAGAGACCAGAGCCAGCTGAGACTGAGGCCATCACCCAGTGGCCCCAACACCCGACTAAAACACAGGTCATGGCGTTCTTGGGCACCCCAGGTTATTATAGGAAATTTGTGACAGAATACAGTGCCCTAGCCAAACCCCTGACAGACCTCACCAAAAAGTCCCTACCCCGACAAGTAGTCTGGTCCACTGAGTGTGAGGAGGCTTTCCAGAAACTCAAGGCTGCGTTAAGTGCATTTCCTGTGTTGGCGGCACCTGATCACACTAAAAGGTTTCTCGTTCACACAGATGCCTCAATGTTTGGACTGGGAGCAGTATTGAGCCAGGTGGGGGACGATGGCAGAAAACTGTTGCCACACGAAGTCAGCTATGCCACCGTGGAAAAAGAGTGTCTGGCATTAGTCTGGGCACTTAAAAAACTACAACCCTACCTGTATGGACGCTCTTTCACAGTGCTGACTGACCACAACCCTTTGATTTGGCTTAACAGAGTAGCTGGCGATAACCCCAGACTACTCAGATGGAGCTTGGCACTGCAACCCTATAATTTTACAATGCAGTATCGCCCCGGGAAGCAGAATGCCAATGCAGATGGCCTGTCACAGCAAACTCAATTAGAGAAGTAACTATTTTGTTTGTTTTTCTTGTTCTGCCGGACATCCCTTAGCCGACCTGTTAGGGTCTAAGCAGGTATGCCATTCCATGGGACTAAGGGGGAGCTGTGTAACAAAATCTCTTATTAAACAGACCATGCAAACCAGCCTGTTCGGTTATTTGGATGGTTACAGAGTGATTTCGTGCAAACAGCGAGAAAAACGAATGAACTACCGAACCACCCGACCTCCCACGGAGGTCGTGTGGCGCCTATTAACCACCCAGACTGTTGCGGTTAACCACAGACTAATTGGAGAATAGATGGTGGTCTGCATTCGTTTACCAAACACGTGGCAATCGCCATTTTGGATTGTCGAACGCTCAGCGGTAAATGGTGAGGATTCCCTGGAACTAATGTCGGCTACTTATTTTGTTGAACACCGCTGCTACCTCTTCAAATCCTCGTTCGTACGGGGGGAAATTACACGAATGAAGGAGATACTGCTTCATTCATGCGCTGGAAGTATGCGAAAGTGACCGACCCCAGATAGCTACAGTATGGAACTTGTAGTCGGCTACAATCACACGAACGGCTGGCGAAAGCCAAATGTCAGTCGACGTTTCTGAGAACTGTGTTCGTGGGATCTGAGCGCTATTCGCCTAGAATATGCACTCAGATCCAAGCTATCTGGGGATATGTGGAACTTAAAGTTTATGTTATGTAAAATTAAAGTTATAGATTTTTATGCTGTTTTACTAAAATAAGAAAAGCCCTGTTTCTTTCTACATGGAGATAATTAAGGCTCTCTTTGCTACCTTAAGTTAATTATCTCCAAGATGAAAAAGAGGGAGTGATTTATGTAAAAGGGGAGTGCTTATGCTATAGCCACTGTGATTGGTTACTTTCGTCCCAGTCTTCCATCTGGTCCCCTAGGGGAGTGTCCACCAGGTGGGAGACCTGCATAAATACCAGACGGGTAGCCCACAGTAAATCAGATCGTTTTACCCCTTCATGAAGTCTCGACTCGTGTTTGGGAGGGGGATTGGGAGTTATAATCACTTTGTTTCAGCTGGATTTCGGGAGAAGCTGCAAGGATCATCACTGCACGAATAGAAGGATCCTTTACAATTACATTTACGTATTTTGCAAATATTATTCGTCATATTTACATTCTTCAAGATCCACAGGTTCATAGGGAGCCATGGTTTATTTTAGAGTCGGAAGCTTCCCACTCTTCTAGATTATACCATTATATGTGGATGGATATCAAAGATATTCCGAAAAAGTTAAATAGTTGGTTTCCATCCACGTTGTTTCAAACTCTAGAGGACTGGGCAGAAATTAAGAAAACTTTGAATATTGTACAACTAATACCAAGATCTTGTAGTCTTAATATTTTGGAGGGTATTATACAGGATTTCTCATTGACCTCTTGGGGAAATATTGATTCACTATTTCAGACCTTATGCAAGGAGATAATATTCTGTCTTTTCAACAGATTGTTGATAATATACATATTTCTCCTAGAGAGATATTTACTTATCTTCGAATCAAACATTTCATACAGAAATGTTATTCCAACTTCTTTTCCTTTGGCTAAGAAATTAGAAGCTCTATTCTGTTACCGAACGGTAACTCTTTGCTTGATGAAACTGGAATAATACCCCATAAACTGATCAACACCTGGGAGAAGGAATTCAATTTAGTGATTCCCTTTAATGACTGGCTAGCGTCTTTAATAAATGTAAATAAATATATACATTGTTTAACTTTGACTGAATGCCATTTTAAGGTAGTACACAGATGGTATTTTACTCCAACAAGATTGACAAGAATGTATGAAACATATGATTCCACCTGCTGGAGATGTGGTTCGTGTCTGGGCACATATGCCCAATAGTTAAACTGCTGTGGATATGGGCATTTAATATCATTTATACAGTTATATGTATTAGACTTAATCAAAATCCGGTCATCGCCCTTTTACATTTGCATTGGCAATTAAAGTCGCATGAACATATCTGCTTTGCTATACATTGTTTTGTTGCAGTCAAAATTAATATAGCCAAGGGGCGGAGCCAGCACCCGAGCAGGATAGTCGCACAGCACTACTGCTCCGTGCACCGAGCCGAAAAATGCTGCACAGAGACGATAAACACCGGCTCACCGGCGCACCAAAGACAGAGCACGGACTCCCTGTATCATGGGGAAGAAAACCAAAAAACAGAGGGCAGATCTGAGCACAGGATCTGGAGATATCGGGGCTTTTCTCCGCGCAGCCACGCGGCCGGCAAATCCCAAGATGGCGCCGGAGGCCTACACTTCCCAATCCTCGGACGAGGATAGCCACTACACTGAACCCTCCATACTGAGCCAAGGGCACCAGACACCTCAGGGACCCCAGGATCAGGGAGACTCAGCACCCGCTACCAAAGCGGATATCAAAGCCCTGGTTAAAGAAATCAAGACCATGTTTCAGGCGGATATGGTACTGGTGAGGGAGGATATTGCTGCACTAACAAACAGGGTGGCAGCAGTGGAGGAGGGCGCAAAAGGTACAACACTGGCGCAAAATGTCACAGATGCCGCATTGAACGCCCTGCGCAAGCAGTGTGCCAACCAGCAAGCACAACTGGCGGACATGGAAGACAGGCACAAGACGCGGAACCTGAGGGTCTGGGGAATACCGGAGACAATCTCTGGCACTGAACTGCCACATTTCTGCCGACGGCTCATAGCCACGCTGCTGACACAGGTAATGATCGATTCCTGCTTCAGGCTCTCCAGGGCGACCTCTACGCCACAAGAAGGAGCTAGCGACATCCTGATAAAATTTGTGAGAGACTCTGACCAAGGAATACTTATTGGGGCCACAAGAGACTCTCCCACAGTGCCGTTTGAAGAGGCACAACTAGCATTTTACAGAGACTATTTAAGACACACTATGGAGGAAATCTTTCCGTCAGGTTACACAACTACTACGGGATCAAGCCATCCCCTACAAGTGGGGCCCACGCAGACTAGGCAGGCGTGACACACAAGCTATCACACACTTCTGAAATACCGGCATTCCTCAGAGCATTGGGCATACCGGTGCAGGCAGCACAAGAAACAGCCCGACCACCTTGGACTGTGGCAGATATCACCCCCTTCGTGCCCAGAGGAGAGGGCCCACAAGCTGCTGCCCTGCCTACCTGATACAGTTGCAGCCATGCAAGTTCCATGTTTTTCTACCTCTTGTAGACAACAGAAGCACCAACAGTACCTGGGACTGTTAATCCCCCTCCATAGATAACTTCCTCCCACTGGCTCCGTAAACTACGGCTCAGGTTCTATGACCAAGTTAATCCCCCCCCCTTTATTTTGAGTGCACAAAGCAGAGTTAATATTGCCCGTATCCCTCACACTCGGTAAGCGAATACAGCCTTTTTACGCAATTATAGCATTAAGCCCCATGCCCAGGTCCGTCAGGACCCATGCCAGATACCCACACATTTAGACGTGCCTTAGGCCCAAGCCACATATACCATGCCACTACTAAGCCTATGGGCACCCACAGCACTAATCGAGCACCACCAACAGATCACCCTCCCAGATGTGCCATTCATTAATGCAACACGTAAATTCACACAAACGAGCCTCAGAATTAAAGAATAAAAAAAAAAAAAAATTTATATAGCCAGACAATGGAAGTCCTCAAATTTATTTCAGAAATCCCGTTTGATTGATCAAATTATATTTCAGTTAACAATGGAAAAAGAGATTATAACTAATACCACTGTTTTTTTTAACCCCTTAAGGACACATGACATGTCATGATTCCCTTTTATTCCAGGAGTTTGGTCCTTAAGGGGTTAAAGAAAAACCCAAACTATATGGTATTCTAATTGGCTTCAAAAACTTTCCAATATTTAATGGTAACAAATTTATGGTCTGTTTTTCTCATTTATATAAAAAGGGGAAAAGAGGATAGGAAGAGGAAAGAAAAGGGAAGAAAGAAAAGGTAAAAGGAAAAGGAAGAAAAAATATATAATAATCACTATGGTCTTAAGGTCTTAATTGGCTCCTTTTTGTTTTTGTATGTGTATTTTTTTGTACTGTTACATGGTAATAATCCTTGTATCTTTGATATATTAGTAAAAAAGTTCTCCTGCTCTGTATAGGTGGTGTATAGGTGGTGGTGTACTTTTGTTGTCTTGGTCATGTTTTTGTTTTTTTTCTTTGTGTATTCGATTTCTTTTGTATAAATAACAAGATTTTGCATCAAATGCTTGACTGTATCATATTAATCGACTACTTCTTGTTATTGTTACTTGCTTATTAATTATGATTTTTATGATTTTTTTCAATAAAGAATTATTATAATAAAAAAAATTAGGTACCCTCAAAAAACCTCACAGAGAATAAGGTAGACAAAAAAAATGGTATGTAGGTCGCGCTGTAGGGACAAAGAGATAATATAAAAAGTGAATAAATAAATATAATAAAAAGTCCCAAATAGTAAATCAACCTGTATGATTCTTGAGTGTATATAGAGTCCAAATGAGTACCTGAGACTTCTTGTGTTGGAGATCTCTTGATTCACTTGTAGATATATGGATACATGGAAAAGACAAGAAAAACTCCAATAGTGCAAAATATCGACAAATGGACAAGTAGAAATCTGTGAGTAGGTAAAAAACTCACCTTTGGATGAGCGAAGAAACTTGCTCAAGTATTCTCAGCATTCAGTGGCGTCAATCCCCCACTGGTCGGATATAGGTGAAGGGATCTATAAAAGTTCCTCGATATGTGAAGAGATAAGAGACCTATATAGTGCTCACTGTATTGTTTTAAAAAAACAAATAAAATGGTAAAATACTCACATGTATATGAGCAGGAACTACTGCTCAGTGTAATGGCGCAGGTGGTATAATCCCCACCTAGGATTCTTGAGTAGTAACGTACTTCAATTCGAATCGGTGACCAGGTAATTCAAAACAAAATAAAATGAAATAAAAGGTATATATAGGCAAAAAAAGAAGCCAATATTCCTTTATTAAAATATAATATATCAGTATAAAAAACAATATAATAACAGCCAGAACGCGTTTCACCACACAGGGCTTTATCAAATGGCATTAAAAGAGAGAAAAACCTGTTACAATCAGTGCTTATATAAACTAAGAAAAACAGATATGGGTTCGAATTTTGGCGCCAAAATGACGTCACTAATAAGATATGCATAATTTAAAAAGTAATAAGAAATTTAAATTTAAAGTATAAGAACATTTTTAGGTAAGATCCAAAGGTGTCTGTGTGTTCAAAAATTTAAAACAAGCATTTTTTACATGTAATTCTGATTGTAAATATAATATGCTCGGAGGGACACGTGATCGCGTCCTCCCGCGATCACATGATCGCACATCCGAGCATTCTGGGAAATGTATGCTGGGGCTGAGATACCGGCGCAATTATACACACCCATCTCTCAGCATCAGCATACTGAAGGGAGGGCACTCAAGAGGCAAGGAGGATCGATGGCTGAAATAGCCATATAGTATACACAGAGAGAAAACCTGGGGGAATAAAGTAAAAAAAGGGATATGCTGGGAGGTGGGACCACCACAGAGGGCGTCCAACATAATAATGGCGCCCCATATGGAGGCCACCCACCTGCATATCCTAATAGAGAGAAAAAAAAAAGGGGTTTTATATTGTAAGCTCACAAAAATAAATAAATAAAATAAAAAATAAATATAATCTTGGGAAAAAGAACAACAACAAAAAATATAATTATGACGAAGTGCCCTTCGCCACTTGTGCCTGGAGAGGACTGCTTGCCCGGCTCTTGCCCTGTGACTATGGCCCCTGGGATGTATTGCCCTTTAAAGACATGATTTGGGCATAATGGATTTGTGTTGTGCTGCTGCTGGCCCTTTAAGAACCATCTGGGACATACTGTGGAGTTACTGGGTGGCCACCATTTCCTGTATCAGAAGCACATGGTGAGAACAATGGATGGTGGCCATTTTAACTCACAGACACTGTTTGGACTTTTCAACACGGTGCCATCTCGCCAGTATTTGGTGCACAGAGACATCGTGCAGTGGTTTTGGACTATACAGCAGGGGACACATTATACAGTGATTGTTTTTCATTTAGCCTGTATATGTTCTGCAGAATCTGCATTAAACTGTATTTTCCAAAGTACTGAACGGATCTGGGTGAATTTTGGATATGTGGTTCACCCAGATCCCCCGGTTCCAAGGATATACTTTTTATGGGGTTATTGCATGTTTTGGGGTCCCTGTGTGTTTTATGAAACTGTATTATTTCTGGCCAGCAGATAATTGAGCTTTGTGTATTGTAGAAACTCAATTATCTAGCCTGGCCCAGAGGAGGAGTTTTGTGTTGCAGTAAATTAGTCTTGTTCCAGCATTAAGCCTTGGCTCATGTTTGGGGGAAGGGATACCTACACTCTGGGGATTGCTATAATCACTTACTCCCCAGAGGAAGCTCTTGCAATAGCTTGATTTGTTCCTGTTCCTGCTCTCTGGGGAAAGAGAGGTTCACCCACTGGAAGCTGGATCCTGGCCTTGGGTCCAGGGTGGGTGGAGACAGCAGAGACCCCGGCGCAGTTGCATCGCTGGAAGTGGGGTCTGCAGTGCTGATGGTGTCGATTGGAGTGCTTGGAGTCCTCAGCGAGCACTAGGAGCATCGATTGGCGGAGGTACTCAGTCGGAGTGCCAGCGTTCCGTCACAATAATAATAACAAAACAAAAATAAAAATAAATATAAATATGAAAAAAATAAAAATAAATATAAAAATAAAATTAAAAATACAGATAAAACTAAAAGTAAAAATAAAATGAGAAATACAAATACAAATAAAAATTAAATTAAAAATAAAAACGAAAATAAAAATTGTATGAAATGAATTGTAAAACATATATATATATATTTTGTTATAAAAAATTAAAAAGATCAAATTCAATGTTTAGCTCTTGGGGAGATAGGGTTTTGAGTTGAAAAACCCAATTCATATCTCTCTTTCCCAGAATATTTTTCAAATCTCCTCCTCTCCAGGGCATGGCAACTCTCTCTATTCCAGTAACTTTAAGAAAACTGGGGTCTTTATTATGAATTAAAAAGTGCTTGGACACTGAATGGTTGTCGTAACCTTTTTTAATGTTACGACAGTGTTCTGCCAATCTAATCTTTAGACATCTTGTTGTCATGCCAATATATTGAAAACCACATGGACATTCTAATAAATATATAACATTTTTGGTGTTACATCCTATGAAATCTTTAATCGGATATGTTATTTTTGTAATAGTGGAAGAAAAATGGGTCATTTTGGTATTGGCATTTGGATTTGTAGATTTACATACAATACATCACATCGTATGTAATTACATTACATTTAAAAAAAACTTTTGGGGGGGCGTGGCCTAGCGGTGGAACGAAATGGCCGCATAGAGACCGAGCTCCTCCGGCCCTACTCAGCCACGCACAAATCACCGGCTACAGGCACGAGGATGGGGAAGCACACCAAGGCGGGGAACACCCCCAGACCACCGGGGACCCGCCAGGTGAGCCAAAACCCCTCCATGCGGCAGTTCTTGTCCGCGACACCGGACCCGTTCTCCCAGGCGTCATCTGAGGCCTACCCGCCATCAGAGGCCTCCACACCACACTCCCTCTCCCCAGGCCAGGAGGACACAGGGGAAACCCCCCCTGCAGACTGGATGGCCCTGCTAAGGGCACTACCCACACGGGCTGACCTCACCCAAGCGACCTCAGCCCTCCAGACCTCCATCAAGACGGACCTGCAGCTGATGAGGGCCGACATCCAGGGGATGGCAGACCGCATGGCCCAAATAGAGGCAGACCACGATGCCCTAACTGCGACGCAAACGGCCCAAGCCACAAACTACTCCAAGCAAACTGCCCAAATGCAAGCCATGGCCAGACATATAGAGGACCTGGACAATAGGGGCCGCAGACAGAACCTACGAGTAAGAGGCCTACAAGAAGGTGAAGACTCACCCGCCCAGCTTAACCCCTTAAGGACCAAACTTCTGGAATAAAAGGGAATCATGACATGTCACACATGTCATGTGTCCTTAAGGGGTTAAAGTCACACTCACCGCCATCTTCAATGAGCTCCTGAGCCGCCCCAGAGAGACCCCCATAGAGTTCATCAGAGCCCATAGAGCACTGAGACCCAGGGGCCCACTAGAGGCACCACCTAGGGACGTGATC
>OW240918.1:97688523-97702506 GCA_933207985.1 Pelobates cultripes | reverse complement strand
TGCTGTCTAGCACTTTACGCCTTGAAGGAGGAAATTCTGCATGAAGCACACAACAGGGGAGAAATCACTCATGAAGGCCAACACCTCCAACTGTACCCGGACCTATGCCCAGCTACTTTGGGATATCGCAGGGCACTAAAACCACTCACCAGAATGCTAGTGGCCCAGAAAATACGATACTGCTGGACATTCCCTACAGGCCTGATAGCCACCACCCAAAACGGCCCTAGATTGATCCGCACCACACGGGACCTGCAGGAACTGTCAGAAGATCTCCACTTGCCACCCCTTAACCTGACTTGGCCGGATCCGCTGGATTTTTACAACAGCCCACCTACACTCCAGGGGGAACCTGTCCCGAGACAGCGCAGACACCGAACAAGACTGGAGACCGTGAGGCCAGCAGGGGCAACACGCTAACGGACATACAAGACAGGAGCCACGCATGGAACTCGTAACTATGCACTGGGACACTCTGTACATAGGCCTATAACACACACGGGCCACACACTTAGCCGTTACAACACTTAGAAACCCACGTGTCAGGGGAGGGTGGGGGGACTATCAGAAGTGGGTATACGAGTCGAGACATTTTGCCAGCACAATCGGTGAACCCACGAAAGAAACACTGGGGACTCTGTATATATTTGGGGGGATTGTGTATGGGGTGGTTTTGCCCTTCCTTTGTGTTTTTCCCTTCCTTTGTGTTTTTTTTTTTTTCTCTCTCTCTCTCCCGCTTGGGTTGGGGGAAATAGGGAAGGGGATGCTGAGGTTGGATAAAGGCACGCTCCAGACCAGCAGGGAGAGGGAGCAGAGGTTACCCGGGAGGGTTAGCACTGAGAGAGAGGACAGGCCCCCAACCGCGACCCCTCACCAGGCGGGACAATCCCAACCGGACCCCCAAAACACCACGATAAGGGGAGGGCCACGAAATGGGAAGTGTAAGACCAGCTGGTTATATACCTTAAAGCCATGGCCATGGCTTACGAGCCACAACACGGCAACACAACTCACCACCCCGTAACGGAGAGATAGGGGAACAGGGGAGAGACTAGTAGGGTAGAGCTGATCCAACGACCATACACTCAAACACACACCTGGGAGATAGGGAAAGGGCCGGGATGGGCTGGGCCCTGGGTCTGCCAGCACCACCTGTACTGACTATATAGCTTCTGAGCAGAGGGGGCCGGGGGACACGGGAGACCCAGAAAGGAGAAGGATCCACCACTCTTGGCCCTGCGGGGTGAGGGAGTAAGAGGGCCACGTTCCCAGTAGACCGGGGCACCAGGATACCGGCGGGAGGACTCAACGGTGCCGACAGGTGCTGCACAGTTGACTCCTACCTAGCCCACACCCTAGTCTTTTTTGGAAAACCCACAAGGTTTATTGTTGTTTATAACCACTACTGTTACGTTTGTTACTAATTGTTGAAAGTCGCGCTTGCCCGCGGGACCCAGGGGGACAAGGGACGCGCCCGCAAACTGAGACCCGCACTCAAGGAGTAAGCCAAATCCTCTAGCACCCACCCATACTCCCTAACCCTCCCCACCACACCCTGATTCTTTTGAACCGTAGCAACCATGCTGCTCCACAACACACTGTCAGGATCGTGACAGGGATCCAACACGCAGAATACAAACAGGAGATAGGTACGTATACCGGACCTTAGAATGGCCGGACTAACGTAAGGAGAAAGCAAAAGAATGGTCAGAGACAAGCCGAGGTCGAGGGAACGAGAGATCAGGTAAGCGAGAGACAAGCCGAGTCAAAAGGACAAGAGAGGAAAGCAGGGTCAAAAATACAAGCCGAGTCAGGAACCAAAAGACAATAGAGGTAAGTGCACTGAGTGACCAGACTAGCTAGAACCACGACAGGGCAATGAATCATTCCACAGAACCCTTTTTTATACCTTGGCTCTTTAATTGTTGGCTCCGCCCCCAACGAGTCCTGATTCGTTGTTCGGCACTTGGTTGCCGTGATTGACGGGTCGGAACGTGATTGCCGTCATGACGTCGGCTACTGAGCGCCGCGTCATAAAAGGAGGAGGAGCTATCGCGGCCGGCGTGTAAACGGCCGGGAGGAGTGCAAGGATCGGATGAGTCAGCCCCCCTAGGAGGATGGACGTCTAGGTGTCTAACCTCCTCCGAGGTAGACACCAAAGGTAACCTGACAGTACCCCCCCTCTCAGAAACGCCCACCGGGCGGAAGGAACCGGGGCGAGACGGAAAACGAGCATGAAATGCCCGGAGGAGACGAGGGGCATGCACATTTTCATGGCCCACCCAAGACCTTTCTTCAGGCCCATACCCCTTCCAGTCAACAAGATATTGCAACTTCCCCCGAGAAATACGAGAATCGAGAATGGATTTGATTTCATATTCCTCCTGACCCTCAACCTGGACAGAGAGAGGGGAGGACTCAGCGGAGGAAAATCTGTTACAAACCAAAGGCTTCAACAAAGAAACATGAAAAGAGTTAGGGATGCGCAGGGCAGGCGGAAGGGCAAGACGATACGCAACCGGGTTAATCCGACACAGAACCTTGTAAGGGCCTATGTAACAAGGGGCAAATTTCATGGAAGGAACCTTCAAGCGGATGTTTCTGGTACTCAACCACACCCTATCACCCGGGGCAAAAACCGGAGCCACCCGTCTCCGTTTGTCAGCGTGTCGTTTGAACACCATGGAATTCTGAAGAAGAATTCGTCGAGTCTGATCCCACAACTTTCTCAGATTGGCGACATGAACATCAACCGACGGAACCCCTTGGGAAGGGGAAACCGACGGAAGAATGGAAGGATGAAAGCCATAATTCAAGAAAAAGGGGCTAGAACGAGTAGAATCACAAACGAGATTGTTGTGTGCAAACTCTGCCCAAGGAATCAGACCAACCCAATCGTCCTGGTGTTCAGAAACAAAACAACGCAAATATTGTTCAATCTTTTGGTTGGTGCGTTCGGCAGCTCCGTTGGACTGGGGATGATAGGCAGATGAGAAATTCAACTTGATGCCTAAGTGAGAACAGAAAGACTTCCAAAAGCGGGAAACAAATTGGGAACCTCTATCAGAAACAATTTCAGAGGGAATACCATGTAAACGAAAAATCTCCCTCGCGAATATCTCAGCTAATTCGGGAGACGAGGGCAGTTTAGGCAAGGGCACGAAATGAGCCATTTTAGTAAACCTGTCAATCACCGTGAGAATAACAGTATGTTTTTTAGAAACAGGCAAATCGACAATGAAGTCCATAGCCAAACATGACCATGGTCTCTCGGGAATTTCTAAGGGGTGCAAAAGTCCACAAGGGAGCGCGTGAGGTTGCTTAGTCTTCATACAGACAGCACATGCCCCGACGAAATCCCTTATATCCTTACGAAGGGAAGACCACCAGAAATCTTTAGAAATCAGGGAACACGTTTTGCGTATGCCGGGGTGCCCAGCAATTTTACTGTCATGAAAGCAATGCAGCAGTTCCACTTGGAGCTCAGGAGGAACGAAGTATCGAGCCCCAGGAACAGGTTTGGGAGCTAGATGTTGTACTTTCTTGATCTCAGCAAGCAACGGCGAGTGTATCCTGACACACGTGTTGGCAATAATATTACACTTGGGAACGATAGAAGACAAAGCTGCTTCAGACACCGTAGAAGGTTCATGTTGGCGGGACAATGCATCTGCCTTAGAGTTCTTAGAACCAGGTCTATAAGTGAGCACGTAATTGAAATGTGTCAGAAACAAGGACCAACGAGCTTGCCTGGCGGACAAGCGCTTGGCCTCCCCTATATAGGACAAATTCTTGTGATCCGTCAAAATAGTAACCGGGTATAATGTCCCTCCAACAAATGTCTCCATTCCTTTAAAGCCATAATGACCGCTAACAGTTCCCTATCACCAATGTCATATCTACTTTCAGACCCAGATAATTTCTTGGAAAAAAACCCACATGGATGTAACGGTTTATCCAAACCTATCCTTTGGGACAAGATAGCGCCTATACCTGTCTCCGAGGCGTCTACCTCGAGTAGAAAAGGCAAAGATGTGTCAGGATGAACTAATATCGGTGCTGAGGCAAAATGTTCTTTGAGTGTTTTGAAAGCAGAGAGAGCCTCTGTAGACCAAGTCTTGGTATCAGCACCCTGTCTAGTCATATTGGTAATAGGAGCAATAATAGAAGAGTAACCTTTAATGAAGCGCCTATAATAATTGGAAAATCCGATAAATCTCTGAATGGCCTTGAGTCCCCTGGGCAATGGCCAATCTAAAATCGATTGGAGTTTAATGGGGTCCATCCTAAATCCGTCTCCAGAAATAACGTAGCCAAGAAAGTTTATCTGAGATTGGTCGAAGCTACACTTTTCCAATTTGCAGTACAATCCATGTTGTAACAGTTTGCGCAGTACCCTTCTGACTTGTCTGTGGTGAGTCTCAATCTCTCTAGAGTGTATTAGTATATCATCCAAATATACTATAACGCATTCATGCTGAAATTCCCTAAGAACCTCATTAATAAGGTCCTGGAATACTGCAGGTGCATTGCAAAGCCCGAAGGGCATTACCGTGTATTCATAGTGGCCATAACGGGTATTGAAAGCTGTTTTCCATTCGTCTCCCTGCTGAATTCTCACCAAGTTATAAGCTCCCCTCAGATCTAACTTGGTAAAAATCTTGGAGCCTTTCAGTCGATCAAAGAGCTCAGTAATCAAAGGAATAGGATAAGCATTTCTAACAGTTATCTTATTCAAGCCCCGATAATCAATGCAAGGCCGTAGAGTGCCGTCTTTTTTATCTACAAAAAAGAAACCGGCCCCGGCCGGAGAAGAAGATCTCCTAATAAATCCTTTGTCTAGGTTTTCACGTATGTACTCCTCTAGGACTAAGTTTTCCTTAGTGGATAAAGGATATACCGTACCCCTCGGAGGCATAGTACCAGGTAGGAGTCTAATTTTACAGTCGAAAGACCTATGTGGAGGTAAAGTATCAGCCCTCTTTTTGTCAAAGACTGCCTTTAAATCCAGGTACTGAGACGGTATCTGTAAATCTGTAGATTGGGAAGAGTTAACCGGGGCGTCAACCATGCAAATCGGTGAGACTTTCTGTAAACATCCTCTCTGGCAACCCTGACCCCAGGAGACTATCTCACCCAGTTCCCAGTCAATGATAGGGTTATGCTTCTTAAGCCAGGGATACCCCAAGACTATAGGAACTGAAGGAGATGAGATCAGCATGAGGGATATTCTTTCCTCGTGAAGGATACCAGTGGTTAACTTAATTGGTATGGTTTCACGAAAAATAACAGGTTCAGATAATGGTCTACCATCTATGGCCTCAACGGCCAAGGGTGTATCCCTTAGCTGAGATGGGATAGAATGGTTAGTGACAAAGGCTTGGTCAATAAAGCTTTCAGCTGCTCCGGAATCTATCAAAGCCATAGCATTAAGTACTCCCTTTTCCCAAGCTAAAGACACAGGTATCAGAAGCCTATGATCTTTATAATCATATATAGAGGACAAGATAGAAACACCCAAGGCCTGTCCTCTTGAGAAACTTAGGTGCGAGCGTTTCCCGGCCGGTTAGGGCAATTTAGGCGTAGGTGACCTCTAATTCCGCAATACATACAAAGCCCCTCCCTTCTCCTGTACTGTCTTTCCTCTTCTGAGAGTCGAGTATTACCTATTTGCATAGGTTCTGGGAGAGCTAAAGTAGTAGAATCAGAACTCTGAAATGAGGGAGCTAGTCTTATGGAGGATCTGCGGGTTCTATCCCGAATATTCTGCCTCTGTCTCATACGTTCATCTATTCGGGAAATAAATGAAATCAAATCCTCCAAATTTTCAGGAAGATCTCTTGTGGCCACCTCATCTAAAATCTCATCAGATAACCCGTTCATAAATACGTCCATATAAGCCTGTTCATTCCACTTGACTTCTGCCGCCAAGGATCTGAACTCTAAAGCATAATCCACGAGGGTTCGGTTATACTGTCTAAGACGTAACAGTAGTCTAGCTGCATTGGCCTTTCTTCCTGGGGGGTCAAAAGCTCTCCTAAATGCAGCGACAAAAGCATTATAATTGTAAACTAACGGGTTATCATTTTCCCACAGGGGGTTAGCCCATCTAAGTGCCTTGTCAATGAGCAAGGTGATTATAAATCCAACCTTCGCCCTGTCAGTAGGGTAGGCGTGGGGTTGTAACTCAAAATGAATACCTATCTGGTTTAAAAAACCTCGACAAGTGTCAGGAGCGCCGCCATAGCGTGACGGGGACGTAACACGGGAAGAAGTAGCCACTGTGGCTACCTCTAGGCCTGTACTTATAGGAGAGATAGATGGGGTACGCATCTCCTCTGAGTGATTACTAGGACGAGATAGCAATGCTTGCAGAGCTAGGGCCATCTGGTCCATTCTATGATCCATGGCCTCAAATCTAGAGTCAGGAGAACCGACCTGAGAGTTTGTACCTGCAGGATCCATTGGCCCTGTCGTAATGTCAGGATCGTGACAGGGATCCAACACGCAGAATACAAACAGGAGATAGGTACGTATACCGGACCTTAGAATGGCCGGACTAACGTAAGGAGAAAGCAAAAGAATGGTCAGAGACAAGCCGAGGTCGAGGGAACGAGAGATCAGGTAAGCGAGAGACAAGCCGAGTCAAAAGGACAAGAGAGGAAAGCAGGGTCAAAAATACAAGCCGAGTCAGGAACCAAAAGACAATAGAGGTAAGTGCACTGAGTGACCAGACTAGCTAGAACCACGACAGGGCAATGAATCATTCCACAGAACCCTTTTTTATACCTTGGCTCTTTAACTGTTGGCTCCGCCCCCAACGAGTCCTGATTCGTTGTTCGGCACTTGGTTGCCGTGATTGACGGGTCGGAACGTGATTGCCGTCATGACGTCGGCTACTGAGCGCCGCGTCATAAAAGGAGGCGGAGCTATCGCGGCCGGCGTGTAAACGGCCGGGAGGAGTGCAAGGATCGGATGAGTCAGCCCCCCTAGGAGGATGGACGTCTAGGTGTCTAACCTCCTCCGAGGTAGACACCAAAGGTAACCTGACACACACATAAACAAGCGGAGATTAAATTCCTCTCCATCAACGCTAAAGGCATGAACATACCCGAAAAACGCTTGCATGCCCTACGTCACTTCCACAGTCAAAAGTCACAGGTAGTTTTCATTCAGGAGACACACTTTAAATAGGGCCATGTGCCCAGATTGACGGACAAACATTACGCAGAATGTTTCCTGAGTAATAACCCAGAGGGAAAGTCCAAAGGCACAGCAATACTGATCCATAGATCGCTACACTTTGCCCCCACTGACACACTGCGAGACAACCACGGACGGTATATCTGTGTCAAAGGCACAATTGCAAACCGCACATACACGTTCGCGAACCTATATACCCCCAATAAACGCCAACACCAATTCTTACGCACAGCACTCAGAACGATAGAGGGCTTCGCGGAGGGCTGTCTGGTAGTTGGAGGGGACCTCAATGTGGCCCTGACGCCGACCATAGACACATCCATAGGCCTCTCTACGACCCCCCAACACATTTTAACAAACATATCGAAAACGCTGCGAGAGAAGCGTCTGGTAGACTGCTGGAGAGCTTTACACCCTGAAGACCGAGACTACACTTTCTACTCTATCCCCCACAGAACGTACTCTAGAATAGACTACTTCCTCATTCCACATTATTACCTGACTGATGATAGACGAACGGACATTGGAACAGCGACATGGTCAGACCATGCTCCAATCATGATGACACTAACCTCCCCACTCTATAGGCCCACTTGCAGTAACTGGAGACTGAACGAATCGATATTAAATGACCTAACAGTGACGGCAGAAGTCAGGGAAAGACTAACGCAATACTTTACAGAAAACGATACGTCTGAGGTCATGCCTCTATGCCTCTGGGAGGCTCATAAAAGCGTAATGAGGGGCCACTTCAGAGCAAAAAGCGCCGCGCTTAAAAAAGCTAAAACTGCCAGACTTAAAACTCTAATTAAGGACATACAGACTTTGGAATGTAGACATAAACAAACCCACCTGATAGCAGACTGGACACAACTAACGATACTCAGGAGGGAACTCTCCTCTATCCTGAATGCCAATCACCATAGAGCATACTTACACTCCAAAGCGTTCTTCTACACCAACGCTAACAAATGTGGTGCCCTCCTTGCCCGCATGATCGCCAAAAAGAGAGCGGCGGCCTACATCCCGGGGATCAGAGACAGAGATGGGAAGCTGCACAGTGTGCCAACCGCGATGGCCAACACTATTCGGGCGTACTACGCGGACCTATATTCACTCGACCCACCCAGGGGAGAGGGAGCTGGTACAGAAAGGAAGACGTGAATAACAGACTAGCTAGAACCGCGCATCGGCAACTGCCTCTCACAGGAGGCAAGCGCAGAGCTAGACGAACCGATCGAGGCCCACGAGGTAGCATGGGCTCTCAAAACGGCCAAGATGGGCAAGAGCCCCGCACCTGACGGCCTACCAGCACGCTATTACAAAACCTTTGCGGAACTCCTCGTCCCACGCCTCACGACGGCACTCAACGCGATCCGAGAAGGGCAGATATTCCCGACACAGACCTTGGCGGCTAACATCACCCTAATACCTAAAGAAGGGACAGATCCTGAACAATGTGCGAACTATCACCCCATCTCACTGTTGAATAGCGACTTGAAGCTTTTCACGAAGATACTCGCACAGAGACTTCAGGCCCACATCCCAAACTTGATACATAAGGACCAGGTGGGATTTACCCCACATCGAGAAGCGCGAGATAACACAATCAGACCACTCTCCCTGATCCACCTCGCAAAAACCAGACAGGAAGGCCTTCTCCTGCTCTCCACGGATGCGGAGAAGGCCTTCGACAGGATCGCATGGGACTTCATGTTTCAGGTCCTCGAAAAGCTAGGGATGGGGCCTTACATGATGTCCTGGATCAGAGCTCTGTACTCGCAACCACCCGAAACAATCACACCCTAAGACCCTTAACAACATTTGAAGAGATATGCATGGACCAGGACCCGCTGCCGAGGGGACTATCAACGCTCTATGGAATGATCATGCGGGTGAGGAGGCTACCACCCCCAAGCTTCATGGGGAAATGGGAAACAGTTTTAGGCACCACATTCACACCCAACCAATGGGACAAAATATGCACCCTCTCCTTACACTGCGCACCATCCAGCGGAACGCAAGAAACAGCATACAAAATACTGGCCCTTTGGTACCGCACCCCACTCCACACACACCTATACGACCCCACGAAGGACGACGTATGCTGGAGGTGCAACACACACAAGGGAACATACCTCCACATATGGTGGGAATGCCCAATCATCCAACCATATTGGTCAGCCATTCACACGATCATAAAAAGATTCACAGACTCCCCACCACCCATGAACCCCGCAACATTCCTCATCCATCACACCAAGACAAAAGCATCGACATATAAAAAATCCTTAACTATACGGATACTTAATGTAGCCAAAAGCCTAATCCCCCTCTATTGGAAAAAACAATGCGCGCCCCCGTTAGGGACGTGGTACCAAAGAATGGAGGAGCTGAGAGCACTGGAAGAGCTCTCCTTGCTGGCAGAGGGGAGGACCCAGACGTACATGATGGTCTGGACACACTGGATACTGACCTCGACTAACGCTGACTTCCAGGATCTGTTGACTTGACCGAAAACACCTGACGGGACAAAAGACTACCTTGACTGAGAGAGCAACTACACAAACAAACAGAAAAAATACCAGAAACAACATCATAATAAATAAAACACCCCCTCCCCCTCTTCTCCCCACCTATCCCCCCACCCTTCCCCCCCTGGGGGAACCCGCGGGCGGGTAGGCGACACAGTAGAGAAGTTGATAGGACGTAGAGGCTCTGGACGGACGGGCACCCTCTAAACAAAGAAAGGAAGAGAGGGAAAAGATAAGGTTAGCAAAAGGGGAAAGAAAAAGAACAGGAAGGGGAAAGACAAGAGTAAAAAGAGAGAAAAAGAAAGGAGGGAAAAGAAAGGGAAAGGTGTAAGGGAGAAAAGAGAATAAGAAAGGAAAAACAGGAAAAGAGACAGGGGTTCACGGTTAAGGATAAGACAAGGAGAAACAAGCTTGACCTCGCACCCACGTCAAACGCGGGAGTCAGTGAGCAGACAGGATTAAGACAGTACAAACTACCTCCGCTCCAGCCAGATTAACAGGGGTCCACCCCACCGACACCAAAGATCCTAGACCTGAACTCGCAAGGCACACACAAAATCCTGTTTCTCCCCCATACGGTTGGCCACTACACACTACCTGTCTTGGCACAAGACATAAACCACCTCTGTCACACTAGGTGGCCTAGCATAGCAATAACAACCGTACGCTAGAGGGAAAGCCCTATCCACACAAAGGTTTTTAGGACCTACGAGTCCAACTAGAATTTTTCTTAAGACTATTTGATGACTTGCATGTCACCATGGTTGTTCACTATAACTATCTCATGTCTGAGACGTAAAATGAAAAAGCCTTTATTGGACCTGCGTGTCCGCGATACTGTTTATGCATAAAATGGAAATTCTTTGAATGAAAGAAATTTACAAAAAAAAAACCTTTTGGTTTAGACATGAAATTCTCTTTTTTTGAGGTAGTTTTAGTATAATTTTTTGCAAGAATTTTTTAAATAAATACAAACTCCACACCTCCCCAGAACAAGGAAACGAAGCTTAAGTATAGAGGAAGGAGAAATGGCGGAAGATTACAAAAGAGAAAGAAAAGAGAGACAACAATAATACAAAAAAAAGTGATGAAAATGAGCTCGGAATTTTTAACCTTTCGCAAAAAGTTTTAACATCTACACAGATGCAGGTTTTAAGTAAAGGTTTAAAATATGCTCCCACTAATCCTTTTAATCCCTTTCAAGCATTTTTAGATATAAACAAATTTGTAAGGAAAGCCACTATTAAAAGATTTTTTATTCAGAATACAATCACTTCAACAATTAATTCAACATCCCAACATCAGCTCATTGATATTCCAACAGATTGTTCCATAACCCATACAGATTTAAAAAATTCTTCTAAGTTTTATCCTTCAAATTTTAAATCAGGCCCAATAGAGGTCTTTGAAAAACTGTTTTTTTAAAGATTTTGAGAAAATAAAAACACAATAAATACGATTATCATAATCTGACACAAAAGGAGCGTAAAGCAATAAAAGAACTTCAGAATGACGAAGATATCGTCATTAAACCTGCCGATAAAGGTTGCGGTCTAGTTATTTTATCCAAGACATCATACATTAAAGAAGCGAATCGTCAACTTAATGATTGTGAAGTTTATGACAAGTTACCATATGATCCAACCCCAAAAATTAAAACAATTTTAAAAGACTTTTTAACTAAGGGACTTGATTTGAACATCTTAAGTAAACAAGAATTCAACTATTTAACTATTCCCTATCCAAAAATACCGGTCATCTACTTTCTCCCAAAAATCCACAAAAATATGGTAGAATCCCCTGGAAGACCGATTGTATCAGGGATTAATTCTGTTTTATCTAATCTCTCAGAATATATTGATATTTTATTACAGCCTACAGTTAAATTAATGAGATCTTATCTTAAAGATTCTATGACCCTTTTATCTTTTTTAAAAGATTTTAAATGGTGCCAAGATTATATTCTGGTCACTTGTGATGTACAATCATTATATACTATAATTCCCCACTCTTTAGGATGTGAGTCAGTTGAAAAAGTTTTAAAAAATTAAAGTTCTATCCCGGCTTCTCAAATAGATTTTATACTAGAGGGTATCCAAATGATTTTAACAAATAACTATTTTTGGTTTTATGATTCTTTTTATATTCAAAAAAAGGGCACAGCTATGGGAACTAGGTTTGCCCCCAGCTATGCTAACCTTTTTATGGCTGATTGGGAGTCATCGGCCATCTGGGGCGAGCATCGTTGGTGGGCAAACTTGGTTGCATATTTTCGTTACATAGACTTATTTTTTATTTGGAAAGGTTCAGAGACTTCTCTCAAGTTGTTTTTAGAATTTTTAAATGACAATGATAAAGGCATAATTTTAACTTCAAATTACAGTATCGATTGACTTTTTAGATCTCAGTATTTTTATCCAAGAAGGCAACATTCAAACAAAAACCTTTTTTAAAGAAGTCTGTACCAACACTATAATAGACCACACAAGCTGTCACCATAAACCTTGGTTAGACGGTATCCCAAAAAGTCAATTCCTTTGTCTTCACCGCAACTGTTCTCTAACAAATGACTTTAAAACTCAATCTACCTTATTGAAAATTAAGTTTTTAGAAAAAAATTATGAATCAGAAAAATTAAATGTAGCACTAGAAGAAGTTATAACTAAGGAAAGAAAAGACCTTTTAGTATATAAAGCCAAAAAAGAAGACCCCCCAAAATTACCTATTATTTTAGATTTTAAGAAGAAAAATAAAGATATAAAAAAAACATTAATAAACATTGGCATATTTTAAAACAAGATGATCTTTTAAAAAAACATATTCCAGACAAACCAAATATAATTTTTAGAGGGGCCTCAAATTTTAAAAAAAATTCTTACAAAAAATTATACTAAAACTACCACAAAAAAGAGAATTTCATGTCTAAACCAAAAGGTTTTTTTTAACTGTAATAGATGTATTGTATGTAAATCTTCAAATCCAAATGCCAGTACCAAAACGACCCATTTTTCTTCCACTATCACAAAAATAACATATCTGATTAAAGATTTCATAGGATGTAACACCAAAAATGTTATATATTTATTAGAATGTCCATGTGGTTTTCAATATATTGGCATGACAACAAGATGTCTAAAGATTAGATTGGCAGAACACTGTCGTAACATTAAAAAAGGTTACGACAACCATTCAGTGTCCAAGCACTTTTTAATTCATAATAAAGACCCCAGTTTTCTTAAAGTTACTGGAATAGAGAGAGTTGCCATGCCCTGGAGAGGAGGAGATTTGAAAAATATTCTGGGAAAGAAAGAGATGAATTGGGTTTTTCAACTCAAAACCCTATCTCCCCAAGAGCTAAACGTTGAATTTGATCTTTTTAATTTTTTATAAGAAAATATATATGTATGTTTTACAATTCATTTCATACAATTTTTATTTTTGCTTTTATTTTTAATTTAATTTAATTTTTATTTGTTTTTCTCATTTTATTTTTACTTTTATTTTTATCTGTATTTTTATTTTTATATTTATTTTTATTTTTTTCATATTTATATTTATTTTTATTTTGTTATTATTATATTTTTTTGTTGTTGTTCTTTTTCCCAAGATTATATTTATTTTTTATTTTATTTATTTATTTTTGTGAGCTTACAATATAAAACCCCTTTTTTTCTCTCTATTAGGATATGCAGGTGGGTGGCCTCCATATGGGGCGCCATTATTATGTTGGATGCCCTCTGTGGTGGTCCAGCATATCCCTTTTTTACTTTATTGCCCCAGGTTTTCTCTCTGCGTATACTATATGGTTATTTCAGCCATCGATCCTCCTTGCCTCTTGAGTGCCCTCCCTTCAGTATGCTGATGCTGAGAGATGGGCGTGTATAATCGCGCCGGTCTCTCAGCCCCAGCATACATTTCCCAGAATGCTCGGATGTGCGATCATGTGATCGCGGGAGGTCGCGATCACGTGTCCCTCCGAGCATATTACATTTACAATCAGAATTACATGTAAAAAATGCTCGTTTTAAATTTTTGAACACACAGACACCTTTGGATCTTACCTAAGAATGTTCTTATACTTTAAATTTCTTTTTACTTTTTAAATTATGCATATCTTATTAGTGACATCATTTTGGCGCCAAAATTCGAACCCATATCTGTTTTTCTTAGTTTATATAAGCACTTATTGTACCAGGTTTTTCTCTATTTTAATGCCATTTGATAAAGCCCTGTGTGGTGAAACGCG